>JAREIS010000060.1:3905000-4415000 GCA_030060385.1 Muscicapa striata striata
GTATTACCAGCCTGTGGTCTTTTAAAAGAGATTATTGTTTACAGCCATTGCTTGTTTTTTAGAAGCCATGATGAATCTAGTACAACTGCACAAAACCAAGGAATATGTAGCTGAGGCTTAAACTCTGTCCTGAAATCACACCACTGCACCTAAGTGAGCTGCTCCTCCACACTTGAGCCCTGGGTGCTTTCAGACACTGGGGACTTCTAGTAATCCTGAAGTTCCACGAAGAAGATGAGGTTAGATTTGACTTTGACTGACAGTCAAATCCAACAGGATTCAAGGAAAGTATATCAAGGAAAGTTGCATCATCTGGGTTTAGCCCACTACTCATGTGAAAATTAGAAATACACTCTTAAAAACACTCAATTTCTGTAGTATCCTGCGTTTCTGCAGTAACTTCCATTTGCAGCTCAGCTTACTAATTCGTCTTGTTTTTAAACATAACACTGGTTACCAAGAGATGGAAAAGACACTATGAAGTTGACATCACACACACCATTTTCACCTACATAATCCATGCACAGACAAAATAGCTATTTCCATTTCTTTCAGTGAGATTTGACCATTTTTGATATTGCAGAACCTGACTCCTTGATTTAATGCAAGTGTCTCATTTAATGCATATAAGGGATGACTAAGGCTCTAACATCACTCTGCCAAAGCAGACCCTATTATTGTCTTTTAGAGCTGACATAAATTTTTTAACTCCAGGGAATGGGATATTAACCCTATATTACATTTTTTCCCAGCTAAAATACAAAGAAAATAACACAGTGCTTAGACATGAGGGAGTGAAAGGTAATCAAGGCAACTGCAACTTTTATGCAGCTTTTATACATCCTGCAAATACTGCTAATTGTTTTAATTCCACAGGAAGAAGAAGAATCTGGTCTGCAGCATCATGTACCCCTTTGCTATGTGGTCAAATGCAGCAAAACAGCTAAACAAGTTTCCAACACTTCCAGGTCTGAAATAACCAGTGCACTGATGTGCACTTAGAACAGGCTGGAATTGCACTTACATAAACTGCAGTTGGAAAAAACTGTTTACATCTTTACTTTTTCTAGCCCATCAACCCTGAAACCAAGAAGTGTCACAGATTCAGAAATGATCCTTGTGGTTTCCAAGAGCCAAGCTATCTTCTGCCATGAGAAGACACCACAGATTCCTAGTGGTGTGTTTCCCACCTTTCCTTTTTAGTATTTAAGCAGGGTTGAAGACAAGGAAAAGTCACATCTCCTCAGGGTCTGGATGGCAACATCACTTGTCTTTCTCCTTCACTTCCTCTATTAAGTCATTTTACTATGGCCTAAGAGCTCCTAGGTAAACATGCAGATTACAGGAAGTAAGCGGAACAACAGAGGAACATTTCTGCTCCTCTGCAAAGGAAGCAGCACAAACATACTCAATGTATGGCCCAGTATGCACCACACTCCTATGCTCTGAAACACACTGTGCACCCTTTCAGGTGAGCATCTCCTTGGGGTGGCTCATGCTTTGACTATTATATAATGACAGAACAGAGATGCTCTATAGGTCCACATGTCAATGTCCAAGGGGAAATCACTAACAGAATATACAGAATTATCAAATCTCCTGATGTGTCCTACAGACTAGCTCCTCAATGGTAATTCACACTTTTAGGTTGTACCTGCCGACAAATGCAGCTCTGGTAGGATCTGGCCTGGTCTAGCACCAGGAATCATCTCTTTCTCCATAAGGTACCTTGCATTATATAGTAATGCAGTTGGCATCACCTCAATAGGGCTGGCTGCCTCAAGGACTAAGCTCTGCAACTCTCAGAACCTCATTCTGCTATGATTTAGCAAATCCAAGGTGTGTGAAAGATTAGGACTGTATGGATTCTGTGCTCCTGGACTCCAGGACAAAAGTATGTGGGAAGCAACGGAGGTTAAAAGGGGGCAATTTTTTGTTTACTCCCAAACAGCCAGTGGGGAAGAGGTTTATTTATTTTAAAGGATTTACTAATACTTCTAAGCATGTATATGCTTGAAGTGATATAAAGGCCCATTTTTAAATACTGAGATTTATAAATCTCTGTGACAAAGTTTCAGAAAGTATTGTTTTTTCCAAACAGAAAGAATCCAACAGATTCAACACATTACAGTACAGATGTTAAAACCCTACCACAGAAAAACTGCCACTTTGTTTTTGTAGTCTCCTTTTTGAACAACTCTATGTTAGTTTATTATAAACTGTGGAATGACACAGAGGGCAACTTCCTTTGTAGACAACCAAATTTGTTTCTTAGCATCTCAAGTGGTGGCTCCTAAGTCTGCTGGATGAGTGAAGCTCCACCAGTTTTTCCACTGATTTCCAAATTAATCAAAGCTTTGCTTATTAGGCAATTTGGGCTATAAACCCTGCCCTCTGAATATGCATAAGGGTATGTAATGAGAGCCAAAAATATTTTAAAGACAATCTGTCACTATCAAGATCTACCTCAAGCAGGTAATGCTGCTACCTCTGTATCTAGACCTGGACTGCTTTATTGAACAGACCTCCTCTCTTGGTTTGAAAGACAGGCATCTGCTAAGGAAGGCAGGAGCCTCCATTGAAATGGCATATGTAAACCCCCTCCCTCCAAATTATTGTAATTTTGAATTTATGGGGCTCTCAGGCAAAGATGCAGGAATAGAAATAACAGTTCTTTACTAGTAAGAGCAAATATAAAAAACCCCAACCAACCAACCTAACAAACTACTAAGAGGAAAATTAAAATGAAACGCAGTAGTAAAAAAAAACACTGACAGAGTCAGAATACAACCTGACACCCCGTCAGTCAGGGTGTTGGTAGCAGTCCAATTAAATGGCTGCAGTGACAGATGTGGGTCTGTTGAAGCAGTGGTCCTGGAGAAGGGTGTAATTTTCCTCAGAAGGTCCAGCGATGTTGTAGAAGGGTCCGGTTTTCCTCTGAAAACCCAGTGGAAAAATGAAATGCTTGGCTCCTCCCCCTGGCTGGAGCACCTCCCAATAGGATGATGTAATTTTGTCATTCATAGCAATGGCCCATTAGCAGAAGATATCTCCCTGGACAGAGGATGTGTCATGGAAAAGATAAAGGACACTGGTTTTCACAGGTCCATTAACAGAAGATATCCTCCCCAGAGATAAAGATGACTGCCGTACCATGTCAACAGATGACTGGTTTCAACAGATGGTGACAGAACACATACCTTTGGTTACATCCTGCATTGCAACTCAAGACACCTCCACTACGATCAATAGTCACTGAAGTCAAGCAAGGTGCAGTGAGTAGGTGCAATGCTGATAAAAAGTACAGGATACTCAGATTGGGACTTGTAGCTATAAAAAGGCAGCAAAAAGGAAATAAGCCATTGTGCTTCAGTGTCTTAAACATACAGCACTAAAATGTAGAAATTCCAAGTTCAAAGAAACAAAACTCATGTTCTTTTTGACTTAAGTATATGAGTTTCATCTGTTTGACGCTTGTAGCTGATCCTCCCACAGCTGCTACACAGCCCTTATCTGTATAAACAGCAATACCAGAATGGGGCCTGAGACAGTTTTTAAAGACCATTCCTTGATCTAATTACTTTTTACCCTTGGGAAAGCACCTGAATACTTTTGAGCATATGAATTTGAAAAAATTCAGCTAATATCACACAGGAAAAGAAGTGAGAAGGGATCCCATCCACAGACACAAAACCTGAAGTCTTCTGACACTGGTAATTGCATTGACTTTTAACTTGAGTGATCCCCAAAAGTCAATGGACTGCAAAGAGTAATACACTTTCAGTGATGTGAGAAATCAGAAGGACATTCATGCTTGAAATGTCCTGAGTTTATGTTTAAAAAACTATTAAACTCTAAGTAAGGAACAATTTGTGAAGATTTAAAATTGAGTGGTACAATTCATTTTTTAAAACTCTTTCACCTTTCTTAGGGAAAGTGAGTAAGCATACATGTCAGTCCTACACATTGTTAAGGGCCATTCACTTTTTCCTTGCGTGCACAGTGTGTGTCAGTACAAGTACGATGAAGAACTAAATGCCACTGGCAGTTTGATGGCATGGGAGCATCACTAAAGCATGCCTAAATTTCTGGCATGAGGCTGGACAGGAACTGCTCTTCACAGTACATTCTCCTCCAAAGCACTTTCCTTCTGCAACGACTACTGCTGTTGCAATTAGCAACTTCCACTCTAGCCTACAAAGGCTCCTGAAAACCAAACTGGCCTGGGAAACCAGTGGCAGTCAAGCCAAGAAGCAAGTCATGATACCTGCACAAAGGGCAGAATGAGAGAAAATGGCATTCTCCTCAGGATACCAATTCAAACCACAAGAAGATGGCTGGCCATGCTGGCTGACTTGGTGGCTAGGAAAAAAACACAGGCCAAATTCAGTTTGAAAACTATGTCCTGTTTCCACCCAAGTCAAAGGTACTCTGGTTACTCTGCTGCTCAGATTGTTGCCAAAAGGGCTGACTCTACCTCCCAGCATCAGCAAACAGCCTGCCAGGCTACAGCAGCTATGGTAAACACTACAGTAATGGCCTCAGAAAGCATTAGATCAAAAACCCCAAAATCAACCCTTAGTGCTGCAAAAATAGCCACTAGGAATCAGAGAACTATCGGGATCTTCAGCTGCTGTCTCAGCAACTGAGAAGACATACAAAAAAAGAGAATGGGAGAAAGCACAATTCTCCTATTGTAGAAAAAACATCAGAATGGCAGCAAGAGGGTCAAGATCTGTCCAGACTTTGCTGTAGATGATAGGATGGGCAAGATGCAGCCTCCATGTAAACACATGCAGGAAGGGCAAGAAAGTTCTTCTAAGCAATCTCCCTTCAGCTGCCTTTCACCTTTTATAGTACTTAACCCTATGTTCTTGGAAGAAGGGCTCAACTCCTTAAGCAGAGTTAACTAACAAATACAGTAAAAAAAGAAAACCTACCTCTGCAGCATCTCTCATGTGATCCATTCACCTATTTAAAAAGAACTATTGACTTACACCAGGGTGAAAAAACTGCTCATAAGCCAGCCATACAATGGACTCAGTCTGATACTCTGGCATTTGGCCCTGTGAAGATCTAAAACACCAACAGCCAAGAGCCTATGGGTCTGTGGGTTCCTACTAGGCCACAGAGAAGCTTCAAGAAAAATAATAGACAAACTTGAATCAGCTGTTTTCAAAATTTTCTTTGAACACGATTCCCATTTTGTAAAGCCACAGTAATGCATGTTTCCTGAAGGACACTTGCACTTGGTGAATCCCCAATATATTATATATTTTGCTTCTACCCAGTATGTAGTAAAGTAAAAAAACCTCCAAATTGCTATTTTCTTCATTACATCTCTCTTGCTCAGGACGACTGCTGGGATGAAATGGTTCTTACTCAAAATTCCTGCCAACATCTGCGAGTGCATAAATGGGCCATGCATTTTCTGTACTGACTGTCCTTCTCCTCCATTCCTCAGGCCTCATCACAGATCTGGAGCAGGGGACAGCTTCCACCTGAAGCCAAGGGTTTCTACTTGCCACAGCTGCTCACCACAACATAGTGTGAGTGCAGACTTCCCCGCAGCAGTATGATGTGCACCAATGTGTAAGACGAGGAGCTGATACCAGTTTATAAGGGGAAAAAGAAATCTCACCTATGGGTCTGCCTTAAAAATAAACTCCGCATATTACTTTGACCAGCTGAAATACCTTTGTGACTGTTCCTGTGATCAATGTGTTATGGACTCTTCTGTGCTGACCACAATGCGGATTAATTTGCAAGAACATGGATGAGATGCTGCTTTTCTGCTTTGCAAACTATTAACACAATGGAAACTGGTCCAGTTCTAGAAATATATGTCTGTGGATATTTTCCTGCTGACAAGAAGTTAAAAGAGCAACAAACAGAGCTGCTTTTTTGATGCAAAAATAAAAACAAGCACAAGGATCTTGAAACAAGTGCACACTCCATCTGCATCTCTTAACACAGGTATACTATTTCACATCACAGCCCTTCTCTCCTTCTCAAACACCTACCCTTGTCACTAGCATTTAAGGCAATTAGGATTATCTTGGACACCCACAGTAGGGCACATTTATTGTGTATTTTCAAAAAGCATTAATTTTTGGCATTAGGAACTCAGGATAAAAGTAAAGATCTGAATAGAGATCTTTATTCAGTATGCTTCACCACGGATTATCTCAATTCTTTTCCAGTTCATGCCTGCAGTTCTAGCAACTAAGAAGGTAGGGCTATAACTGATGTAATTAGAAACCAGAAGCTGGAGAAAATATCCTCCTGTAGACTCCCTCATCTCTGGTTTTAAATTCTCTTACAGTAATATGTGAAACAATCAAATAAGGCTTTCCACTTCTCACCCACTACCAGCTAGACAGGATACTAAAATGGTACTTGGGAAGCTTAGGCTTTTTACTCAGACTCCAAAACATAGCTTGAAACTATACCAATCTCTACAGAGCAACTGCCTCCATGCTTGCATGCATGATCTGGAGCAGAGCAGTACTGAGGGACCAGCACTCTCTCTTATAACCAGCTTTACATTCTGTGGCTAACTTGATGTCAGTAAGCCACTGCTGCAGGCTGGGAAAAGCAGAGAATGAACAATCTCAGAAAAATTTCAGGTGTGCTGAGGTGAGTACCCTTGCTTTGAATGACTGAAAGGTGACACGAGGAGTTGAGCTGATAGAAACTCTCTTTCTTTGGTAGAAGTGAATGATTACTTGCTTCTTGTACATGTAACCTAAGTTCTCACTCTACTGAGTCAAGTCCCAGTCAGGTTCTCCACAGAAATCTCTCCAGTTTATATTCCACTTCCAGGAACCCTAATGGCCAGTTCTCTCAAAAAGAAAACATTATCTATTAATACTATAAAGAAAGGAATCATGATTAAATGCAAAAAGTATCTCCCTTTTCCTGCCCTAGCCATGTCCAGTCCTCTCTTGTGTTGTCCTCAGCACACAGCTGCACAGCAACATCGAGAATTGGGAGAATTATAATGAAGAATAGATGATGTACTGCCACTACTGCAGAGACTCTTGACCAGCAGACCTACTTCTGGAGATCCCTACTTCCCTCAGACATTTACAGTCCACCAGAGGACTTGGACAAATGGTTTGCATTGCATCAGAGTTCAACAGGAATTTTTGAAAAACAGAAGCCAGGCCACCAACAAACCATTGATTCATTGATTCAACAAACCAAAAGATTCAAGATTAGAGAACAGCCACAGAAACACAGGAGGAGGCACTGATTTCCAGCAAAGGAAGATTTAAAAAGTAGCTGTGAGGTATGGGGAGTATTTGGACATCTGTCACTAGCTGAGGAGCAGCAAGGAATATCAAGAGGAATGAAGGCATTTGCTTCATCACACAACAAGACTGTGACAAAGCTGGGACCTAAACGCCTTTATTCCTGGAAGTCAGATACTCTTCTCTATTCTACACAAAACATTGGAGACTGATTCTCCACCAAAAAAAACGACGTCCCTGGTGTTTTATACTGAGAACACTGACAAGAGACAGGCAGAACTAAGAAAAAAAAATGAACTCCAAATCCACTCTTTGGATTTTTCTTACTCCTATAGTAATCAAAATCTAACTACAAGATTAAAATAGAAATGTATCAATCATTTCTCATGAGAAATACGTAATGATCTTACTCTGTAGCTCAGAGTCTCATTCAACCTGACCTTGAACATCAATGTTCCCACCCATGACCTCTCCAGACAACTGTGCCAGTATTTTACCACCATCACTGTAAGAAGTTTCTTTCAGTATCTACTCTGAATTTACCCTCATTTAGTTTAAAATCATTACTCCTTGTCCTATCTACAGGCCCTATTAAAAAGCCAGTCATGCCCCTAACAGCCCCCTCTAACTACTGAAAAGCCCCAGTAGTGTCTCTCTGGACTCTCATCTCCAGGCTTAAAATGGACTTATCATCCATGTGTGACTGTTGAGAAAAGAAGGCCAGCTGTCTATCCTGTTCTAAGTTTGCAGGAATACTTGATTTCAGCAAAAGCCATCAGTGGTTAGATTTTTCCAAAGCAAAAGTTTTTATCAGAACAATTTCTGGCCAGCTCTAAGGAAGAGAACATGGCATTGTCTCTCGGCACCCTGGAGTTCCCTCAGGCACAGTTAGGAGACTTCATGCTAATTTTGTGGAGACTGATTACTATCCATCTCCACTGGGGTCTGCATCCTCTCCTATGCTGATGAAACACGCTTTTCCATACATCCCAAACACCACCTAACCAGCAGATAATGCCACACAGAGGTGACACGATGGGAAAAAGGCTTTTTTGTGGGATGACTGCTGACACGGAGAGTGCAGATGGAGGTGGGAACTGCTTCCTGTTTCAAGGTAAAACCTCACAGGTTACATCTGTCTGCTGGAGCAACACAGGAGACAACCAGGGAGCCCCTGCTCCTGGGGCCATCTGCTTCTGGGCATCACTATAATACAGATGCTTTTGTTTTTTAAGATACACGTATTTCAAACCTGTCCATACAAGAAGTTCCTTGTGAATAATTATCCTAGAAGTATCAACAGTCCCACCTGAAACATACTGCCATTTTCAACAGCTAAGGCAACAAAAAGTGTTTTGAAAAACAGGTTAATTTTAAAGGAAAGAGTGCACTCGAGGCTCAGGATAATGTTATCAAGTAGCAGAGCAAGTGGAGACACGAAACAGAAGGCACAAAGTTTCTCCCTTGTGTAGTCGTGCTAAGGGAAAGAAACACGATTCCAAGAGCTCTAATAATCACATAGAACCTTTTAGTATTCAGCATACAATCCAAGCACAACATTAATTTGGCTGAATGTCTCTCCATTCTTGGGTCAGAAAAGCTGTTAATCTTCACTAGTGTATCAGATACACAAAAATAGTTTGCACAACACCAAGACTAGCCATACAAATGTAAATGTTAATTCTGGTCACTTCTCTTCATAGTTCATCATTTCCAATGTCAATTTGCAAAACAAAGATGAAATCCATGCCCGGGATCATCAGCCCTAATGCTCAAAGCATAATCAAGTAGTTAATAATGATGGACTCTTTCAGGTTTAACGATTCAATCTCAAAAAACATTGTCTCAGTGCAACAGTGCTATACTATACAGCTTAAAAAAAAATTTTTGGCCATAACTTGCAAGCTTCTGGAAGTCAAGACGTTATTAAACAATCAGTCAAAAATACTAGGTCTAATGCAATTGATCTGTTATGGTAAATACAATATATTTTCAACTTGCAGGTAGGTTTATTTACTCTTTAAATTTTCTTATAATTCAACTGTCTCTGCTGAGAAGGGAGAAGACAACGATCTGCAACTTGTACCACACTTGCAAAAAGTGGTTTGGAAAGAAGTTTGTCACTGACTTCAGCATGAGCAGCATTATATTCACCAATGACTGTGTGCAAAATTGAGTAAGAGGAAAGAGAAAGCCTGATCATTTATGTCTTACAATTAAAATGAATCTGTAATTAAAAAAACCCAGAAAGCTTTAAAGTGACTTAGTATTACCATGGCATTACCATTTTTAGTATTAACTTTAATCTGGATGCATGTCCAGCAGATCTGCAGTAATAGTTCAACAAGTATTGATGAAATACACAGCACAAGATGGGTATGTGCGGAGTAAAAATGTTGCTACTTATTTAAAAGTGAGATTTATTCCCCCCAAGTTAAGGAGCCTTGCTGTAGTAAGTCACAATACTTGAGTAAATAGGGACAAAAACACACAACATTTTTGAGGTAGTCAAGTAAGTTAAATGAAGTTTCACACAACATTAGGCTTAAGACAGACCAGCTGTGTTGTATTTATATTCATTTCCATGAACACAATACAAGTAATACTGAGTGTGTGCCATCAGCTGGAGGGCATGGGCCGTGTTTAACGATGCTGCTGGTGCTGCTGCTGCATCTCCACAGCCCAGTGATGTCCAACACCCCACCTGGTGATGCCCACGTGATGGGAAGGTCAACCCACCAGCAGCCAGCATTTTCTTCTGGATCCTGACAGCAGCAGCCTTGCTAGGAAGGACCAAAACTTCTCCAAGATTACAGTGGTTACAGTCTAGTCAGGGGTCATTAGGGCCCAAAAACCTTGGTTGTGTTCGTTTTTGTCAAGACTACTAGGTCCTCTTGTGCCATCTTTCCTTACTAACATTGGGTGGGAGCAAATGTAGCCAGCAAGTTTCAACGTGCACTTCCCTACTCTTGCCTGGCACTCTCTGAAGTCCAGATAGTGATAGTGACAGGAAAGTTCTAAAATACTTAAACAGATAATCAGAATTTCATTATTGTCATCTGCTGTAGACAAAATTTTAAGGCAGGTCTCTGAGCCCAATCCAGACTCTGGTGGCTGTATCAAAGATTGCTTGCCTCCAAGGAAATCACTCCAACATTCCATGTCAGTTAATTTCAATTTCGACAGTGCTGAATGCAGCTCTGGTCATTATGAAGGTGGTTCAACACTCCAAGCACAAGACAGAATGAAGGTAAGGGAAAACTGGAGCTCATCCTCTCCTGCATCATACAGCCCTGCTACAACCCATGGACAAGATGTGGTGAAGGGAGTCGAGAGCATGGGCTTCAAGGAGCTTGCACTACACAGCAACTCTGTACTTGCTGCTACTCAGGGTCAAGGCAGGGGTTTTCCCCTCACTTGGAAGATAGGAAGGCAGTCCTACTCCACACATGCACAACAGTTCAAGGCAGAAAGCAAAGCAGATGAAATGGTCCAAGCTGGAAAGTTAAGAGTTGCAGTTACAGAGGTCAGCTCCACAGCTGAGAAGAGGCAATTATTTTCAAACTACAGGCCAACCCTCCGTGAGCCTTTTTAACTACTAGGTAGTTGCATCTTCATTTCAAGTAGTCCTGGGAAATTAATGTATCCACCTAACAGGAATACAACAAACACCTCTTAACAAGCCAGTGTTATTCTGATCCAATTTAGACTCTGTTGGCACAAATCTATGTGCATTGTTTATGCTTTTGGAAAAATCAGAGACTCAATCCACAAAATTAAAGATCCTGGAAGCACTTGTGATTCAGGGAAGCACTGGGGCAAGATGTGTTGGTAGAAACAGCCTTACAAACTAGAAGTTCATATTTATCCAAGGGAGGAAACAGCAAAAACTAACAAGAGTGAAGTCTTGATTTAGAGCAATTAGAAAAATTTATACTGTAGTTACAGATATACAGCTAGCTCAAATCTGCCTCAAAACTGAAAAACTAGTGTAAACAGTAGTTCCAGGATGGAAAAAGAGAACCCTCCTTGCAGTGACTCCAATTGCTCAGAGACAGAACTTGAAAGGCAAAATGATTTATAAACAAATGAGAAAGAGTTCTCATTGATTTTTCTTTTCCTTTTATGTCCAGAAAGGAAACAAAAGTACTGGCCAACTGGACTAGGAACATTCTTTTACTTTCAGCAGTCTAAAATGATTAATGATATGCCTGGAATAAATAAACAACCTATATACAGCACACAGGGTGTGATTCAGACCTCAGAAAAATCTTCAACTTGAAACTTAACTGATTTAACAGATACTGTGAGATAAACATCAGGCATACAGTTTTGAAACTGTAAAATTGTAAAACTCAAATTATGAGAAATCAGGGAATAAATGCAAATATATACACATCACTATTAAAGAAGAAACTAAATTATAATTGCTTGGTTTATTTCAAAATGAACTACAGGGAATACTCTGTATAACCTGGCTTCCCACTCTTTCCTCATTGTATAGTAAAACGAATGTCTACAAATAAAGACTTCAATTCTCAATATACTTCAAAACCAATCTCAGTATTTTGTTAGTCTTTTAATAAAAGCACACTCAAAAAAATAAACGCTCCCCCCAATCCCTTCAAACATTTTTAAAGGGAGCTGTAATCCACACACACAGGCTTTCAGCTTTTCTTACATCAGCCTGTGGGTACCAAGTGCAGAACCTTTAGTAGCAGAGGTGGGGGAAGGAGCTGCTGGCATTTGGGTTGTGGCTGCACCACTATGTGTGTGCTGTGACACAACAGGAATGTGCTCAGCAAAAGGCAATCAGTGGGCAACCAACCCGGCAGAAACTACCAGGTCTCTTCAGTCTTTTCCTTAGAACAGTAACAGCACTAAAAAGGTAAAATGTGGATGCCCTCCTAATTACAGAGAGTAGAGCCGAGACTCTCTCCTATTCTGATTATTCACAAGCAGCAAAAATATATATATATATTATTATAATTTACTCATTTGGAAGCAGCAAGGGAAAGCAAATACTTTTATGCATGCAAAACAAGTTCACTGGCTTTGCACCAGTATAGCATTACAAGTCTGGTATTTTTCCATTTTTCCGGTGAAGGAACACTTTGTCTTGTTCTTTTTGTGTTCTCTGTACTGCAGACGATGTCACAAGCAGAAAGCAGCTGTAACACTGGCATGTCTGATCTACTTCAACAAGTTTGGAAGAAATGAAATGTAATTTATTATAGCCTATTTATGTCTGCAACAATTACCCTTCAAAACCCGAAGGAGAACAATGTAATTGAAGGTACATGCCTTCTTCCTTGCAGAAACCTCAAACAGCCTCAGGCAAGAGCCAATACAGATGTAGTACAAGGCATTAAAAGAGTGTTGGATGCTGTAGCTAGCAATTATCCTGGTATTTAAACAAATCTATCGCTCATCAGGAAAGCGTTTAGTGCAGTAGTCGGAGCGAGACAGGCTGACACGGAGCACAGCTACTTAACTGTCCCCTCCAGCGATTACACTTTCTCAGACTGACAGTCATGTCAAATTAAACAACTGCACATTGACTTTTCACTTCTATAAACATTAAGGTATGATTGACAATTCTTGGGTGCTATAAGGTAGTCATTATAATCAGCCAACGAACTGTTAGCTAATTCGTGGTGCATTTTTTTCCTCCTCTTCTGAGCCATTTCTCTTGGACTATTTTTACAGCGCCCCGTAGGTAACATCTGCTTTGGGTTGTTGCAGGGTCACCTTAACAAAAGGTCATCGCCACCACGAGACTTTTGTGTGAGAAAACAATATACAATTAAGTGACCTGGTGTACAAAATACCATTCTTTTTTCTTTTAGTCCTGGCCCACACTTACCCATTTAACTCAAATTTGGAGATGTCTGGATAGCAACAATTGGATGCCAACACTGCAGTAAATACTGTTAATGTGGCATCTAGAGTATTTTCCCTAATTCCTGCACTAAGTCATGGAGAGAGATCTCTCTGGTCTATGTAAAGCAAACACAGCAAGAGCAAGAAGTCATCTGTCAGAACAGGAAATTAAATTATAAGCTCTACAGAAGTGTTCTCAGTACACATTCATGAAGACCTCAAGCTTCCTGAAGCCAGTATCCTGTGATAGGGCACCACTTACTAATATTGGAAGGCTGCAGCCTAGTAAAGTTACTAGAAATTGAGCAGATGCATAAAGCAGTCAAGGTTGTGGAAAAAGTAAACCCCTTTGATTTTATATGCAACATTCTGCTGCCTGAAACCACTACGTTGTAAGTGACAGTTTTACTATCTACCCCACTAATTCAAACCACAAAAGTAATGGTGCCCAAACTTTTCCCTCTCAAAATAAAAGGAGTAAAAAAAAAATTAAGAAAGTTAAAAAAAAAGAAAAAAAAAGTAAGTAATACTTAACACTTTTATCACCAGTGCTGTCACCTCCTGCCCATCCTCTACCCCCCCTCCTCCCTAAGAAACCTCACCACATTCGTTAAAGCCTCTGATAAAGAAGTAGGAAGACTGTATCATTAAGCTAATTATGAATACAAGTAAGACTAGAATGCTATTGGTAAGCCTGGAAGCCTCTGTACTTGCAAGATCAGTGAATCTGAAGCTCTACCTTCATTTTGGCTGTAACAGACTCAAATACCAATTTTACAACTGGCAAAGTGTTCACTTATATGGATAAATGTAACAAAAAAAACCAAATAAAATTAGTACTAATATACACATTTGTGAAAACTGTTCCGAGCTAGAAAAGTACCATTTCACTGCAGTATTAGCACTCAAAGCAAAAACAAGTCTAAGAACTCAAAACAGGTGAGGAGGACAAATGAAGTATAATGCCTCCTGTCTGGCAGTAACAACCGCAGTCCCACTCCTTTTTCCACTTCCAAACTATATTTAATAGCTGAGCACAGGTCTCAGAAATCTAAAATTAAATGTAACAGTACTTCAAATATATCTCCCCCTCTGGTTGAAAAGTCAAGCAATAATAAAAACAAAAGACTTCAGTGAAGATTCCAGAAAATGACAGCTTTGTTTCAACCTCAGAAGATAAAGTAGTCACAGCACTGAATACAGTGAAATGTAACTTAATTCATAGGCTCTGCAGAACAGCACTGAAATAAAAACACTCAAATTCACAGGAAGCATTTAAAAACTTCACTGGTCTAGCTCAAATATTTTTTTTTCTTTTTAACCCATTAACTACCACCAAAGTACCTAACTTTTACTGAAGCAAGTTACTGTCCTTGTCTGTAGGCCAACCAGCACAGCTATTATGCAGCTGTTACTGCTTAACTCCAGGTGTTTCTCAGACCACCAGATGCCCAAGACAGCATATTTATCTCCAAAGACTTAGTCTCAACTTATTTATACACAAAGTGTCTTGGTTGTTTTTTGCACTGACTTCCCACTTACATAATTAGACAAAAGCACCTACTATTTTATCCTATTCTCAATGACCTTGTGTCCACACTGCAACTGAAAGGAGTAACACAAGCAGCGATGGCCAACCCAAGCACATGGGCGGATGTACAGTAACTTCTGTAGTTCTTTGTATTTTAAAGCTTCTGCCTAAGTTTTCCCCAAATATTCTGCTCCAAGCATCACCTTCCCAAGCCCTAGGAGACATTGACAAATAAAATCCCCACAAAACCCAAATCTGTTCAGCTCTGTTCAGTGATTACCAGCCAACTACTTAACTTCTACTGTAGATAGAAAACTCTTTGAAAAAAAGATTTCTTGAAAATTAAGTGGCTACTTCACTGAAGAGGCAACACTAAAATGCAGCACTTCAACAAAATACTGGAATACTTACTAAGAAACAGCATAAGTGTAAGACAGGTCCCGTCAGAGAAATCTGTGAGTGTATGCAGTCTTTGTATACAGAATGTGCATGCAGAATGTGTGCATAGTGTATGTTTATCTATATATCCATGTATATCGATATAGGCACCCACACACAAGTGCAGGTATGTGTACATTATATATATTATATATATAAAGCTAACTTTCAGTCCTCAGAAAACAAAAGCTATCCCCATATAACAGCCAAATTCCTACATAACTCAATTTCGACATCTCATCTGGTGTGAACTGCACTCATTCCTAGTGTAAACCCCAGCGCGCTCTGCAATGATATACTGTAATGTCACATCGCAATCTGGATTTACTATAAAGGGCTGCTGACGAGTTTCAGAGCAGTAAACATTGCTGCGAGGTGTATTTCACACTGAGCTGGTTTTTATGAAGAACACTTCACCGCCCAGCCACGGCACCCAGATGATGAATGGTGAAAGATGCATGACAAGCTTCATCATTGTTTGTAAATCTTAACTGTTCCTGCTCACTAACTCTGCAGGCAATTTTCAAAGACAGCGGCCGACAGAAGGACAGCACAGCTTTCCTGAAGGTTATTCAACTTGTACTTGGCCTGAGCTATGCCTGTGAGGAGCACTGGAAATAAACTCATCAGCTACACTGAATCACAGAATTAAAAATGTCTGATGGGCAGGCACAGTGATGGTTGCCAAATTAAGAAAGCCCATCAAGAAGCCTGGGTATCTGTCTCCTACCCTGTCCCACAGGGTTACATACATCAGGCTCAGGGAACATAGATCAGTGTTATTTACACATGCAATATAAATATGTATATTTATAAACAGGCAGAATTAATTACGGGCTGTTTGGTCCTGCTCCCACATGATTCCTTGTTATCCTGTGCAGTTACACACAGCACTCCAACGTCCTCCAGCAACTTCGCCCACTGCCTGTAGGAAAGCTATTTCTCTTCTGTTAGAAGTTTGCTTTTGTGACAGGGGAAAGGAAAAGATACAACTCATAGCATGCAAGCATGGAAGCAGGAACACATGCTACCCTTCTTTGTTTCCCCTGAAATCATTCTGGGAGCAGCATCATAGATTGCAACAACCAATTGAAAAGAATCACAATTCAGCTTCCTGCAAGAGGCAAGGCCAGCCTACTCTACAGAGACTTAGCAATTATTTTTCTTTTCCCCTTTTCTTTACAGGTCAGTAAAAAATGCTTCTTTTGCTAGAGTTTCTCACAATCTGGACAGGGCTACTTTACAAGCAGAAGAAGCTGCAGAAGAACTAGCTCAGATGTACACTCACCTGAGTTGCAAAACTGGCATGAACTGCATGGTGGTGTAGACAGGCTCTCACGCACTGAAAAGATTATAGCTGAACATGGAGCTCTCTCTTCTCTTAACCAGACAAGTTACAAGGATGCAACTGAACATTAAAGCAAAGAGAAGAGGCCAGTAGTATTGCTGTTACAATTACAAATCATGCCAGGGTAATCACTACTGTCCTGACAAGATGGCTTCATTTGTTCTATCACTTTATGGAAAAGTCTGATTTCTGTCGTAGAATTTCTGTCACAGTGGCAAAAAATTCTGTATCCAGAGGTAAAAGATTCATAGCATCAATGCCATACCAGGTGTACAAGAAAGCAGCTCAGCTGACAGTGCTGATTTTTTTCAGTGAAGGTCCAAACATCCTTTAAAGCATGAAGAAAAATCCCACACAGCCTCATCAACTATAGTAACATCCACCACCCACCATGACGTAAAGAGCAGCTCATACATGCACAAAGTTAAGTCCAGGAGTGCAGTGGGCATAAGCCACTGGTCTCTCTCAACATATGGCTCTCTAAAATGCTTGTAAGTGCAGGAGGCACCCTCTGCTAAGAGAATGCAAAGCAGAAGAGGGAAGGTGTCCAAGGAAAGCTAACAGAGCCATTATGTACTCCAGGACAGCACCCTGGCAGGTGCACAGAGAAATGCTGATGCCCTGTTCAGGATCCAGTGCCACAAGAGTGGCACCACTCTCACACTGCCGGGTCTCTGCTGCACCCTTGGCAAGGCTCTCCTGACTGGGATTGATGGGACACTGCAAACTTCTTTTCACGGAAGGAAACTGAAGAAGTAGAGATTTTGCCATAAAGTTTTGCTTTGGATCTGGCACCTGCCTGGGCCAACTGTACCACTGATTTAAGTGTCCTAATAACAGAAGGACTTTCCTCAAACCCTTGTTTTACCAACTCAAAGCCTGAAACTCATAACAAAACACAGGCTTCAATTGAAAAAATGCTGCATCCTTTGATCCACACAAAATACTAAACAATGGACAAACACATCCCATGAAGAAAAACTTTTTCTGATAACTATGCATGTGCATGTGGTTTTGTAGGTGCAGGGGGAGATGGGGTGCCAGTGGCAACTGCCGAGGGTTCAGGCTGTCCCACTCTTGCTAAGATGATGAAAAATGAAGGCATTCCCACACAGTTCCCATGAAAGCTTAAAATTCCTGCTAGAGGATGTTAAAGCCTCAGTCCAGAAATATCTATGTTTCTACAAAAACAGGTGGAAAGCCTTCAAAAATACTTTTTTTTCTACTACTCTTGAGACAGAACCAGTAGCTGCTCCCAGATCAAAAAGCAAGAGTTTGTCAGGTGCCCTGACAAGAACTAGCAAAATCTGTGAATCAGCAAAAGTCATGAAACAAGCCTGTGCTCTGTAGTCATCCAATGCAAAGCTATTCTGTGTGCTTTTGAGTGAGCAAAACATAAATGTTGCATTTAGGGAAAAAACTACTAAAATGAGCCTTTCAATCAGGACTGAACTAAAGAAGAAGAATAAAAAAAAAAAAAAAAAAAAAAAAAAAGCTTGCATTACTTTATTTCTAGGAATTCCCATCAGACCTTAAAAAATTATTTTATTTAGAACATAGACCAGTACTTTATAAAAAGACTTCCACACACAAAAAAATAAGCTGATACTGAATATGCCTTACATTCTCAAATGTATTTTGACAGCTGCCGCTACAATTATTGAAATTACCAAGTATTCTTAATACATAATGAATCAGGGTTAGCAACCCGATCGATCAGTTTATAAGATACAAAAAGGCCATGCTCAACAACTGTCTCTTCAGCTACATCCAAAATTCAAATTTTTAATGACAATGACACATTAAAAAGTCGTTTGCCTAAAGAGATCTATAAAAAACATTGCAATGCGCATGCAACATAACTAAAGCATGCAGAAACGTAATACAAAATCTGCTCACCATCCTTGTCATCAGTGCCAAAGGGAAGCTGCATGCACCATAGCCACTGGGGACTGTAAGAAGCAGAAACGAGAATGCACAAAAAAACAAACAGTTGCCTCAAGTTCAAGTGAACCACTCAAGTGAACTGTTGAAGATCTACAGATTTAGATCTTTAGATCCTTACCCCTTTCCTCTTTAGTGTTATTTCAAAATCTATTGCTAAGAGTTTGATGTAAAATGATAGCGGAAACTAGAATCTTGAGCTTTCAGCAAGCACTGCTTGCTTTTTCATCATTAAGGACATATATTCTTGAGTAGAGGTCACTTTTTAAGGAAAAGATGCACAGACAGACACACATACATAACACACAAGCTAAATACTGATGAACTTCTGGCTGCAAAATTTTATCCTCCCCATACACTCTGCTGCCGAAACCCTTCCAAACTCAAGATGAATTCTGGTGATGCTCTCCAAAGAGGCACAGAGAAAAGGAGTATGTCTCACACCTGACAACACCTGGACCACCTGGGACTGAAAACAGCTACTCTTAAGCTTACATAGATTGTGGCTAGCTGGCTGACAGAAGAGAATTTGGGCTATTTGCTACAATTGCTTCCCAATTCCAAAGCACTTTATTAGTACAGCTTTGTCAGTGCATCTTCCCAGCTGGCTGCAAATTAAGAGAAGACAGAGGCAAGGCTTTTTGGTGTTCTTTGGGGCAATTCCTCAGCAACATCCAACTGGCCTGCTTTGTTTGCAGAGCCATCTTTGTGACTTAGATGCTTGCAGAAAGCAGTTCATATTCAAGGAAATGGTCTCAATGACCTTTAGCTTACCAGGACTTCTTGTCCTCTCTGAACCTAGAGCCAGGTGCCACCTCTGGCTCTGAAGTCTTACTTGTTTGTCATGGCATTCACTTCTAGGACATCTATTAATGCAAAATTATGATATATAGGAAGCTGCAAAAAAGGGGAATAACTTTGGTGTACAAAAACTCAGTTGGGAAGAAAATATCCAATCTTTCCATCTCTTAAGCATGTTTCTAGGGCACATAGCATTCCTTGCATTCCAGCAATGCTTTTGTCCAAGTGAAATTTTTTATCTTAAGCAGGAAAACTGCTTCCAACATGCCCTTTCTTGTGGAACTACTGGAAGAGGCTCTTTACAGAGCTGCTCCAGTTTGGCCGGGCTTCTCCCACGGCTCAGTACTTTTGCTGATACAGCATCCATGCGCAAAAGCAGGAGTGAGTCTCTAAATGCAGATTCTGGAAATGTCTGTGTCACTTTCACTTCCACAGCTGTAAAATTGGGGATACCTGCTATGTGAATTCGAGAGAGGACTGTGAAAAAGTGTTTTAGTGCTGGATGCTGTTATGCTGACACAGAAAACCTGTTACCAGAAATGTTCTTCTTCATAAAACGTTTGATGTTTTCTGCATCAAAATACCATCTTTTCTTACATGTCTTTGGAAGAACTTTCAGACTCCTGCTTAATGTGTAAGCTGTAAACACAGCACTGCTCCAGTGCTTCATTCCTTGTATTTCCAACACTCATGACACTAAGGACAGGAAAATAAAAATACAAATTCTGTTTAGCAGGTGGAACAAAATTTTAAATGTAAGACATCTTTTTCACCACAGCCAGACATATGGTGTAATTATCTCAACATTTCACACAACGAGGACTTAGAGGAGGTTTTACTCCATGCCAGCTTAAAGACCACTCTAAAATCTGAAGTGTCTGCAGATACAGGGAAGTTTATCCTTTGCATCTTTCTATTTGAACGTTAAATTTTTCTTCCACTTTCCCAAACCTGGAAAACACTTTCATACAGATAAGCAAATGCTGAACCTTCATGCACGGAAACAGGACCCAGAGTGAGACATGTGCCTTGCATGTGCTTTTCTGCTCTCTCAAACCAAGGTCTTGAGCAGGTTATTTCACAAATATAAATGCAGGAGAGGCTGACTGAAAATCAGTGGAAGGCGTTGGAATGTTCTGCAGTGAGCCAAACCTAAGAAGCTTCATAAAACAAACAAACAAACAAAACAACAACAACAACAACAACAACAAAAAACCCAAAAAACAAAAAACAAAAAACAAAAAAACAAAAAAAAACCAAAAAACCCCCAAACAAACAAAACAAACACAACCAACCAAAAAACCCCCCCAAAAACCCCAACCAACCAACCAAACACAAAAAAATCCCATGCAAAGTATTTGGCTTTTGGAGATGAAATATGTTGTTGTGTCCCACTCTTACTTTCCCAATTCTCAACTTGTCTTCCTGTCTTCCAAAACTGTACTTCTGCGTGCATATGCACAATAGTTGACAACATTCTAATATGTATTTTTCCTTCCATTGCTTTTGCAGAAAAAAGGAGGAAGTATTTTGCAGTACTGAGTATAAAATCCCCCTCCTACCTAGAAATTACTGCCTAAAACTTAAAACTTGGTGACCGAGGAAGCTCCCTACAAACATCCTTTTCTGTTTGTCACTGGTTTATCAACCTTTTCTCCCCTTTTCTCCCAGTTTCTCCTGAAAGAGCAGCAGCTGTGCTTAGCTGGAAGCAAAACATTTTACTTGGAAACACTTCACATTGCAAAGGGATTGGCTGATGGTATTTTGCCACTCAGAAAACATCAGCCCATTACTATATGCAAGACACTGTAACATGCCATGATGGTCCTATACAAGGGCTAGAAGCTTCCAGAGACCTTCAAATAACTGAAAGAAAGAAAGTGTAGATCTGCTAGTTCATCTCTCATCCCTTCTACTGTAACTGGTCTAAGCAGGCAGTTAACTTACCAGAACAAAAGTAGTTAAATGGTCCCACTCAAATACCATGACAACACATGAACTGGCAAAGCCTCTATAATGCTAAAGCTGCAGCTGAAGTGAGGGTAATAGACTGTATGTGTGATGTAGCTAAAAAATCAGTTTTTTATTTTGACCAGCAGCTCTTCTAGGCACATTGTTACCTTCCTCAAAAATTTCTGGGTTAGCAGTACGTAAGTGTTCACAGAGATCTTAAAAATATAGTCACAGGTTTGCTGCCAGAGTTTAGGTAAAGTTTTACATTATAGTCTATGTTATACAGCAAATTAGACTACATGATCCTAATGTTCCCTTCTGGATCTAAAATCCATCGATACGTATTTTTAAAAAGAAAGGAAGCCTCTGAGCACAATTACCACTTCAAACACACAAAATAAATGAATAAAGTATGATTTCCTTCTTTAAAACACGAACTAGAGTTGTCTTCAGCAAGTAGCAACCACTAACTCTGCAGAAACACGTCACTCAGGCTTCATAACGAAGGAATCAGGCACTGGACAGAAAGCTCAGCCCAACAAGCAACAGTGAAATACTTAAGAATGTATTTTTTTGTAGGAGACAGCAACTGCAACATGTGCAGTCAATACTTAGGGGGAATGACCTACGCTCTTTAATATACAGGATCCACTCAGAGCTCACACAGGTGACAAGAGACAAGAAACCTCTAACCCTCTAAGGTCTGTGGAAAGCACCAGAAGAAAAATGTCATGGAGGAATAAATAATATATTTCCTGGGGATATTATTTTGTCTGCAGACAGAAAAAGTAAAAACATTCTCTCCAAGAACATGCCTAAGAAAGAAGAAGATACTTCTAAGAAGCCTGTTGGCCATGATCCTGCTCACAGCTTCAGATTTCTTCCAAAAACATTGGTGCCTCTTTCACTCACTAGCTCCCTGCTATAGAAAAACACTTCTTCAGAGTCTGGAAAATGCTGTTTGATCTCAGTAAATTACATCTCACTGCTTGTCGGTTTCTGATTGATGGTGTAACTTAGGGAACAATATCTGTGTGTAGAATAGTGTCTGGAGAAGCAGTCAGGGATTATTGAAAATACAGTATTTATGCAGTTTAAAAATCAGTGGAACATTGCATATAATTTTTTTCTAGAGTGATGAAAAATTACTGAAGTGCATTTGGGAACAAAGGGTATAAGGTCTTTTGTCTATTTTTAAAAACATTTGGCTGGTAAGACTTCTTAGTGAGTTAGTAGTGATGGATGCAAGAAAAAGTGTCAACTGCAGTTGAGCATAAAACCAACTGCTTCTCCAACCAATGGGCAGAAAGGAAGACGTCACTGTTCAGTGGTGGTTAGAAAAGAGGGAATAAAATAAAGTTGAAGAAAAGAGAAGGAAAATGAACCAAGGATCACTGATTTCTCTAAGCCATTTAAAACTACTGGAGAAGGAGGAAAAGTCTAAGGTTTCATCACACCATGTGCTGTTTCTTCATCTATCTAACATGTCACAGCTAGCTGGAAGACTTTCAGAAACAGCCACTATGGAAGAACAGCCACCTCCTCAATAGAAATGATTCTGGAGTTAGTGAACACAAGGGCTCAATGCTGACTGACACAAGCCACAGGTGTGACTTTATATACACTTCCAAGACATCATTTGAATCCTTAAGGTCCTGCCATCATGACACAACCACATGACATGACTGAAACAGACACCAGTACTTCAGCTACAAAAAGGCCATGTCTGAGAACAATTATGGAACCTACACATAATACATCCTCCCTAGAAAGAGGAGAACACTGATTTCAATGTAGAAGGAAAGAGGGGCAAATGAGAATGGATGCTTTTATCAGTGCTGTGACTCTGTGAAATAAAAAAAACCAAACAAAAACAACCTACTAAACTTGGCAAGTGTAAAGTCAATGAAAAAAATACTTCCCACAGACCATACAAAATTAAACTGCCAAGTTCACTGATTGGTACAGGGGAACAAAATGTGTGAAAAGCTTATTGTCCTGGCTCAGGATACCTCTGAATGCAAGAGAATGTGAAGTTTTTGTTCTCTGTTTCTCTTATTTCTCCAGCATCAGTTACTGACCTGATTCAGTAATGGAGAGACAGCTCAGTGGAGTTAGATTACTCAAGCAGAGCTGTGCTAACCCCCGTGTTAGCACTGTCTGCTAGTAGCGGAGTAAGGGAACAGAAAGCTCGAGAAACAATGTCAAAACCACTGGGTAAATTCACCAGTGCTGCAAATTACTGCCGGTTACAGTAATCCTTAGGAGAGCCTGAAACACAGTATGGAAAGAAAGATTTATCTGCAGTAGTTTTAAATTAAGTAACATGGTATGATGAGTTTAAAAAAAAAATGGAAGCAAGTCTGCAAAGGGCTTCATTATATGGTTGGGATGCAGTAGCTCCCACACGTGGTTCAGAAAGGATGGCAAAGGCTCAGTGGGAGTCCTGTGGAAAAAATTACAGCATTTCTGAGAAGAAAGGTAACTCTGAGGTTGGAGCAAAGATTGTTATTTACTCCTATGAGGGAACCAGGTGGTATGCACCAATGACAGCACCTCAAATGCTATACAACTTAAGGGACATACGTAAGTGCAGAAGCTACAGCTGACTGGATTCCTGAACCATGAGGCTTCTAAAGTGCAACACAACATGACTGTACACCATCAGCCTTACTTTGCCACCACACTACATGCCTTCCAGAAATCAGCCACTATCTTTAAAAGACCTACTTTATGATGCTTTGCTTCCTTCCCAGCAGCAACCCACACCTCCTGGATGCAGCTCCAAGGCAAGGTGGTGCCACACACCCCAGTGGGTGCACTTACCTCTTTCTTTTGACTCCGAGGAGGAGGGGATGTCCTCAGAGGCCAGGATCTGGGGGAGGCACATGGGAGCGCCAACCCCCTGTCCCAGGTAGGAAGCAGGTGGGTAGTAGGAGCACATACGGTACTGTGAGCCGACAGCGTGGTGTCTCTCCATGCCCTTCACCTGTCAGGAGAGAGAAATGCAACAGCAGCTTGTGAAAGCCAAGCCCTAGTGCCATGGGGGCACCCTGCTATCCCTCTCCCCCACTCCTCCATCGCTTTGAAGGA
This sequence comes from Muscicapa striata striata, assembly GCA_030060385.1. NCBI lineage: Eukaryota > Metazoa > Chordata > Aves > Passeriformes > Muscicapidae > Muscicapa > Muscicapa striata. Next base: position 3,929,248 of record JAREIS010000060.1, read on the forward strand.
GGTCACAGTGGGTGCATGGGAAGTAAAATTCTGACATGCTGGCCTTGGGTTTTTGATTTGATGGCTTCACTGTTGTCAGTGAAGTTCACAGTCTGTCCACACTGACCAGCTACAGGTGGTGTGGTATGAGATGCAATCCAGCAGCAGACCCAGCTAAGGCTGCTTTATCTTACTGCAGATGGAGATGCATCTGGCACACAAGCAAGTATCCTTCACTACAAGCAGCTTCCTGCCAAGTCCCCAGCTTATGGCACAGACAAATGTATACCTCAGTGTCAGAGGTGAAGTGTGCATCCAGCTCCTACATCTTCCCAAAGACTAACCCATCTCAGATTGCTGGTAACTGCTCTGCTAGGGACCTGCTGGATGGCTAAGAAGAACAGTCCTATCGACTGACTCTAGGATATCCTCCATGGAGTTGAATGGTGACACATGAAAACGAGCACACTGTTTTTCTCACAACACCATAAGATGGGAAAAACATTTTCCTGAGTTACCGAAAAAAAGTATGTTGTGTTTAGACTACACAGGAAGCCAGTTGTGAAGCCACAACTGGACACCAGCCAGCAGGTCTGCCACGTCAGCACAGCATCCACCAGATATCCCGTTTCCTTTCTACAACTGCAGCAAAGTGGCAACACTCAGACATCAAAGTTTATCCTACTCCAACGCCCTGATATCATCCAAAATGGTCTCCTCAGAGGACTGGTGTGTTAAAATTTGTGTTTTATGAAAGAACTAACAACTTATTATTATTTGTTATAAAGCCCTACAATGTGGCCTCAGTGCTTCAAAAATGCAGCCAGAACAAGATTAACATTTTCAATTGGAAAGATAAGACTAGTTGGTTTCCCTAAGTATGCTGGGAAGTGAACAACTGAAAGATGGAAAGCTTCTGGGCAGAGACAGAATGTCAAAAGAGTTTTGTACCGGTTATCATAGTAGCAGTGCTAATAATAATGCACATCCAGCTATGCTATCACAGAGTGTCTATAAGACAGACAGCCATTTCAGCCACATCCCATCTCAGGTCTGCCTGCTCCATTGTGGCTTCCTTGGGTCCCAGCCAGCTGCGCCTGGAGCCCCATCCCTCAGCCCTTCCCAGGCTGCAAAGCTCAGAGCCAGGGAACAGGAGGGCTGGAACCTGCAGTCCCCATGTCCCCATGCCAGCATACCTACAGGGTCTGGTCCTGACAGTAGGAGCCACCAGCACTTCCTAGAACCACCCTAGAATGCAGCTGTCCCCTTGCTTTGCAAGAGTCCCTGTAAGAATTCCATATCCATTTTCATATGTCTCATTGCAAATAATGTGGCCCTGTTGGTGCCCTCTGAGGCATGTTTGCAATGAGATTAAGTGCACAGAGAATGGTGGCTGCTCACAGGAAGCAAAGTGCGCTGATTTCTGACAGTAGCATAGCTGCATATACTTACTTGCGCGTGTACTGAGGGACTTGCTTTTACCCTGTGAAAGTTAAGAGGTTTCTAAACACTAAATTGCTCTTCAAAAATTCAATGAGTCATCCTTAGGAAGCCTGAACTCTAAAGAACCACTGACATTGCTTCTCCTCTTCTGCTGAAGGGCACTCTCATTTTTAGAAACAAGACTCTCTCAACAAAATCTTATCTTTGAGCAATACGAAGTGCCCAAAAGCAAAGTCCAAAGGACATTTTGAATGTGCTCACCTAAAAAGCTCAACAGCCCTGGAAGTACTGGGAAAAAAAGTTAGCAAATTCCTCTTTGTCTGCTATGTTGCACACAGTCCTCCTTCCCTCGGTGGGGCAGGGCAGGATCCACAGACTCACATCTTCACTTCTCCCTTGTGCAAGGCCATGTATGCACGTGTGCAACTGTAAAAAGGTTGCCTGCATGAGAGATTATTTCAGCTGTAACAAAATGGAGGGATCACTCCCTGGCACTGACGCACTCATGCACACATCTCCCCTCCCTGTAGAGTGGATGCAGTGATCGCTGCCTTTCAACGCCATTTTTAGGGGTTTTCTCAATTTCTTAAAAAAAACAACTCACCTAAAATCCCTAGATGCAATGAATTATTACTACTATTATTATTAGTGTGTGGTACTGGCTAGCAAGAGACATGTTTTATAATCTTATTACCCACACCAAGTCTATGAACCACAGTTCGACTGACAGCCAGAGGCTTGGCTCTGCAAAGAATATGCTGTGTATTAACCACTGAAGAAAATCTAGAAGCTTTTGGATTTGTTTTATTAAACTGTTTAGAATCCACACCACAGTAAATCTGAACCATAAGGTTTCCTTTTTATAGTGCTTAGCAATCCTATTTTACAGTAACAATAAAAAAAAAAAACCAGTTGTAAAAATTCTTGACCTTAGCGCTGCATTAAAAAGGGGGCTTAGGAGACCACTACCTCCTGAGAAGTGACATTTGGTCTGTATTAACTCCTGCAGTTCTGTGGAATCTTTACAGGTTTTTGTGTGCCAGAAATGGAGATCAAGACAGCCTTGGGGAGGCCCTGGAATATTCAGATAATTTTCCATCTGGGGCAGTTCAGCTTTCTGAATGCTACAGTCAGGTACGAGGTTTAGGATCCTGTCCTAGGTCCTGTTCAGGAGGAATGCTTGGGTCATGCACGATCACAGGCCTGGCCTTCTAGGGTCTCCTGCCTCCCTTGCCCTTTCCACCCCTACAACAAAGCTGAGATAGGCATGAGCTGGGACAGTCCCACAAACCATTCTGTTTTGTATTACTACAGGCTACATGCCAAAAGAACAAGGCATGTTTTAGGTAAGCAAGAGCTGCAGAAAGGAAAGGCATGCATTAGTCTTTGCAGAGGGCAATCTGAGCTCACTTCCAGCCACCCACTGTTTGTGCCCTCCTGCAGCTGCAGGATTCACCAAGTACCTGACAGATTTTCAGTGGGAGACACATACCATCTGAGCAGCAGTTGGCCTATGCAACATTTACAGGTTCCCCTGAATTGTACAACACAGCACACACTCAGTAATGCTTTCAAACATGTACTGCAAGCAATGGTAGGAACAAATAAATATGGCGTGACTGGAAGGCCATGAGTGCATTTCTTCCCCTGAACCTTGAAAAGCCACTGTGAGGAACTGAGAGGCAGCTACAGTTTGCCCTTGCACAGATAAGCTGGAAACAGGACTTTTTAATCACTGAGCAATGGTCAGCGATGCCCTTCAGCTATGTCCAACAGTGACAGCATATGCAGCAAAATCCAGGGAAAACATGAGGAAAAAGCTCTTGCATCAGACCATTTCTGTAAAAAGCCTTTCTCAACAGCTGGTGGAAGACTACATAAAGCCCAGTTCCTCTTCCCAAGCTTCTGGCAACATCTGCATGATCTCTAAATTTCTTCTTCACAGAGAAAGAGAAGGTGGCCAAACCAAAACCAGGAAAAGCAGGCATCAAGGTGTTGACTCACCTCTCTAGCCTCAGAGATTAGGAAACGATCCTGTCCTTCCCAGATATTTATTTAGACAAAACATCACCTGTGTAGTTCTTTTATTTGCAGAAGCTGCCAGACATAATCTCTTTGTGAGCACACCACTGTTATTTTAGCAGTTATTTTCACACTTTGCAGTTGATCCTGACTATGGGATTTGTTTCCAAGAAAAATGGGAGGAGGTAATGGATGCTACTCCTGGGTGACAAGGGCTGCAAAAATTTCAAAGCAACACAGGAGATCAAAGTGCAATCCTTCGGCTCTGCCACTGGTGTGCCACATGATCTTGGCCAAATCACTTCACCCAGAATTTCCATCCTTTTATTTCACCCATGACTCAGCAACAAATTTACCAAACTCAGTAATTATGGAAACACCAGAGAAACTTAAAAGTTTAACATAGTCCCCTCCTTCTGTCTTGATCTTAAAGTCAATCTTCATGGGCATAAAACTGCATTTGTGTCATTGCTTGCAAACAACAGAATTCACAGGTTGGTTTTTGGCATGGGCAAGAAGGCAGCCATTGGGCAATGAAATGGAAATCCAGGCATCAGTAATCTCCTCTCTGTCACCTGTGAGCTGTGGCAAGTTATTTAACACTTCCCTGCCTCAGTTTCTGCAGTTATAAACCAGGTTTGCTGCTACTCTCCGACTTTGCAATATTATTCCTCATGTGCTGACCCTTCACAACTACTGTTGCACTCATACTGCCCAAAGTGTTTCATTACTAAAACCAGATAAGCATGTTTTCCAGCATAAGGAAAAAATGAGTCTATGATACCCTGCCTTGACTTACTTTGATTCTAGCACAGAAAATACAAGACACATCTATATCTGTCCCTCCTTGATAGACAAACTTAATTAACCTTTGCTATTCTGTTCCAACCTATTCTTTTAGACAAAGGCAGTGACCCATAAACAATATGTTACCATCAGAATCTCAACTGCAGTGACACCTAGAGATATAGCCCTATCAGCAGTATTGGAAAATAAACCACTTAGATTAGCTCCTCCAAGAAATATGGATTGCATTCATGTCACACATGAGCTGTCAGAAACATTAAGATACTTTTAGCATAAATCTGTAGTGTGAAGGGTATGTTATGAATACAGTACATAATTCACTGCATACACATAAAATTGAGACTGTCTTGGGTGACTTGCACAATGTGTATATATTTACACACACATGCACACATTTTACACTGACTTTTGGAGAGCAAGACTGCAATTTCTGTAAGAAAGACAGGCTTTTTGGAGGAAAAACTGGTCCAGAAAGCAAAAGCAGGTGGCGGAGGTTGAAAAGAGACATCTTTTTTCACTAGCAAGTGGCTATTCTTCAAACTCCTAGCTGTCCTGTCACAGCCACATTCTTCTGGATTTAGTAAAAGAGAATTTTTCCAAGATCAGTACTTCTAAGAAATCCTTAAAAAACAGTTTCCTACATCAGAAGTACTACATATTTCATTTCCAGATGGTAAATGTAAATCCCACATTAGAAAGTAAGTAAAAAATTTCCAATTTCTCACAAGTATTTTTGCTCTAAATTTGCGTAAGGAAAGAACAAAAAATGTGAGGTTCTAAAAGTGAGAATACTGGTACGGTAGGGTAGGGTAGAGTAGGGTAGGGTAGGCTAGGCTAGGGAAGGGAAGGGGAAGGAAATTCTGAAATGTGTCCAAAACCGCCACACCACCCTTAACCTTTCCCAGGAGCAGGATCCCTGGGGTTACCAGAATAACAAAGAAAAAGCAGCCACTGGTCCCCAGGTGTCAGGACCAGTGCATCTCACCAATTTTTAATGCTTTAGCTGTATGGACCAGAAGTTTTAACACTTTTTTGGGATGATGTTGACTCACAGTGAGTCCAGATTAGACTTGTGCTGTGGATCACATGCCAGCAGTTTGTGAGCTTAGAAAATCAAGTTTGATTAGATCCAGACGTGTCCATCAAGGTTTTACTTTTGCTGTGATAGAAAAAGCTGCAATCACCTCATATTCTCCTACTGAAGTGAAACCAGTTTCAAAAGCACCAAATTTAACCAACTCTGGCTTGCAGTACTTACGTTGGCAAACTGATTTTACTGTTAATTGGATAGAATGCACACAAATTCCCATTCTAATGTACAATTACAAGAGCTCCAAGGGAGACTCCAGATGCTCACACAGTATTGCAGTGAAGGAAGAGGTACAGTAACCACCAAATCTGCTACCTTTCCTACCAACATAGGCTTGTCTCTTCCTCAGGTGCAATACCAGACATATCTGATAATCTGCCTTAGAAGTGGAAGGAGCAGCAGAATATAAATGACTAAAGGAGTCTCAACCAAAACAATCATCTTCATTACCCTTATCAAATCACAATGGATACAGCTTCTGGTCTGACTGTATATAGATGAGGAAAACCCACAGAGAAATACATAAAACATTTGTACCTTTATGAATCCACTCAAGCATACCAGCCTCTGCAAAGAACAAAGACTAATGAAATCTGACATTAATCTACATTAAAGATTCAGTGATTCAGTTTATTTGCCAATGCTCAATGATGCATTAATCCTCATCTCATCCCACACACACTCACATGTTTCCTCCCCGCCTATTCTCCTTTGCTCCCTAAATTCTGAGACAGCAGACAGCTGGGCTGCTCAAGGCCTTGTCTGTGTCCAGAAGTTAAATATGCAATTCTCCCTGTGTGGTTGAAGTTTATCTAGGATCTGTGAGCCTTCACCAAGTGAGCCTGGAAAAACCAGGTGTCTTGTCTACCCAGCTTAAACCGGAAAACCTTTCAGTGAGCACACTGGTGACTTCTACCATCAAAGAAACCCTCCTGTGAGCTCACACCTTAGCAAGCTGCCCTAATTTGGTTACAGCAGGCACTGCCCAGATACGATTCTGGCAAAGAAACAAAGATCAAAAACTTTGATCAAAACAGTTACAGCAATACAAGTCAGGTAAGAAGATGCACTCCTACTGGATTCTGGTTTAAGAAAGCCTATTCATGTAAAAAATAAATTCATTCAGCACAAGCAGCCCAGCAGAAGTCCCTGTGTAGGTAACAGCTACGTATTTCCTCTGAGGAGGATAAGCATGCACAGGCTTGCCAGCAAAACCTCCTGAAGGTGTAAGTAGGGCATGATTACTCTTTGAGGATCATGCTTTGAGAATGAAACTCTCCTTTACTTCCCTACTGTGCTTGACAGAAAAGCTCATTAGTTATTCATCCTCCATTTATCGCTATTTCTGTGCTCTTCCCTTGCTGGTAACCTGCAGGCACAGAATTGATGTATAACCATGTGCAGCAACTGAGACCTCGTCCCCCTTACAACAAACCATCTTCAGTGCCACACAGGGTTTTACAACCTTGGCATCATGCACTCACTGCCATCAAACGTTTTCTAGCATCTCACTAAAACTTTTTATGATTATTTGTGCAATGTTACGCTGTTGTAAGAGTATGCAAACCCGATGACTCAGAACTCTTCCAGCAATAACAATCCTACCTGCAGATCAGTCTGAGAAACAGCTAACAGCTTGTAAATTACATAACACTGACCTTGAACTACACCCTGCCCTACTGCAGAGCAGAAGTGGGTCCTGGTTTTAGGACATTCAGAAGCTGGAAAGACACCAATTCTGCAGGCAAAAAAGCACCTTTATTCTCTCTGCTCAGACATCTAACCAAAACAGTACTGAAGTCTGCTTTTGAACACCAAAAGGTCTGCTTCGGAGAAATTAAAATCTTAGCTGTGGTAGATAATTAAATTCACATAAAGGTGAATGGAATCATGTAATATATCTCACAAGAGGCTGCTGGTGGAAGGAAAACTTTCTTTTTGACAACAACCATGTCATTTTTTCCTCATTTGCCTCTTCGAGATCTCACTAATTTGAACGGCACTTTAGCAGAAGTTAGTTTCTGCAGGGCCTGAAGAGAAGAATTATGGAAACCACATTTTTTTCTATTTCTTTAAGGGGTGTCAAAGGTTCCACAAGCAAAAGGCGATCCCACAAGTGAGACAGAGACTCTCTAAGCCAAGACTTTTTTATAAATTACAGTACATGACAACAGAATCATGAGGACACCACATCTTCATTCCAAGGTTTAACATCCTTAGCTCTTCCTCAAACACTCTGTGCGAGGTGTAGGACTAGCAGCCTGCAAGAACATTATCTTCACAAGGAAAATGTTGCCACTGCCGCAGATGCCTGAAAAGTAACCTATTTGAAATACTCTGCCATACCAGGCTAACCCAATCAACCAAAATGAAAGAGCTGAAAAAGTACTTGGCACCTCACCCCATTACTATGCACAGAATCCTGTAACTTGCCTTGACTAATTTTGCCCTTGGCCTGCTGATTGAATTAATCAGCTAGCGAGGATGCCGTCAGCTGGAAAGGTGTACCTTTATGTATCAACACTCTGAGAGAAGAAAGCTCTCACAGTGTGGGCCTGCACGGCAGAAGGAAGAGAGAGAGCTCTTTATCACATACAGCTGTACTGACAGCAGAAAAAGGGATATAGAATAAATTGTAATTGCAGTAATCAGAATCACCCTGGTGTTAGTTTCAGCTCCTTGGTATCACAAATTAAAACGCCCTTTCAGAGCTGGATCAGAGAGATCTGGCTAGAGAAACTCTCTGACAGCAAACAGGATGATCTGTCTGCTCTGCTCATTTACACAAGGAGGTTTTGGTGGACATTTCATTGTTGAGTGGTTTCACAACACAGCCTTTGTAGAAGCAGCCTACCCTGTCTTGATGCTCTACAGAAGAGGTCTGCCCTCTCCTGTCCTTAAACAAGGGACACAGGCATACACAGGCTCAGAGGGTACAGCCTTATCAGCTCAGTCTCAGACAGAAACAGCATCTCTGCAGTCCAAAACCAAATAGCCCCAGAGTCATTGGAATGTTTCCACTTTGCCAAGAATCCCCCACGTTGGCAGATTTCCCCTTTATGCAGCTTCTGACCAGTCCTGAGTTGAAGGCTATGATTATCAAGTCCCAGAGTGAGAGGGCTTGATTTGCTTTATATCCTAACGAAGTACACAGAACTCTGGTTTGAACCTCCCAGGTACTGCCTGTAACCTGAACTACACAAGTCAGAATCACAAGCTCTGGAGCTGCCATTGCCAGAACACACAAGTAGCAATACGCCACATCGCATTCAACTGACTGCAACTAATTGCACAACAGCATGGTCTCCTGGGTCATCTCAGCGCCTCAGATGTGAATTATGGAAAAAACCCACGTTTCTGAAGAGCAAAGCCTCACAGAAATTACTCCTGAGACTCTCAGGATGTTATGCTGGGCAACTGAGTAGGAATTTTTTTCTCGAAAACAATTCATAATCTACTGTCACATAATAAAGAAGATAAAATCAAGTTAGTGCCCTTTGCACTTGTGGCAATTTATCCATACCATTATCCCCGTCCATCTATGTAATTGCTTTGTTATGCTGCATTGCAACCACCCACTTTGTCCAACTTTCTTAAAATGGGCCCTAATGCCACCCTGGAATATGATTCTGGTTTTGCACTGCCATGAAACCAGCAAAGAGGAGATCATACCTGCCACTGTTTTCCTGACTGGCTCGGCATGTATGTTGCTGGGAGACTCCGAAGGCTGCTCTTCATGGCCGACCCTACAATCGTACCCCCCGTCTCACTTGAGGAAGGCTCACTGGCCACTGCCATCTGGTACTGGGAGTAGTTGTACAGGTTGTTATAACAAGGATACAGGGACGGCTGGTAAAAACTGCTGTAGTAGGCGGAGTCCACAACCAACTCCGACGTGCTCTCCAAGTGCCCTCTGCTGGGGATGGAAGGGATGTCCTGAATGAGCATCCGTCCCTCTGGAAAAGAAAATAAAAAGACCGTTATCTTTCACCTTCTAATGAGCTACTACTCCTCCCAAAGGCTGAACAAAGAGTGGTAAGTAAGAGGTAGAAGACGAAAGCTAAACACAGCTGAGTGTCTGGTGGAAACTCAAGTGGACCAACAACTACTCAGAGTCTAAGACTGCCACCTACACACACCACAGACTGCAAAACACCAGACAAAACCAACTTCAACCAATCTGAACACTCAATCAGTATCAACTGATGGGAATAATGATTTACATCACCTAGTTTTGCAGTCCCCTACTACTTTTTAACCTGTAACAGTGTGCCAAGTCTCTTGTAACTCTCTAGAAGAAGAAAGCATATAGCTACAGAATGACTCCTCCCAGCCAGTGTACTGAAGGTGAAAGAACACTTTCTGAACAAGCCCTCTAGCATGTTCAGCCCTTGGGGTAACAGCCCCAAGGCAATAGAAGCTGCAGTGGTGAAAGTACCACAGGAGCAGCCAAGGTGTCCCAGAAACTCACACACTACCTGTGAGCAGTAAGGTCCCCAATCCTTGCTGAGCCTTCATACCCAATTTACCTCCTATACCTACAAAATCAGAGAGCAGAACAAGCTCCTCCCATCACTAGAAAAAGAGGAGGAAGAGAAAGGTATTGGTAGTTACTTGCTGCATGCACTCTGGAGTGCCTCCAGACCAGGGGTTAGCTGGCTGCACTCCTCACAGGCAAGGTCTGCCTCCCTCCCATTCCCTAAGATGGTGATGCTCCTCAGACAATGAGAAACCATTATTTCCCCACTCCACTGTCAACCAGTGCCTTGCAATATTTGCAAGCATGAAAAAAGATATAAGGTGCTTTTTGGTACTATTGCACACCCAAGCTCTCTCATATCAAGGCATCAGTTACATTGCCAAACCAGACACAACAAAAAACTGCCACAATCTTATATTTATATTTCCAAGGGAAAAAAATCAAACATCCAAATCACTCTGTATCTGCAGCTCTGCCTCTATTTCACATGTCTGTGACCCTGCCTTGTACCAGTTCTCTGTAAGGAGCTCCTCTTCTCCCCATGATGTTGTCCAGCTGTTTCACGGAGAAGACAAAAATGTGGCTTAAAGCATATGGATGAACTCACCAGAGCTATTGGTATGGGCATGAAGCAACATGGGCAACAGGCACACAGGAAATAACAGACCTAACAGATATTTCAGGCAGGCCTAGTTTGTTCTGGATCTTTTTCTTGGTGTACCTGTATCTTGGTTACTTACCTGCAGAATGAATATGCATAGCATAGAAGGAATGGCATAGCAGCTTCTCAGAGTCATAACAATGTCCACAGTACTGTATATTAGCTGCACACTAGATCAAATCATCACCTTTACCAATTATTGCAATTTACAATGCAATTCTGTTTCACTCCTTCAGCTATAATGAAAGTTTTCTGCAATCATGGATTATCTCCTTCCAGGTCACTAAATTACACAGTGCTCTCACTCTGTTCTTGCTGACATTTTGTTGACATTGATGAACTATTTATTAGAAATTACTGTTTTATGCCCCCTGCACCTGATTTTTCTGCAGAACCATGTCAGCTGGCCTTGTTTATCTGGAGTATTCCTCAAATTTGCACACAAAACAGAAGTGCCTGCAATGTCACAACAGAAGACTTTTCAGAATTTTTTCACTTTTATTTTATAATTTTTTCAGCTGCTCTTTTTTTGCTTCTGGGCAAGACTCTTAGATCCTTTTTTCTGTGTCTGATAAAATCAGAATTTAGACCACAGGCACAGCACAATCTTGACTCCCCTCCCTAAATTTTCCTTTTAAATGAAGTTGCATTCCAATTGCTCTGCTTCAGATGTTGCAAAATAGAAACCAAAAGCAAAATCCTCCAACACATTCCTTGCTGGGTTACAGATTTCACATGACAGAGACATGCAAGGCAGTCACCTGCTGAACTCCTCACAAGGCTATATTATGCTGCACAAATGCACGACTTCTTCTGAAATCTCTGGAGTGTCTTTTGATTTACAGTGCATCATTAGAAGGGCTACTACTCCCCATTAAAAATACTAACACCAGGAAGATGAGGTCTTTTCACACCTACATGATCTGGGTGGTGAGGGGATCAAGTTTATCCTCAGTCAGTTCACAGACAACACTAAGTCAGGCAGAAGTGTTGATGTGCTGCAGGGCAGGAAGGCTCTGCAGAGGGATCTGGGCAGGCTGGATCATGGCCCAGGGCCAGTGGTTTGAGGCTCAACAAGGCCAGTGCTGGGTCCTGCCCTTGGGTCACAACAGCCCCAGGCAGTGCCACAGGCTGGGGCAGAGTGGCTGCAAAGGACCTGAAAAGGACCTGGGGTGCTGCTGACAGCATCTGAACATGAACGTGGAATTAGGCTGTAGCCAGGTGTGGCTTGGACTCTTCTCCCAGGTAGAATGCGGCAGAATGACAGGAGACAGCCTCAAGCTGTGCCACTGAAGGTTCAGGTTGGACATCAGAAAGAACGTTATGGAAAGGGTTGTTAAGCACTGGAATGGGCTGCCCACGGAGGTAGAATCACCATTCCTGGAGAGTTTCAGGGAATGACTGGACGTGGCACTTAATTTTATGTTCAAGTTGACAAGGTAGTGATGAGTGAAAAGCTAGACTCAACAATCTTAAGTCTTTTCCAATCTAAATGATTCTGTGATTCTGATTCTGTAACACACAGGAGAGATCAGCCACCCTGGGTGCCAGCAGCTAAAAGGAAGAGGGGAGAAAGTAACGGGTTCTGTTGCAACTTTTGGAAAGTTCTTGACAAGATGGGCAAGGCTGGAACAGAAACCTACCCATAGCTATCCACCAAATCTCACAAGCATTCCTGATACTCCTGATGCTTCTGTGACATTCTAGCAGCTGTTAGTGCTACAGCTTCCTCCTGAAGAGTAGCAGTGGCAGTATTCTGCTGCATTAAGAAGGAGAAAAAATAAAATGCTTTTTGATCCTTCTTTTCTCTTCTCATCTCCTATCTGTGGTTTGGGTTACCATCATTTGGTCCATCCGTGAGCAACACTTCTGCAGCAAAGACAACAGTACCTCTTGCATACCCCTCAGTACCACAAGCTTTGCCCTTGGATCTCTAAGTTCTTTCCTATGTCTTTACTAATTTCTGTAGAGAACCGATGCTACTTTTTTTGCACTATGTACACAGTGTAAAATATGGCCCACTCTTTCATAGAAGATCAATATGATGCACAATAAATACTGGTATCGATCTTTCAGTGTTGTAGACAACTCTCCAGCTCTATGGCATATTAATAGTAGTTAACCAGTAATTCATTTCAGGGTGGCTGGTATTTTTTTTTAAAGAAGGTGAGTACTAGGGGTCAGTTACACATTTATGTCTTTTATATTCAGTAACCTATGGGCTCCTGCCTTCGCTTAGCAGAGCATGGTGAAAAAACACTGGTCCAGTCCTTAGCTAATGTAAACCAGTCTCAGACCATTTACTTCAATAAAGCTGTGGCAATTTACACAAATTGCGGATATGCAAGGCAAAAATCAACGCAGAGGCCAGTACATAGATCATTTGGGAGGAGAAAGGCCAAGTAATTTACAGAAATTTTCATCACCATCTCCTTCTAACAGATGCAAATTTGTTTTTAAGGATATATACTGAGAAGTACAAACACCGAAATTTGAAGGCTGCATAAAAGCGTGGAGTATTTTCTATTCCTACTGGTACTGTTAAGGGCCAGTTTTACATCTTATTATATGCTGGCAATGGTAATTTAAGTATGTCTGATACGAGGTCAAATGACATAAAGTCCATACTATTCTTAGCGTGTAAAACAGGGTAGCACCAAAGTACCTACTGGGAATGGTTACTGGACCACACAGATACCCAGGGAGATTATTAGTCAGCTTATTTCTAACAGATGTACACCAGTAACTGTTCTATAAATCAGGATAGCAGTACCACATTTCAATGTTGGGGAGCATGCTGTAGCATGGCTCAATTTAGTCGTGCGGCATTAGACCAAACTGGTCTTCATCTGATTGTGCATTTCAGAAAAGGGATTTGTATATGTATTGTGGCAATTAAGAGAATTTCACTGCCCCCATTTATTGGCACGTGTTCTTATAAACCAATGGTAAACAGTTTTTATTTTTTCTATGCCTACGCAGACTCCGCACATACGCAGGCCTGCTGTTGGTAGGACAGAACTGTGATTATTCAAGTAGCACAGTGTCTCAAGGAGCAGGTAAGCACTGCCCAGTAAGCAAAGCTCAGCTAGTGGTAAGTTTACATTTCCTGTAGTTTTCAATTTACTGACTGTTCAATGACTGTTTCCATCAGTTTTAATACTTTCTGCAACCCAGCTTCTGCAGCACGGGCAGCTATACTGTTAAAACACACCAAAAAAATTATTCAGTCTGGAAACACCTGCCTTCATACCTTAAAAGAATCTTGTATCTGTACCTGACAATTTCTCCTTGCTCAGTACGTAAAGCATTGACATGCTCCTATAAGCTGGTTTAGCAATATTAAGTCTTGCAATGCATTAGTTTGCATCTGGCTTTGAGGTTGGACAGTAGCCTTGAACAAGGCCAGTGTGAAATCACTCCCTAACATCATAATCAGAAACTCTGGTACAATGTGTTTCTCCCACCAGACAATCATGACAGAGCTATTTCAGATGTCAAAGAAAGCTGGCACTATTACTTTCTGGTGAGAAATGCTGCCTCCCAAGGAACAAAACCCACACACTTGCTCTGTCTTTGAGAGGAGTATTTCTGTTCTCTTCCCATTAGAAGTTGTGGAATATTTTTGGTTCCAGCACTGAACTTTTAGCTTGATATAAAGTTAATGTGCTAGACAATGTTCATTTCAGGCAAGGCTGTGGGGCTGTGTAATTTTCTGCCACCCCCAAAAAAGGCCATTATCTGTAATTACCCATTACCATGCATAATTATTTCTTCCATTCTGGTCTATGGCCCCCAGGACTTCATGATGTTACAGCTCACTGCATTATCTTATCAAATTTGTTAAGGAAGCTTTTTTGACCTTTTGAGCACTTGTCACATCATATACAAAAGCTGGCAGTAAACTGTCTAAGCATGTAGCCCGTGATTTATTATTTGTACCTTGCACACTGATACAGTACAAAATTACACACGAACACCTTCCCTATTCCCACTACCTGCTTTTGATAAAGTAAGAAAAGGAAAGGAAACTCCTTCAGTAACAGAAGGAAGGGAATGGGAAAAGGCTGGAGTCTCTCACTGGGAATTTAAGGAGCATGACAGCAACAAGCAGCTAAACCAGAACATCAAGCTTGGGAGAAAATCCCAGCTGCTCTCCTCTCCCTCCATTGCCACCTTTTCCCTTTCCCCTCTTCCTCCACAGAGTCTATTTCATCCTTTTTTTCATAGCTTTGTAACCTGCTGATGCCTGCTCTTGCACAGAGAAATCCATTTACTGCTCCTTCATATGCAGAACACAAACCACCCCATCCAGTATTCACAGCTTTGGTTAATGCACTATAGTTTCGAGAGACAAATTTGGTCCAATATGACATTCACAGAGATTGTCCTTTATGGATACTGTTGTGAATGTGCAAAGGACCAGGATTTGTCTTCATTACTCTCAAAGCTCTCAGAAAAGGACCAGGCAGTGATCAGCATCCCAGCACTATCTGCTTCAGCTAACAGCCTCAGGACACTACAAGGACACATACTAGCCCCTTTTCTT
Source organism: Muscicapa striata striata (assembly GCA_030060385.1). Classification (NCBI taxonomy): domain Eukaryota; kingdom Metazoa; phylum Chordata; class Aves; order Passeriformes; family Muscicapidae; genus Muscicapa; species Muscicapa striata. The sequence goes on from JAREIS010000060.1 coordinate 3,944,279, forward strand.
CCTAAGGGCACTAGAATTGGAGGTGACAGAGATTGCAGGGCACTTGAGAAAACAGGAGAGATAATGCCCTGTTATCCTGACTTTTGCCTTCCCCTTAGTCCCCTATTGCTATATCAATATACTCCAGAGGATGCTTTATCTTAAGATCTCACTTTCACGTGTTGTATGTATAAAACTCTCAACTCACATCCCTATCTGCAAAGACATACTGAAGAAAATATGACTTAGGAAACTGCAGTACAAAAAAGAGGTTTTGGTGCTCTTGAATTGCATTATTAAATAAACAAACTTCCCAGGAATCAGAAAATCTCAGATACTTTAACATCATGAGAAATACAAGGAAACATCAATGATCAGGTATTTAATTGGGACTAAAAGTGCACAATGTGAATAGCTGTAGCACAAGTCAGGCAGAATTATGCCTTTCAAAACAGTCAGTGAAACCCTTCTCCCTTAAAAGCAGATTGAATCAGGAGACCCTGGACTCCTGAAAGCAGCCCTGAATTCAAATGCTAAGAGGTAGCTACTCCAGGCCCTGCTGTGAAGATAAAACCCTTCTCTGCGTTTCTCCGCAGTTTACAGATCTCTGGCCCTTCAGTCTGTGCTGCCTCTCAAGACAGTGGGGAGGTGGAGACCACTCTGCAACCAAGATGAGCCAGCACACATAAGCAGAGCAGGCGGGGAGACTGTGCTTGTACCCCTGTCCTGGAACCTAGCTTCTGAGAGGTATGGATGGGGCTCTTTTACACTCATTCTTTTGTGGAAAGCTGTCCAATTGTTCTGACCAGAAAGCTTTTCAGAGAACTGTCTCTTCCTCTCTCCATCAATTGCCAATGTTATGGCCCTATGCTGAGCTCAAACATGAAATCTGGTTCTTTCTCTTTTTTGTTCAGATTACCTTTCCAGACAGCCCTGGGTACAGAGAAATGCTCTAACATCTGTTAGAAAAATATCAAGTACCAGCCATATCAGACATGAGGGCTAAAAGCAGCTATGTCTCCCAGTTAGGAATATATAGCATAGCCAAAGCCACCTTACTGACACCACAGTACTTCTCCAACCCTAACCAGAAATATTCACAATTCTTCTCGAAGCAGGAACACACATTTAAAACAAACAAACAAACAAACAAACAAACAAATTCCAAAGTGTGTGGTCTAATGATTCCGAGGCTCTTGTAGGCCTCCGGCCTCCTCCCTGGAACTGAAGTGTACAAGGACCAATCCATTCCAACTCTTTATCATGGCTGTGCCTTATCATCTGCCAACTCCTACCATGCTTTTCACTTACTCCCACCACAGCAAGACAAAACAACCAGTCAAAGCAGCTTTCCTGCAATGGGTCTGACAACTAGGGCTGGATAGGTGCCATGAAAAATTCCTTGCTAGGTGCAGTTGCTGGACCGTTGAGCTCAGCCAGCCATTACTGGTGAGGGGTTGGCATAATGGCAGCAATGTCTCTGGGCATAGGGCATGCCTCTCAACGGCTACTTGACTAGAAGAACTCAATTTCATCTGGAAGGAATCAATATTATTTTTTCTCCCCTCTATGAATAACTCCAGAGTGGTCTCTGCACAAGAATGGCCTTTACCTAGTTTTACTTCTGAAGGGCTAAACCAGTTCTAAGTGGGACAACAGATTCTAACAGAACAAAAGTTGCCACGAAGAGGCACTCTAGGATAAACATTATGCAATGGGGACAACACATTTCAGGGAAAGCTGAGAGACCTCAGAACTGAGGTTATTTCCTATAGGCCTTCTTGAGCTGTATGGTGAATTCACAGGACTTTGCATGCCCAATGCTGCTGCTGTTCACAACACCAAACTTACCCCACGAAATACCGCAGAAAACTTTAACTGGAGCCGGCATAGTCTGGCAAAGGCATAAGCAATCAGAACAATCATACTGGAGATCAAATGAAGGTTATCTAAGGGGATCACTAAAGCGTAAAATAAACTACTGACTTTCACTCCAGTGCATGTTCTCTGGTCTTTTAATCATTCCTTTGTCTCCTGCCTGAGCTCTGCCAAGTTCAAGTCCAGGCGTGTGGGTCCAGACCATCACTATATCCCCATCAGTTACAAAGAGAAACCCAGGCAACAGTATGAACCAGGGAAACAGATGTACTTCCCTTATCCCCTGTCCCAACCTTCCACTGGTTTTGGTTCAGTGATGCCCTCCAATCCAATATTCATTTTGAGCCCACTTTCTGGTATGTACTATGCTCCAAGGAAGGAGTCCCACTAGCATTAGTCCCACAACCATCTCACCAGCTTCCCCAAGCACATACCTGCCTAGCTAGGACTGTCCCAGGTTTTGCTCCTTCTCTTTCACCAGGAACCACTAACATTCAGCACAGTATCCCCCAGGACCAGCAGCTGTGCAGTGACAGTGTTTCTTTGGGATGGATTTCTCAATTTTTTACTTCTGGTATGGGTTAAAATGGCTTTTGCTTGCATGTGATCATCTAAGCCGCCCTGCAGTGCACTTTTGTCTTCTGCAGTGTTTGCCAGTACATGTACCTTTATATCACCTTCCAACACAGCCTGTGATGATGCCAAATTTCCTTCCAAGATACTAGCGGGATGACTACAGCAAAGAGCAGGTCCCTGTGAGATGCCTTCAGAAACACTACAGTGTTAAAATTGTACTCAGACCTACAAACGAGTAGGATCATTTTCCTTAAAACCATGTAACACATACAACACTGCTTTTCTGTCAGTTCAGGCTCCTAATCAAGATGACAGGGGATACAAAAATCAAATGTCTTGCAGGATTTGTAACTGCATCAGTATATCACTTCACCAAACAATTTTGTAACGATGAAAGATTACCAACTTGACAGAATCTTTACCCATAAACTTCTGTTAATTCATGTCATGTGAACACCATTTAACAGCTGCATCCCCCCTCTTCTTGCATATTTAATTTTGTGGTGGATTGTTCCACTATTTTTGAAAAAGGTGGTGTCAGGCTGATAGGTTTGCAGCCACCCATCCTACCACACTCACTTTTCTTGAAACACTGGTATGACACCATCTTTCTTCCAAGGTTTAGGAACTTGCTCAGTGTTGAAAGACTTACCGGAAAACATAGAGTGGGTCGGGTTGGAAGGGATGGCAGTGGGTCATCTGGTCCACCCACCCTGCTCAAGCAGGGTCATCTTACAAGACATTGTACAGGATTGTGTCCAAGCAGCTCTTGAGTATTTTCCAGTAAGAGAGACTTCCCATATCCTCAGCCAAGCTGGGTTTTTTTTCTGTTTTCTTCCTAATATTGCACATGAGTTGTCCAGTCCTGCTGATTTCAGTTCCTGTTGGAACTGTAATGTCACCATCTCCATATACAGCTATAATACTATCTGTCCTTTTTCAAAGTAAGGACCAGAAAATAATTACTGAGCATTTCTTCCTATCTTCCATATGTACAGTTACTGTTCCATAATGGGTGAAACTATAGCTAACTCTGCATGTGCGTTTCTAACACAATTCAAAAACCCTCTGAACTTCAAGATTTTAGACTAATTTTAATCTTCACACAAACCTGTATTTTTAAAAGAAAATGTGATTTACGCAAATATGAAAAAAAGCAAGGAGAGAGCAATTTCATTCAGAAAACTGCAGCTTGGCATAGTAAGTTTCTCAGAGAGCCCCAGTCCAGATCCAGCTAAAAGAAGCTGAAATACTTCTGATTTCAGTAGAACTGGAGAAGGCACATTTTGTTCACATTTACTGTACGCTTAATAAAAATGATCTGGTGGAAACATTTAGTATGCAACTTAACAATCCTCCTAATATGGCAGTAGAAATAAAATCTACAGAAAACAATATTTTGTTTCCACAATAAATTTAAGCTCCAGGCCTTCAATAAGATGATCTATAGCAGCAAACTCAACCTTCAATGTCTCTCTCACTCATTACAGCAGAGTAGTCAATAATTTTGTGTGAGCTGGGGAGTAATGCTTGCTCTTTCTTTTCTTGCACTTTTGGTCATTATAACACATCTATAATCATCAAATTAAAAAAAAAATTAATGACTTTGGTAAAGGAAATACCAAAATATAGGTCGTAGGCACTGTATCAGTGCTCCAGCATATGTTTGTCTACACTGAACTGAGACAACTGGAGTATTTACATATCTGAAGTTATTAGCATGTGTGACAGCTAACAGGATCAGGACCAATAAAGACAGTGCTTTAGAAAATTAAGAGCATGAGAAACAACTACCATTTTCAATCCTCAGTATAAAAGCTGTGAGTACAACTACTGTGTGTGCATATCTATGTACAGACGTTATTATTCACTTTGAGATACCTGATTTGAAAAGGAAATTTGCAAATAGTTAATTCTTTGTGTTCATGCTACCAAATCCAACATGCTACTAAAGTGAGTAATGGAGACAAAAGTAAATACACAACTTTTATAAAACAGAGGAAGAAATTGAAAATTATAGGAAATTAGGAAAGAAAAACGGATTTCTGGACAATGATGAAAAACAGCGCAGACACCTGCAGGGGCAAAGAAGCAAATTCAGAAGAGGAGAAAGAAACCTGGTGTGGATTAAATCGAAAGGGATTTAAGCCATTAATGAGAGATCAAAGAAAACATTAGAAGGGAGGGAAAGCTTCACAAGTGTCTGAGATAGGAGACCTTGGAGGAAATACGACTAGGATAAAATCACTATGGCTCACACTAAAAATAATAAAGGGAGTAGGACGATGGTTGGAATTAGTTGGAGCCCATGCTTGGTTATAAGCTATTATCATGACAGAAACCCAAAATTTTCTACAACAGACCAACTGGAAATAACAGGAGGGCTTTCTGACTCTACCTAATATGTGATGCAAAAACTAAAACCAAGAGTAGTGAAAAAAACTGCAGACATCCAGCATCTCTCTGAGCGAGAGAACAAGGATCACACAGATGTGCGTAACTTTTGCACATGACTGCCAGTGTTGCAAGGGTGCAACAACATCTGCACTCACAAAGTCAGCTTCAATGCAGATGCAAATTGATCACTACTGAATGTTGCTCATGCATAACTGACCAAAATGCACAGTGACTGGATCTTCAGTGGCTTAGCATCCTGTGAGGTTCAGCTGTCCCCATTACTACAGACATCGAAATAACCAAATAGGGCTTATTCTGTACACAGGAATTAAAAAAAGAATCAGACATCCAATCTCACTGCAAAGGAAGTCAAGCTCAGTATTTAACTAACTCTCTGCAAGCTACTCAAGAAAACACAGGACAGATGTGCACAAACAGTGTTTGTTAAGCAAAGGAGCTGCTCACAACTCTGATTAAGACTAGCAGGTACTTGAAATCAGAAGAAAGTTTAGTAAAATTCAATGAAACAAAGGAATGAGAAGAAGCATATGAAAAAGCATTCCCACAAAAGAAACCTTCAAAACTGCATTTTAGTTCTCATGTTATTAAGTGACAAATCTACTGTAAATGGCAAATGGTTGAACAGGCTGAAATAGGAAGTTGCTTGATAAATTAAGCAAATGAAAGCAGTCTTCAAGGTACAAGAAAGCATGTGAAACAAAAGGAGAAGCAAGAAATCAAATCAGTGCTCAACTAGGGAAGCGTGCAGTACTCCTTCACTCCTCACTTATATCTTTTCTTTAAAACAAAGAGCCCCACACATTCAGAGAGGGTTATAATAACTGTTTCAAGGACACAGAAAGGAACAAGAGGTTAGCTGCAGATAGCGAATAATGTGCCCACGGATAGTAAATTCTTAGAAATTCCAAGTACATTTTCTGCTCCTGCTCCATTCCTTATCTCTGTGCTCATAATAACAAATGGAAAGCACAATCTGGCACAGATAACTCTAAATCTGAATGCACACATGCAAACTCCAGTGCCACAGAGGAAGAGCTTCCAAGGCACAAAGAACAATTGGATGTGCTGACCACCCTGTCACCCACCTCAGGTAGGAAGAGAATCTGGTGCCAGGACAAGGTACAGGGCAAAGCCTGTCCAGCACACAGCAAACAACACTCAGCAGCTATCTTGCTCTAACCATAGATGTATGTCTGGAAACCTCATATGGTGTGAAAGAACTTGGACAGCAAGATGCTGAAAACACAGAAAGCCCTATGGTGAAGTATTTTTGAAAATAAAACTTTAAAAAACCTAGAAAAAAAAAAGTTAAAATATTCTACTCCAAGTCCTTTTGGGGGAAAAAAAACCTCTTCTGAAATGTGAAAGAAGCATAGAAGTAACTGCTGAGCTTCCTGTGCTTTGCTTCTGTCTCAGCACAGAGCAGCATTTTTCTCTCAAAGTAAGAGAGTGGGGGTAGGTCATGACTGGTCCCTGGCATCCTTGCTTCCCTGGCATGCTGCAGAAACCTCCCCCCAGCCCCTGCCTGTGGTTAAAGCAGCCCTAGACAAAGTTTGGAACACTACTTGCACAGAAAAAGAAAAGCAATCTTCTCTGAGGTTCTTCCAAATCTGTTTATAATTTCTATTTGTTTTTACAGTTCCAGTGAAGCATCACACAGGACTGAAAACCTGACAAGAAAAATAAAACTTCTTAATTCAGACACTTTGAGAACTGCTGCTAGTTATACCTTGTTTCACCAATATGATGGAAATACCAGTCTTTTGACAAGCCTCACTGAATGAATATGTACAGTACTTCAAACATTAGCTCAGTTAAAACACACCTACAGGCACCTACACACACGTGTGCATGCAAAGCTGCAATAACAAATATTGGTTGAAAGAGGAGCGGGAAAAGTGCAAGCTTTGCAAGAGAATTGGAGAATTAACTGGAAACATCTAACCAGGGATGCAGAACCCTGTAACATTATGATTTATTTAACACAGTCAAACAATGGCTAGAGGCAATGAATCATGTAAGAGATGACAAAGCTGCAGGAGATTTCCGTCATCTACTTTAACCTGAACATTGATCAGAGTTTACCCCCATATTAATCACTTGAGATCATAATCTAACACACTCTTAAACACCTCTCCTGATTATGCTTCACTTACCCCCTTGTCCTTATGCAGGTCACTCCACTGCTAATTGCACTACTAGTTAAGAAAAAAAGTGTCTAGTGTCTAATTTAATTTTGCCTTTTTTAGTTTCAAGCCGTTGCTCCTTGTTATGCTGTCTCAAGCACTGTAAATAATCCCTCCCCCTCCTCCATATTATTACCTCTCAAATATTTATAGACTGTTTATATCCACCCTTAGTCTCCTTTTCTACAAGCAATACATCATTTTTGTCACCCTTCCCTCTATCCTTTCAGATTTATCTACGTCCTTTTATAATGAGATGCTCAGAACTCCTCTACTGTTTTCCCGAGTACGGTGAACCCAAACCAGCAGAGAGAAGCTGAAATGCCCATTCTGTCTTGCTTCATAAGCAACTCCTTTTTACATAACTCTGAGCAAAACACATTATTTTTATAGGAATTGAAAATTACAAAGCCATGGCCACTACACTGTGGAGTGCTTTGTTCGCTGCATACTTGTATCAGTCTGGAATTTAAAAAGTCTATTCAGGACAAATTTTATCCTAAATCAAGGGAAGATTGATCAAAGCTCCTGTAATATTTACTTAGTCCAGCCTGAAAGAGATTCAGTAACCAGGAAAACTACTGCATAGGCAGAAGACCACTTCCAGCAACTGCTCCACAAGACAAAATCTAACTTGTGCTGTGGCAATCATGTCAATCCATGAGTCCACAAACTCTTACAAGAGACACATGCAGATGTGATTATTTTTCTCTCATCTTAACTGCAATGAACTGGAGAAAACCAAATTATGATGATGATTATGACGATCATGATTATTCACAGGTGAAGGACACAGAACTTTTCTCTTTGCTAGCTGTTACAATACAATAAAGACATATTTAACTGTATTCCTCACTTCTGAACAGAGATTTGTTGACTCTGAAAGAAGCCAAGGGAAAGTAACAGGAAGCAAAGGAAGAAGGTTGGCAGGACCTAGCCAGCAACTAAAACTGGTAAAGAAGCAGCCATGAGTGCAGCAGGAGAAAATAATCCTTAGGAAGCTGTGAGGAGACCAAAAGAAAAGCAAAGAGCAGGAGGATGGACCAGTAACCACTGCAGACCCACCAAGATCTCTGAGGGCATGCAGCCATCATATTAACCCTGGCACAGGCAGGCAAAGCAGCTAATGCTGCCTTCTTCCTGCTCAGCCTTGTTGAGGCTGCTGCCACCTGACCTATCAATCCCCTCCACCACCTGTCAATCCCCACAATGCTAATTCTTTGTTAAAAAAAATAAATAAATCTACCATTGAGCACTACTAGGTCGCTTGCAAATGCTTATCAGTATTGAGGCTGACAGAACTTCATATTTAAGCATGTTGACTTAATGCAAGCAAGTAGAAATTTCAGAGATTCACAGAGCAGTCTAGTTTGGAAAGGATCTTTGGATACCAGCAGGCTCAAATTTTACTCAAACCAGAGCCAGCTTCCCAGTTGGATCCTGTTGCCTATACACCATCCAGCCAAGCCTCCCCAAGCACAGAGGTTCCAGAACCCCTCTGGATAACCTGTTTCAACCCTTAAGCACTCTCGCAGGGAAACAGCCACAGCAGCTTTCACATGATCAGTTGACTAAAATGAGGTTTTTTAAATGAGACTGAAATTCTGACAGCACATAACACTGTAAATACTGTCAAAGAGCTGTCTTTCAAAAAGAAAATTTCTCGCTTTTTTAAAACTAGGCTATGATACTTTTCTATTATAACAACTAATTTTTTTAACTCATCATCTATGCAGCATAAGAGCTGTGAAATCACGGCATCAATTTTTGAAATCACAATATAGTGATCAAGAAAGTAAAGGAAGAGTAAAGAAGGCATGGTAGGGTTTTTGCAGACAGCTAGGGCACTAGGTTCAAAGGGATCTCAGTACCATCATACACTAGGCATTGTATTACTGCTGACCCCGCTATGGTCTGTATTTATGAGCAGATAAAATCCCTTTTATTTGTCAAAGAGTTTAAGTGAAGGCAGCACCTACTTAGAGAAAAAAAGAATACAATTTTGTTTCTGTCAAACATAATAAATGTAACAAAGGGAAATAACAAATACAAGCTTACTTTTCACAATTGTTGAAAATTATGTTTGTCAACCAGTGATACTAGGAAGGCACCCAACACTGCTGTCATTGCAAAGATAACAGGGAAACGACCACAACAGAGCACAGGACCAGGAGTTTTGCATTTTGCATCACAGAGTAATCTCATCTATAGTGGACACTTCTAAACTGGGCCCATAATGCAAAGCAGCAGAAAGAGAGGGTTCTTTCCAGCACCTTCCAGTCATCTGGTGATGGAGCTTGCAGCCATTCCACTGGCCAAATACCAAACATGACCCTTAGTCTGTGACAAGAACCAAATATAACTAAGTGAAGGTGAAATGGATTCTCCTTCCTTCAGCGTGAGCAGCTTTCTTTTTTCAGTAACCCCTAAGGTGTTTCGTGACCTCATCTGCCTCCCCTCTCTACTCCACCATGATGATTTCTAAATACCAGAAAGGCTCTGAATTGACACAAACCAAGTGAAGACGACAGGTGTTATGAGAATGTCTGAAGAGCACACTCTACATGCTTCATCAATAATCTTTCCTAAATTTTGCGTATCTATTAACCCAACAAGATATACTTACCCTACAGAATGAAGGACAATTATGTCAAATGCCCTGGGATAACGACTTTTGCTTCTCTGTACAATTAAATGGCCTTTTCTTTCAGCAGTCTACAACTTTTTAAGAGGGAATGTGCAGAAATTACAAATTCAGTCTGTAAGACACTCTACTAATGCCCTGAAACTATGGTCTGTCCAACCACCCTGCAAATTCCCAGCTTTTGAGTGGGAACATACACTCCCATCTGAAGTGAACATGCTTGACATAGTTAATGTTCAAACACTTACGCTATGACCATGATAATTCATTTTTTCCTTTTTCAAAAACAGTGAGTCAAAACGGGATCTGAAAAACTGCCTCTGGTCTCCAGGCATTATACTATTTCTGATCTGCTAATAAAATGGATACAGCAAGCAATGGTGTTCTCTCTGGTACTATGTCTGATTTGTGTGACCCCTTCACACATCACTCCTCTGCTGGCAAGCAATGCTCCATGTGATGGGAGTCCAAAAGAAGAACTGCTCTCACAAGCCAAAATCCTTAGAGGAGGAACAGAATTATCGCTGTCAAAATCACCACTTGCCCAATATAACATGAGCCATACAGCACATGCTGCACTCCAGGAGCCACCACTTCCCCTGGGACTTGCAGGGAACTCCTGACTCCCCCTGCAATGAATGGTTTCACTTCTCTGCTCGCTTTTGCAATAATCATTGTAAGTTCTTGAAAAATCAGCACCTCAACCTACCAACCTGAGACAATGACACTTGCTTTATTGGGTCTCTTATTTTGCTTGCAGTTTAGGGTAGTAATAAAATCATAAAACAGCCATACAAGAATCCATCAAGTACCTGGTCCTGAAACAACCCAACACCTAAAGCCAGAACATGGTAATTTCTCATCTGAAAAAAATAGGATCATTATATCCTAAAAATAGAAGCATGAGGATATTTAGGCTATATTCTTCACCACAGCTTGTACTGAAAAGTTACCATACTGGTCTGGAAAAATACAGAGCACTTTCTCCAGCTTCAGAGTCAGCACACAGTCACTGGTATCAAGGCAAAACCTGTGAGTAATTACACTGCTTTCAGCAGATGAAGCTACCAAAATTAATAGGGATGTTACTTTATTTATACAGTGTAGTCACTTCTGAGCTAAGCACAATGTGTGTTGCTACTTAGGTGCTCAAAAGCAAAACTATGAACTTCCTATTCATTTGCAGATGCTTCCATTTCTGGTGAACAAGGTTGATGCTATCTTCATTTGTGACTGTAATCATATCTTCATTCTGGAGATGAAGCTGTGTATTTCAAATGTTGTCACTGACAAATAGTTATTTATTTGGACACAAATAACAACACTTAGTTATTTAGTAAAATGCTTGAGAAACAATGTATTTAGATTGCTCAAATTCCATGGTAAGAAAGATGACTGCTCTGACCAAAAACAGTATAACAATATTCAATACTTTAAAATTAGGCAGTTTTATGTTTTCAAGTACTTATTCAAGCATGTGAATTGCATTAAGCTTGTTTGGTCTATGTTTTTCATTAAAATACTATCATTTAATTCAATTAATTTCCAATTATTAAAATGGGATTAAGAAATTAAATACTGTTATTTTAAAAACATTAAGATCAAAGTCTATTCCAGTTTTGTCAACAGTAAAATTATTTCATTCTTCAGCCTTTCTTTATAAGCAAGGATCTTCTTGTTCTCCTGAGCTACACACAATTCAGTATATTACTGAATATACTACTTTAATCTTTAGCCAGCTTTTTCCATGTCTATAGACAAAGCATGCAGTAATACAAATATGAAAGGAGTAACTGCATCAATTCAAAGGTGACACTAACATAATGAAAACAAAAAAAGCTAATAAAAAGCTATTTATTGCTTTATTAAGCAGTTCTTTTAAAAGATTCCCAACAAAATTCCTCTACAATGGTCTGAAACCGCCTGTCTGCACTAGATCCAACAAATTCATCTGACATACTTTTAATGGGCTGCAAAACAGAATAGCATCACTTGACAAACACAGACATACTTGTCCTTTTATTAATTAATGCAAGGCACTGCCCACTTTAGAATCATCTTTCTATCTGTATTAATGGCATGTGTACATATGATTAAAAATGAGTGAAATTTCCTTTTACCTGTATTTGTTTACTTTTTTCTGTCTATACACAAGAAATCAATTACACCAGCTCCTTTCTTCTTTCTTATACATGTTCAATCACTGTATGTGTCAGGCATAGTTAAAAAAGGGATAAAGCAATTTGCATAGGAAAAAAAAATTGCCTAGAGTCCTCACTTGCCTAGCATCTTCAAATCCCATCTTTGTTTAGCCATGCTTTCACTGAATATACAGACAAATACTGTTCTTCATTGGTGGTTTTTTTGGTGTTTTGCTTTACAAGTGTTAAATGCAATACAGTAAGTTGTAGTAAAAGAGAAGCATTATAACACTCTTTTGTAGTTCATCACGCCATGCCACACAGAACCAATGTGCCACCACATCAAGTCATGTAAGGCTGACAGATCTCTGCTGCTGGATCCACAATATTACTTGTTGTACTTAGCTTCTATACAGTTCCAAAAACTCTCGAATTTTGAAGAAGCTACACAGGCAGCAAAAACCCACTTACTATGACTGTAGCAGGAGTACATGTTTTGGGACAAAGGACAAAAACTTCCCATAATTGTCTACTTGCAGTCACACACCCTATCGAATTTTGTTACAGCACCAATCTGTGTAAAAGAAGTTTTGATTTTCAAGTAAAAATATTCAAATAAAATATTAAAGACTGCTACTGGATCCTTCCCTTTTACTAACTGTACCAAAGTACAATGCTGCTGCTGGGGAGAGGACTCTCCATAAGCCTGTCACTGCAAAGAGGGGATTGGGTGTCAACAGTGTGCGTAAGCAGTGCTGGCCATCATCCCCAGCCGTGAGCATTGCTCTCCCAGCACTTTACCTGGTGGTGTGCTAGCTGCTGTCATGGCTGTGCTTGTCGAGTGCATTGGGCTGCTGCTTTCCAGTGACAGGCAAGAGCTGCCACCACTGTTCTTCTTAACAAACGTCTCAGGGACACTGGGCAGGGGCACTGGGTGGCTGATTCCCAGTTCCTCCTCCTGAGCTTGCTGTCTTCTTAGTGCAACCTAGGAACAAAAGACAAGACATAGGGAATGCTCTGTGGTTTTGAGCACAATTTATATGGGAAACAATGAACTACTCATATTCAAAGCTGGCTTTTTACTCTTTGTACTCTAGAGTAGTGCTGATCATAGAATCATTAAAATTGGAAAAGACCTCCAAGATCACTGAGTCCAGTATTCAACCAAACACCACCATTAGTCAAATTAACTACAGCACTGTGTTAGGCTGATGTGGCCAGAAACGTGTATTCTATCACCATCTGTTAAACCGGGTGGGGTAGTGATTCCTTATCTCCATGGCACACATTATCTGCTGATGGGCTATCTTTAAGACAAGGTGGGGCAATCAGCTTTATCTTTTCCACAGCCCATCCTCCCTCCAGGAGGATATCATCTGCTGCCTGCCCATTAAGTCCCACTGTATGACTGATAAAATTACATCATCCCATTGAGACATGCTCCAGCCAGGGGGAGGAACCAAGCCTTTCCTACCCAAATAAAAACTGAGATTTTGGACAGCAAGTCACCTTCTTTCCACTGGATTCCAGAGGAGAAGCCGGACCTTTCTACATCATCCCTGGACTTTTGGAGGAAGGTTGCACCCTTCTACAGGAGCACTGCTTCAGCTGAACCACATCTGCCACTGCAGGGGGACTGTAGCCACCATTTGATTGGATGCTACCAACACCCTGACTGACAGGGTGTCAGGTTGTATTCTGACTCTGTCAGGATTGGGATTGTTTGGTTTTGTAATACTGTATTTCTATTTTTATTTTCCCAGTAAAGAACTGTTATTCCTAATTCCCATATCTTTGCCTGAGAGCCCCTTAATTTCAAATTTATAATAATTTGGAAGGGAGGGGGTTTACATTCTCCATTTCAAACAGAAGCTTCTGCCTTTATTGGCAGATACCTGTTCCTAAAACCAGGACAAGCACTAACTGCCAGGTCCAGTTGTTTCTTGAACACCTCCAGGGATAGTTCCTGCGCAGCTCCTTTCAGTACTGGAATTCTTTCCATTCTTCCTGATGTAAACCTGAACCTTCCCTGGCCCAGCATGAGTTCATTCCCTCTAGTCCTGTCACTACCGGCTGCCTGGAAGAAGATGTGGACCCTCACCTGGCTACAACCTCCTTTCAGGTAGTTTCAGAAGGTCCCTCCTGAGCCCCCTTTTCTCCAGGCTGAACAAACTCAGCTCCGTCAGTCACTCCTCACATGGCTTACTCTCTAGGCCCTTCACACACAGTCCAGCCAGTGGGTAGAGAAGTATACAAAGCTATCCAAAAAAAACCCATTTTGTGTCCAAGCACGTATGAACAGGGCTATGAAATGCTGGTGACATACACATCTTCCTCCACTGAGGCCAGATGAAGATGTGTTACAACTGTCTACACTCCCCCAGCACGGCTGTTCTTGGGACAAGCCCACTGTAGAAAGCATAATCACTACCCTCCTCTCTGCTGATACACAGCTGCTGGGGTTAAGAAGTTAACCCCTGCTTGCAGGGTTCTGCTGTGCCTTTCACCAGTATAAAGCAGCTCTTCGTAAGGGCTTGTACCTGCAATTTGCTGCTCTATCTATTTGCTGCTATGTTCCCTGCTGGCTCTTGGCTAGAAATGTCCTTCAAGGAAATTTCAGCATACAGCATACTATACAGAGAGAAACACTATGGAAGCAGCATGGCAAATGCAAGCATCTCAGACAGCATCACACGCATTGAAGACAGGTGGGCAGGTCTGGAGAAGCTGGAGCTTCCCATTTCTTTCCCAATGCTGACAATGTTCCAAAGCCTACCTGACTCTGGCCAAAGCCTATAGGCACTACAGAGTCTGGTCACAGGTGCAAACAAACCGTATTCATTGCTTACAGACAGCCCCTTCTGCCTCATCTGAACTAGAAGATCAATTTAACACATCTGTCCACCCATGCCATACATGTCTGGAGAGTATATGTGACACTGCTACAGCTACCTACCCTGCTACTTGTCAGGTGACTGATCTGCATCTTTACCTGAACCTTGGAAATCTGCTCCATATTACAGACTGGGATCATGGACTTTCTTGCGGGAAGCTGTCCTGGGTATTTGGGACAGGACTTCCCTACATTTTCGTGTTCAACAGCCACACTTTTTCCTAATATAGATGTATAATTCTATTAGTTAGTATTAGCCCTAGCACTAAGAAACATCCCATACAGAAGGTGCAAACTTGCAAACACTACTGCAACTTTGACTTCACAAGCCAATATCCTTGACCTGTAAAATTCCATCGGCATGAAGGGGCTTACTGCAGAAATATATCAAAAGGGGGAAAAGACAGACTTTGAATGTGTAACTCCTACACAGATAAGATTTAGGGAGGCTCTCAAAGCTACTTTCACATCCTAGGCAGGGAAGAGAATACCCCCAGGAGGACCATCACCAGAGCCTGCTAGCAGGAGGCACCCACTACCTGACAGAAGCAGCTAAGCAGAACGAGTCTGTGTCGACGGGGGACACTGTGCACGGGGAACACGGCACTTTGTGCTCCCTTCCCTGAGGCAGACAGCAAAGGGATTCACGTTTATTCTTCCATGGTTCACACCAGGCAGAGAAAGTGCATGTAACTTGGGCGTAACAACAATTTTTGACTGTCATACCACCAACAAGGAAGAATTGTTTAAATGTATGAAAACTAATTCTCATTGCATTCTAAGGACGTTTCATAATACTCGCACTGATTAACGGGAAAAAGAAAAAAAAAAAAAAAAAAGGGGGGGGAAAGATTTAATCCAGGGTTGCTTAGGTTTTTAAAGCCTGTCAGTCCGATACACATTTCAGGCAGGATCACGAAGCTCTGCGAGCACATCAATTGCAAACTTGTGGGTGGGTCTGGTATCACTCCCTCCACATGCACCAGGAACACCAATGCCTTGTCAATTATTTCCCTGCAGGGGATCGTTTGCTCTAACGATGCCCCTCGCAGAGTTCAACTGTTCCAGCAGCCGCTCCACTACACGCCCAGGACCCGCCTAATGCAGTTTGCAAGATAAAGACCCTACGAGTTAACACAACCTTACATTTACACCGGCAGAACTGTGGCTCCAGCGAGACTATCCAACGAAAACGTTATTCCTACTCTGAACTGGATACCGTTTGTTTTCTTAGCCCTCGGAATACTCGGAGCCCTCGCTGAGATTTAAGATGACCCATCTAAAGAGCCATGCGAGGAGCTGCTACATACAAAACTTCGAATAACGCCGTTAAAAAAGACCCCAAAACACTAGAAAGTTAGAAATGCGCTCAACTGAAGCCACGGCATCAGGAAATGCAAATTTTTTACACCGAGTCTGGAACGACCAGCACAAAATATCCTCGATAAGCAATTTGTTGACTAGAGTATTCAAGTTAAAAGCAAGCTGGAAAACGGCCACTGACGGTAGCTCAGGTCGTGCTCCACGCACGTTCTGCGCCCCCCCCCCCGGAGCCGTCCGCAGGGCCGGACTGCACCCGGCTCGGAGGAGCGGCGCTCGGCCGCGCCCGGCGGGCGCCGCTGACCGCTCACCGCTGCCGCTCGCCCCGACTGCAATCCTGCGGGGCAGCTCCCATTTTTATAGGGGAAAAAAAAAAATTAAATTATTTGCGAGTAGTATAGCCAGGAGTCTCCCTAACGGTAACTCCTGGCTCCTGGCCGGGGGGAGGCTTCCCGCGGCTGCGGTCCCGCAGCGCACCGCATCTCAGTGCGGCCGCCCGGCTCCGACGGGCCCGACCCCCCTGGGCGCGGAGCACAGCCCGCTCGGGCACAGCTCACCTGCGCTGCCATGACGCGCTGTCGCTCGGCGATCAGGCTGCACTTGTTGCACTGGCAGTCCCGCCACATGCAGAAGCGCTTGTGCCCCTTCAGCGGCGAGGAGTAGCCGTGATTGCGGCAGCGGGCACACTTGGGCAGTCGCGGCCGCTTCTTCCCCGCTACAGCGGCGCCCCTGTCCGCCGGGGCGGCCGCCATGGGGGCTGCCGCCTTACCGAAGCTGCCGGCCTTGTCCCCCGGGCCCGCGACGTCCGGGGGCTTGCTGAAGGCCGGGGTGTCACTGGGCATCGCGGCAGGCGAGGGACAGCCGGGAGAGCGGTCTGCGCGATCCTGCCCCGTCCCGTCCCGCCACTCCGTTCGTTTTGGCGGGCAGCACCAGGCGGGCGTCGCCCCTCCTGCCGCGCCTCCCCCACCCGTGCTCCGGGGGGTCCTTGTGGCCGCGAAATCCTTGTTGCCCCGAGGGAGCGGCCAGCCTTCCCTTCGTGCTCCTCCCTCCCCCACCAGGCCGGCCTGCGGCGGGAAAGGCGGGCCCCGTGCAGGCCGGTCCCCGCTGGATGCGCGGCGAGGGGCCGGGGCGGCCTGGCGGCCCGGGGTGCTGCGGGGCTCGGCTCCGTCGCGCTACCAGCAGGTCCCGCACGGCAGGATGCCCAGGCCCCTGCGGCCTCTGCCCACCCTCCCTGCCCCGCAGCGGCCGGCGCAGGCTGTGTCCACGGTGGTGATGCCGGACGAGGTCTGCGACAGCAAGGTGGAAGCGATCCCGGGAGGCCATGTTTAAGCCCGGTGGTCCCCTGGGCTGGGCAAGTCAGGTTTGGGCAGGCGACCAACATGGCCTGGCCCAGGGAGAGGTGTGACGCCCGAATAAAACACCCAAGTTGCCGCAGCTCAGCTGCTGTGTCGTGGGGCTGCTGGCGTCTTGCTGGACTGGATCCTCCCTTTAGGGTTACCTCGCACTCGTATCCCGCAATGTGTATAAGGACACCTTCATCAATATCTGTGTGGGCAGGTGATTCCAGCAGGCATAAGGATGAGTGAGAGCATGGTGCTAAGTCGGTAGCCATCACCTCTAGAGCTGGTGTGGGTGGCAGAGTGGCTGAACTCTGCTAGGGAAGACAAGCAAAGATGCTTTTTTCTTCTTTACATAGGCCGCCCTTCCAACTTGGCACTATGTGATTTATAAACACATGCAGCTCTACAGATATTATTTACAGTATTAATATTTCCTCTGTTACACCTTTAAATCTTTCTAGGCTCAACTTCAGATGACGCTATCTTCATGCTGAAATGAAACTATTAAATTACATCTCAATCTAAGATGAATGACAACTGTCAAATGAGTGACTCAACAGAGATGAAGCAGAAAGCACCTGAGATTATGTGAGGCTGATTTATAAAGATTGCATAAAGATTTCTATAACCCCAGCTTCATGACTCAGCATTTCAGATGGCAGTAAGTTACAGTAGGTAGAAATTTATTTCTGCTAGAAGAAGCCAAGATAGGCATCTCTCTCTTCGTGATCAGCTAGCTCCAAGCTAATTCTGCTCAGACTGAGCCACCGTGCTGGAAACTGTGAGTGCCTATCTTAGCCTGAAGAAAGCCCCAGATCCTTGCTGCTTGATACTTTGCATTACCTTTTAATAAATGACACTTAAAGAACTTTTTCCTTTACGGTACAACACTGGAGACAGTTTTGGCACTTTTCATCCTCCAGAGAGTGACCTCATTCAAACACTCTGTTAAGCCCCAATTGCAAGCAGTCAGATGGTGCACAAGTGGAGGCTGAGCACAAGCTATGTGGGCTTGGTACGACCATCGTTCAGCTCACAGAAACGGAAACTTTTCCCATGCATCACTTTGCTGGGATTGACATTTCTGATGTTAATAACTGACATTTCTAAGTGTCAGTAACTGCACATTTTCCCACAAGACAGGAGAAGATGAACATGATGTTTAGAGGAACAAAATTAGGATTTGCCTTTAAATGTTGTGGTGTATATCACTGATATTTAAGGAGGGGAACAATGTAGGCATACTTAGCTTTGTATACCAAATTCAACATTCCGTGAAGGAAACAAGTTGAGATCTTCTCAACTCATATGGGCATTGATCAGTTTCCAAAATTTCATTTAAGAGCAAGTCTTGAATAACCAGTTTGTGAAGTTCAGTGTGTGGTGGAGTACACACACGGGAATGTTTTCAGGTGCTCCCCTAAAAATTATCTTAAAGCCAATTGAAAATGCAAGTTAAAAAGTAGATTAAAAGAGGATAGATCAAAAAATACCAAGGAAGGCAAAATAAAATAAAACCCAACAGAGATAGAAGAAGAAAATCAGAAATGACAGCAGAGGTGAAAAAGGAGAAAAGATAAGAGAAGGACAGTGCATGAAGCAAAGACAGACAAAGCAAAAATAACAGCAGTCACCAGGTGCTTATATAGCTGGCTTTTCACTAGAAAACTCAGTGGAACAGCCAACCTCAGAGATGAAGTACAGGATGCAAAAAATGCAACAGTTCCAAGAAGAACATTCATTCATCACTCTTTCACATAATTAGTATTTTCTACTACTGCCTTTCAGGCTAACTACACAGATCTGTACTATCCATAATGTTACAGAACCTACTGTACAGAACAAAATATTAATGTTGCTAGTACCTATCTGATATTTTGTGTTCTGGATGAATATCACCAAAATATCTAGATGCCTGATGACATGATCAGTCATTTGATAATGAATTGCTTTTGTTTTACTAGCTCAAGTCACCCTTTGAGTATGGTTTTGACTGCAATGTTTTTCTCCAATTTTTTTTTAATGGGTATATGGTGAGGTTGACAACACACTGCTGGATTTGTCATCTGTGGAGTAATGAAGCAATAGGAGATTGTAATAAACTGCCATTAGTCCTAAGACAAATCACAATAACCTCACTGCAAGTCTTCAGGAAATTTAGTCATTAATTTAATGTATGTCTAGGCATCTCTGGTTTAAGTCTGTCTAGTGATGATGTCAGTGACTTAAGATTACTGTTTGCCATCACCTTTGGAAATAACTGTAATTAATATTTCTGGTGACAAAAATAAGAAGAATCAAAAGACATTTTTGCTTTTCTTTTTTCTTTAATAGATATCTTTCTTTTAATAGATATCTTGATAGATAATTGTCCTTTAGCTTTAACTTTTAAAGTCACAAATATCATCTGTTAGTGATGATCTGTTCTTTGCATGCCTTTGGCTGATCCCTTGAACCTGGATAAAATATTTTATTTGCTAACAAGATTATCATTTGGAGGGACAGATGTGAGCAAGACGTGATCCCACCACCACATTTGATATGACTCAGCAAGCCAGTGGAGAAATTACAAAAATGATTTAAATCTAACACTATTGCCTGAAAAGATCTTCACAGAAGTCCGTGGAGTTGAGTGCATTTCATTTTAGATCTGCTAGGCTTGATTCTGTTTAATTTTTGGGTTTTGGGATTTTTTTTTTCTGTTAGTGGCTCAAATCAGAGAGTTTTTGAGGTATTTTTGACAGACCATTTTATAGACTGTATCCCCAGGGCTGGTTGTGGATTCCCAAAAGAGCCTCAGCTGCAGGCGTGGTGGAGGATAGAAGATAAAGCATGCACTCTGCAGTCTGCATTGTCTGAAAACATCGACATGTCCATAAACACTCTGGACATTTTGAACAAAATATCAAAGACAGCCAGAGGGAGTCAAGCAAAGGAGAGAAACCGTGCCAGCACATTCCCTGAGGCACTGATAGGAGCTGGGAAGCTTCTAAGTGTTGAACTTTAGTGCCTGCCTGCAGGTTTGCGTGTCTGGGCTGCCCTTGAGACATCAGCTTAGCAGAATAAACAGGTGTAGAGCAACCCTAATCTCCACTCCTCCAGCTATGTCAGTCTGCACATGTGTTTACTTGTGAGTCATCAGCTGTATTTCAGCTGGTTTACTTGTGTGAGTAGTCTCCCATGCAAGGGTATTTGCTGGAATGACAGACATCATCACAACTAAAACACTGGAAAAGATACTTCAAGAAAAATCCAGTAGGTGGCATAAATAAGCCATCATGCTTTTTTTTTTTTTTTTTTTTTTACTTTCATTTGTACACGTGTGTCGTTCTCTTTCAATCATTCCTTGTTTTAATTCTTCTTTAACTTTCAGGGACGCTGAAGTTTTGTTACTTGGCTCTTAAAACACAATTCCCCAGGCAAAGCTTTGTATTTGTATTTTATTTTCTTGATTTTCATGATTTTCTTGATGCTTTCTGGCAGCATATAGGTTTTTGGGTTGTTTTCCCCCATCTCTGTATTTATGTTTCTAACAGTTTCTATTTTCAGGTTGTACTACCTACAGGTCTCAAACTGCCTGCAACATAACTAAAGGAAAGGTTTTCTTATTGAACATATATCTGAACCCAAAACTTGCCTTGAAATGCTCAGTATTTACAAGATTTTAAACTCGGCCTTACAGCTTCTCTCTTAGACACTTACCTGTGATGATATATAGAATATTGGCACGAGGACCATTACTCCAGATCAGTGAAATTTGATAAACCACTGATGGCTTTTGCTAAAAGTAATTTCAGTCAAGCTGGATCTTTCATTCAGACTTAAGATTTTAAGAGTTTCAGTCTTCCTTGCTCCAAAAATATTTCTATGGCATGGGCATTTAGGGATAAGGAGTTTCAGTGTGCTACTTGGTTCTCTTCTCCACAAACTTCCTTTTTCATTTGCAATTGGTTTTTTTGTTGTTGTTTTGGTTTGTTTTTTTTGTTTTTTTTTGGTTGAGTTTTTTTTGTTTGCTTGTTTGTTTGTTTGTGTTTTTGTGGGGGTGTTTGTTTCCTTATTTTGGGGGGTTTTGTTTGTTTGTTTTGGGGGGTTTTGTGTTGTTGTTTTTTGGTTTTTTCCTCTGGTGTCTGTGGCTCTACTCTCACTGAATGGAGCAATTACAGCAATTTAGTGGAGCACTAAAGCAATTTATAGTGCTGCCACCATTTGGCTATTTCCTGCCTTTCCTTAGTGAGAAAGGAGAGTGCTTGGCATCGTGATCCACAGTTTGCTAACAATAAAAATGTGATGGTGTGCCCATCTCTGCTTACAAAGACCACTGGTTGTTAGCAAGGCAGGACAATCTGTGCACACATTTCAGTACCCTCAGTCCATACTCCTTTCTCTTGGTACAAATCCATACCCACTGGGAAGATAAAGTGTCAGGGGACCCTTCTTCAAAGGGTGCAAGAAGGAATGTTGGCAGGGGGCAGGGAACAGCATCATGTGTATCCCAAGGTAGAGAACAGGCCTGCCATAGCAGGTGATATGCCTTAATGGCCAGTGAAGCAGCGTGTTTATTCACATTCTGCATTATTGGTATTCTCCCAATAAATACGGGGAAAGAGAACCTTCACATCAGTAACTTCAGATGGGCCACAATTGAGAAGAGCCACCAGTGATGGATGCCTAAGCAGAAACGTTTCTTTGTGTTATAGATGAGTGACATGATGGTTGGCCTTCACAATTAAGAGATGAATATTATGGGTATGTTAAGAGACGTGGGTTTTTTAGATGTATAATTATGTTATTATAATATGTCCTCCCATAGTCCTCTTTCCCCTCCCCCTTGTATAGCCTTGGTAATCATGGAGATCATTTGGAGAGGGCTGGCTTGTTACTAGGAGCTGCAGCATAATGTCTCCTGATCTCCAATCAAGATATAAGAAAGTAATATCCACCAATGGATGGCAGAGAAAGAGTTGACTGACACGACTTTGGGAGAGGCTAAGGATATAAAAGGCAGACCATCCATTTTGTGAAGGAGCATGTGGGTGCCAGTTACAGGGACTCGCAGTGCTCTTTCTCCTTATTCAATCTTTCGTTGTATTTTTGTTAAGGTTTAATAAGCCTTTGAAATTTTAAATGTGTTGTTTCTCACATTTGCAAGATACGCACTAATCAGAATCTAGAGTTTAATGGTCCAAATATCAGGGCTATGGTAAAAATTACTGTTGGGGGTTGGGTTTCTTTATTTTAGCTTACAGAATTTTTTCCCATAAGTTGCTAGGAAAGTAACTACTGGTACTTAGGAGTTCTTAAGAAAAAGATAAATGTGGCTAAGGTGGGGAGAGGAGTGTAACATCTGACTACAATTCTTTTTTTTCTGGGAGTTTCTCTGTGAGGGAAGAGATACTGTGAAATTTTTAGGGGGCAGGTAAAGGACAGGACTAGGGGGAGCTGCTGGCTCTCTCTCTCTCCGGGCTTTGGAAGAGGACGGTCGAGTTGCTGCTTGGGAAAAGGAATTTCTCTGCACTGCAATAACCCAGCTGAGACCTGCCTTTTTTCTGCTGCTGGGCCCCACATCCCGTGCCCTGCCAGGACATTCTGCAATTCCAGCTACCACTGCAGAGCCTCTGATACATCTCATCCACTGCCCCAGGATTTCTTCTCATTCCTTCCATTCCAGCTTGGTGCTCCTCAGAGTCCTGCAGGGGCACTGGGATCGACTGCCCCAGGGGCTTGTGTCTCTCTCCGATCCCTTCCCATCTGTGCATCAGGACTGACACTGCCCCAGGGGTTTTTAGAACCAAAGCCTCTCTCCCATCCCTTCCCATCTGGGCAGTGGGTTTGGCTGCCTGCCGAAGGGGTTTTTAGAACCAAAGCCTCTCTCCCATCCCTTCCTGTCTGGGCAGTGGGTTTGGCTGCCTGCCCCAGGGGTTTTTAGAACCAAAGCCTCTCTCCCATCCCTTCCCATCCGGGCCCAGCCGCCATTCCCGCTGCTCCCCAGCCCGCCCCACAGCGCCCCCTGCAGCCGCGGGGGAATCATTGCACCCGCCCTGCCCGGCCAGGAGCCAGCAGCGCCCCTGCTGGCCGTGCCTGGAACTGCACCACGGGGAAAGTGCCTGCAGCCCAGAAGGGTCCCTGGGTTCCTGTTCTGGTTGTGGTTAATGCTGTACTTGTTGTTGCTTGTTTGCTTCATTACACACACTAGTAAAGAACTCCTATTCTCATATCTTTGCCTGAGAGCCCCTTAATTTCAAAATTATAACAATTCAGCAGGAGGAGGTTTACATTTCCCCTTCCAAGGGAGGCTCCTAGCTTCCCTAGCAGACACCTGTCTTTCAACTAAGACAATTACTTATGTAAAAATAAGAAAACCTTGCCTGTTACAACAAATGTCTCTTTCTCTTCATGCCTGTGGGCCCGACCAATGAGATTGGCCCACGCTGCTCAATAAAAACAGGATTCACTGGAAACAAAACTCATGTTATTACATTATGCCAAATATAATACAAAACCAAAGCAGTTTTCAAGTTCAGTGAAGCACATAGAATGGAGATATTTTAAAAATTTATATGTTTCTGATGTTTCCACTCTGACTAGTTTTACCAATAACTTGCATAAAGAAGGAGGGGAAATTACCATTTTTTACACTAACACCTAAATTCTTCCTTTCTCATTTGTTCATGTAAATTGGAATAATTTCATTGCAGATGTCAAGGCTGAAGAAAAAACACTGTCAGCTCCTTGGAAATTTCAATCATTGTTAATAATTGACTTAGATAGCTATTTGAAAGCATTATTAGGTCCAACGTATAAAATAGAAGTTAAAAAGTGAGTGTGGAATAAACCACTGAACTGCTTCTTCTCAGTATTCATTGTTCATTTTAGGCACACTTGAAAATTAATTGGATCCAGTGACTTAGAACATTGAAGACTGTTGCATGACTCATTAAGCTGACATTTCTAACATTCCTAATTCACACAGTAAGAATGATAGAGTCGCATAAGCCATCTATACATTTGAGCTCCTTCATCAGGGTAGGACTTCTGAAGAGAATGTCCTTAGTTCTGAATATCATCATCAATTCAGCTCTTAAGACATCTGTAATGGAGCAGAGTTTGATAGACTGCCAGAATATGAAAAACTAAGCTCCAACATCTTAAAAATAGGCAATACAATTAATTGCAAAATTTTTATTTATGGTTTTTAATGTTTTAATGGATACAGTTCAATTTCCACTTCACTGAGCAAACTAATTGGTATTTGAAGGAAGAAATATATAATTTCAAATTATAAAGCACTTGCTTTATTATCTATGCCTTCTCTGCAAGTTTTTATTATTTTGCATTCTTGATCTTCAGAAACGTAAAGCTGCTGAAACTCTGTAATTCTGAAGGATGGTTACAACTGAGGTAAGGGAAGGGGTAGGTTTTGCTATGTCAATTTACTATCCATCCAGTTTTTTTATTTATTATTATTTGTTGCTCCGAATTCTGATGCTCAGTAGAAGCAAAGTTATTTTATCTCCTTCTGATTTATTTTCATATTTTTCCTTAAGCCCAAATAAATATATTTTTCACACAATATACTGCTCTCAGGGAAGCATTCTGTGAGACTTCCCATTAAAATCAGTGAGTGCAGCACACATGCTTGAGAGCAAAGTGTTTTGCTGCTCTTCCCCCATTTCTTGCCATTTCCTATAGGAAGCCTTTCAGATCCACTGAGTAGGACAGGGGTGTCAGAATAGTCTCCAGAAACAGCTGAGCTCTTCTAAATATTTTAATCAAAATCAAATAACTTACTTAATCAGCCTGCTGTGAAATGACATGACATGAGCTGCTGATCTTTTGCATCTCCTAGCATGGGAAAGAGGCTTTCTTCTTTGCTGTCAGCCAGCTTCTCTTCCCCTAGAGCCTCTCCCATTCCAGCCTGCATGCCTCTGAGCCCCTAGAGCAATTGGGCAGTTCAGAGGTGGTCCCCAAATGCTGTGGACAGTGCATTGGGTCTTTTACCCTTCAAGGTTTGTGTGTCCATCTCACATCCATGCCAGGAATCCGGTTCAGAGAAAGGACCTGGAAGATCCAGGTCCCAGGAAATGTATGCTTATCATGTAAAGCTTTACTTAGTGCTACCAAGATACAGATAATCAGAGCATTGGCTGACTTCCTTAGACAACAATTTTCTTCTATCACCTGTGTGTTGGTCAGCAGTGTTGGGGTTGATGATCTCTGTATATATGCACATTTGATAATCAGGAGTAATTGAGTTACTCTTATACTATTGGTGAGAAGCTGGTAAGGCAGATGACACACTTTTACAAATTATTTCAACTGTCAAGCTATTAATTTTAATTAGGCTGGCTTTGTCTAGACACTGAGATACCTTGAAAGGTGAAGGAAACATATTATAAAAACTAATTAGACACGGTAATT
This sequence comes from Muscicapa striata striata, assembly GCA_030060385.1. Taxonomy (NCBI): domain Eukaryota; kingdom Metazoa; phylum Chordata; class Aves; order Passeriformes; family Muscicapidae; genus Muscicapa; species Muscicapa striata. The sequence continues at coordinate 3,970,072 of JAREIS010000060.1, forward strand.
TTCTGCCATTCGTATGCAAACAGAGCCATTTGCAGATGCCGGAATAAAGGTGTTCTGAGCCCAGCTCACTCATCCCAGCTAAGTGCATTAAAATATTCACACTGTCTTAGTAAAATATTGTTAAATATCCTCAGAGTTTGAAATTGTAACAGCACACAATGAGGTTGAAAACAAAGAGTATCTTTTCTGCACGGTTGTTTAAGTCATTATTTTCTCTTACCTGTTTTCAAGAAACAAAGGCATGGAGATTGCCTTTTCACTGGAAGGCAGTTTCTGTGAATTCACAATAGTGACTGTTACTGAATAAGGGTTACAGAGCAGCAAAAGGACACAGAAACATGGCACTCTCTTGCATGGTGTAAGAAAGAAAAAGAGCAATTTATTGAAGGAAGCCATGGCATAAGACACTTTGTGAATAACAAAATATAGACAGTTAATTGGTCAGAGAAGGAGACATCTCTTGTCCCAGGCTTTCTCACGCATCCAGCAGGTGTTTATCTTTTGTTATAATTCTTTCTCTCATGTTTACAGTAGAGAAAGTGCCTCTAGCTTAGGAAAAATCCTAGCTGAGACTGAGAAAGCCAGACTGGAGAAATCCTTTAAGATTCTCTCTGGGCCTGTAATGGCCACAAATGACATCTAAGAAGATTGTTCATTAGGCACCTAAGGTAAGTAGGGTACACCTCTAGTATTGCCTGAGTCTCTATTATAAACATAATAGCCCATAATTCCTCTCTACAGGACTCACTGTGTTCTACTGTCTGAATGATACATACCTTAAATACTTGCCTGGATACTCACTTTGCTTTATGGCCCATCAGCTTGGTCCTCTGGGTGAAGAATACATACCAGCTTTGCGTAGCTGTTTATTCTTATGTGCTGCAGTGAGATTCCCTCCTATTTTTTTTTCAAAACAAACTTGAGGAATAAAGTGAAAATTACGCATACAGACATGCATATACATTTTTTAATGTATTTATTTTTAATTTTTTTTTAAAGAATACTTACTTAGTTACAATAATGATATTGCTAAAGTAGGAGATGTTATCAAGGGTGGCAATGTTATTAACAAAAGTATCTTGTACTCATATTTTATTCTTATTCAAAAACATATCTAAAATTATTGTTATTATCAATATTAACTTTAAGGGGAGACCAATTAACTTCCTAAGATGGTCAAAATAACTGATGTCTCAAACCAAGTCATATGAGATTGCTCTGTTAATCATACTTTAGAAGTGGACAAGTGATGGTGGTAAAGGGCGACAGTGGAACACCTAAATTCAGGAGTGGCCTCTAAATACTGGTTAATACAGCCCTTTCCTCAGCAGAGGACAGAAGGAGTGACCTCTGCACACTTAGTTCTGTTTGGATGCTCTTGATAGTTGTAGGAAACACAACCTTGTTATGATGTAAGACTCATTACTTTCCTTACTTCAGGTGCTTTCAGGCAGTCTGTATTACATTTCAGGATGAATTATTTGGAATAGCTAGTTCCTCAGTTCAAGTAGTTATGTCTTGGAGGAGCATGTCCAGCTCAGCTTGTTTTCATATTTCTCAGTAACAGTGCATGCCAGCAGCAGACCATTGGAACCCCTGTTCAGGTCCACAGTAGATTATAGCCTGTTTTTCAGGTTTTGTTCCTACTTTTGAAGAACCTATTTTCTTGCAGGCTTGAGAATAATGCACAGACCTTTCTGCAGCTGGAAAAGAGTTTCACCCATCATCTTCACTACTGTAAGTTAGGGCAAGCGCCCCTTTTGATCTGCCCTCTGGTGGGGAGGGGGCAAGGGATGACCTGTTTGTGTGAAATAAGTCTCCTGAACCAGATTCCATGGCAGGTGATTTTATTAGCTTTCTCAAGAAAATCATCCTGTAATTTTAAGAGAACTTTAGTTTCTAGAGCAGAGATAGGTCTCAGAGCTTGGGTAGCCATGCTATACATCTTGGTTAGACTAGTTCCATACAAGTGTAAGAATGCCACCCCCAGAGATTTCTCAGGAGGTAAGGTCAGGCTTCTGAACTTCTTCCATGTCGACTTGGTAGAAGAGCTGTAGAAGTCTTGTGGCTTAGCACAGGGATGCATGGCAAGGTTTCTTTGTCTATGGAGCTTACATTTCTATTGGCAGTTGTTTTATAATGTTCATCCCTTCTTCCAAAGATAGTTTTGGGCTACAGATTTTCCCATCTCCTAACACCAGATCTTAGGAGAATACTGCTTAGCCTCTTCGCATGAAATTTGCATAGAAAGCAGTGGGCTACTGAATAAACGTTAAATTAGAGAAAATTGTTGAGACCAAGATTTGCATATGCCAGGTCATACATGCAGCCTTGATATGTCAGCAGTTGAAAGGGGATTATTGAAAGAGGAAGAATGAATGAAATAATACCAGAATACTAAAACAAACAAACAAACAAACAAACAAACAAACAAACAAACCCCCAACTCAACCAATAGGAAAATCCCAACCCAAACCCAAAAAGAAAGACATAAACAAAATCCCAACCCCAACAAACTTCTGTAACTAACTGCTCTGCCAGAGAATCTTTGCATGCTGCAGCAAAGATGAATTTATCCTGTCTGCAGAGGTCTCCCCACTCCACAGGAAAGTCATGAGGGAGGCTGATGCAGATGAGGGAGGGGGAAGAGGGGAACAGCCAGCATCTGCTGGGTTTCAGCTGGGCTCTCCGTCAGATCTACAGGGCATAGTGGGAAGGCACTGGATTTTGTTCCCCCAGCTGAAAGGAGGCAGTCACAGTCATATCTATAGCATGTTTTCAGAAACTCACATACATACCCATTTTCATATGTCTTTTCTTTGTTTTCAATTCTTGATCATATTTTGACCAAATATGAGTTGTGTGAAGACCAACATAGGCAGTTACCATATGACAAAAAGATGGAAACAAACTTAATGTTCATTTAAAAACTCACCCAAATTTCCCAAGAACTAAAATCTGTTTTTGCAGATCTAACCTAGAGAACTTTCTTTGCCCGTCTTTTTGCAAACCATCCACATGGCTTAATATTTCAATGCTCACATAGTGTGAGATGTTCTAAATTCCTTATTTACAGGATTTATCTCTTATCAAAACAAAACTACCCTTTTAAACTTCTTCCTTATTTTCAGCTTCCAACTTTTTAGCAGCTGTTGTTTGTTCTGTTGAGGGTGGCAGACTTTGGACCTGTCTGCTGGGACACTATGACTGTAAATGGTGTCAAGTTGCATTACATCTTCCAGTGCCAGGTGCCTCTGCTCCATCTGAAACGGACAAAAAATGCACAGACCATTTTTTTTTTTGTTCTCATCACACTGCCAATTCTTGCTTAAGCAGCTCTCTGGCAAGTTCTCTTTCAGCATTACAGATTGTGCCCACAAATTCTTAATCTTTTTCCTCAGTTGCTTCAATCTGCTTATGCTAAAACAAGCCTCATTCTGCCATACTGTGTTTCTAATCTCTCCCAATCTCTTTGTACAGCTGTTCTGCTCACAATTCTCTCAAATCATCTTCCACTGCAGAAGGCATTAACATGCTTCTTGCTCCTCCTGCTAGTCTAGTGATGCAGATTAAGCCACCACAATAAAGGGCCTCTGAACAGATGTATCTGGTTGGACTGGAAAATTCGCATGATAAATTTACAAGAATGAGTACATGGTGGTGGAGCAGGGGCAAGACATTTCTAGAGCCAGCCCCTGCCTGCTCAGTACCAAGGGATTGCAACTGTCTGCCTCCAAGTCTCACTTATGCTTGGTACTGGAGGAAAGTTGCCTTTCCAGCCCCAAAAAATGCCCAAGAGGAACAGGGGTGCTGCAGGATGACTGCCAGACACAGCAGGTGGCTTTTCATGCCTCAAAGAAAGGTGTGATACCACAGCCAGGAAGTAGAGGAGGATCTTTCCTAATCTGCCTGTTCCACTATGACAATTGAAATCTCATGCAAATGAAGTCTCATGTCTTCATCTCGGTGAAGATAATGTGGCTCAGTGAGGAAGGACAGCATTACTGGGGGAGCATGACCTACCCTTCCAGCTCTGCAGCTTGCCAAAGCTCTGGAGAACACAGCAAGGGCTGTTTTTGCAGCAGTGCTAAAACCAGTAAGTGAAAGGCTGAAAAAAAATTACCAGTACATCTCCTAGAAATATCTCTTTGCTACTTACATTCAGCCCTTAGAGATTTCAAAGCATATACACAGCTTTGAAAGAAAGCTGCCACTCATGTTATCTAGATAATAATACTGCAGATGAGTGTAATGGTGTTTGGAGTACATGGACATTGAGGTTTGTCATTCATGGGTGAATGTATTTAATCATACTCTCCTTAAGTATAATGAGGCCCTTATTTACAGGTCTTTGCATAGAAGTCCTTGAAGGGCAGTTTTGTACTGAAAGAAATACTTTAAAAGGCTGTTTATTTGTTCTGATGTTGGCTACCAAACACACAGAGATACGGTTTGCCCAGTGGCACAGGGTGAAGCAGCAAAGCACCTGTGGATAAAATGGTAGAAAAAGAAAGGTCAATCTAGCTGGCCTGAAGTGCCCCCCACTTGCTTTAAGGCCCCAGGTGAAGTGCTCACAGCAGGTACCAACTACCTAAAGACTCCTGTTTTCCCTAATGACCTTCTCATTCCTGAGATCTCTGCAGGAATGATGCATCAAGTGGGAGTTTTGGTGTGTGGAAATATGCTTTTTCTTTCAACACGAAGAATTGAAAATAGTTATGGAAATAGAACACTTACAACAGAAGTTTTGAGAATTCATTAATCACCTGTAGTAAGGAACCATCTGATATATTGACAAAAGGTTTGTTGTACTGGGTTTATATGGCCAGGTTTTGGTAGCAGGGTGCTTCTGTGAGAAGAGGCTAGACTCTTCCCCACATCCAACCTAGCCAGAGTCCGCTCCAAGGCAGACCCACTGCTGCCCAAGGCAGAGCCCCTTGGTGACAGTGATAGCTCTTCAAGCAGAATATGTATAATAAGGGGGGAAAAGTGCTCAGCAACAGCAGCTGGAAGAGATGAGTGAGAACATTTGAGAGAAACAGCTCTGAAAACACCAAAGTTAGTGGAGAAGGACGAAGAGGAGGTGCTCAAGGTTCTGGAGCTGAGATCCCCCTGCAGCCCCTGGTGCAGACCATGGTGAGGCAGCTGTGCCCCACAGCCCCTGGAGGTCCCTGGTGGAGCCAAGATCCGCCTGCAGCCTGTGCAGGACCCTGTGCCAGAGCTGGTGGATATGTGAGGGAGGCTGTGACCCTGTTGGAAGCCCACTGTGGAGCAGTCTCCCACAGGATCTGTGTATCATGGAGAGAAGAGCCCATGCTGCAGCAGGTTTGTTGGGAGAACTTGTAACCCTGTGGGAGACCCACACTGGAGTGAAGAACTGCAGCCTATTGGAAGGGTTCATAGTGAAGAATTTGTGAATTGGAGCAAGATAAGAGAAAGGAGAAGAAGCAGAAGCAACTTACTGGACTAACTACAAGCCTTATGCCAGTCCTCTTGTGCCAGTGGGGAGGAGGCAGAGAATTCAGTAGTAAACTTGGGCCTGGGAAGAGGGGAGGGGGAGAGGAAACGTGTTTTAAGATTTGGGGGTTATTTTCTTGTTATTCTACTCTGATTTGATTGGCAGTAAATTAAACTAATCTCCCTAAGTCTGTTTTGCCTGTGACAGTAATTGGTGAGTGATCTCCATGTGTCCATATCCCAACTCACCAGACTTTTCTCTTTCTGCCTGACCATCAGAGGAGGGGAGTGACTGAATTGTTTTGGTGGGCATCTGGCATTCAACCAGGATCAACCCACCACAGATGTATACAGCTGTAAAACAATACTACTTTGAGCATGACTTACTTCTGTGTTTTGTTTTCTTTGCCTAACAACCTGTCAGGAAAACAGACATACTCTTTTACAAACAACTTTAAGAAGTTGTTAGAGTCATCTTTGAAAAACAAAAAAACCACCAACAAAATCTTGTTAGTGTTTCCTTATTAGTTTTTTAGAGAGAGGTTCTCAAATATTTGTGCAGGTAGCATGTAATTCTGCAGCCCGTCCAACAGCACTTTACTGTCCAGTGGTATTCAAGGTACTGATGCCCTGGATGATGTTACATGAACTAAAACCAAGCAGGTGGCTCAGCTTTTACCAGGCACTTCTGTTCAGTGTATGTGTGCACAAAGACACTACAGCCAAAGTGAAGTAAGGCTCTGCGCTGGTTTTGCATGGAGGGAAGTCACCTGAGAGTGGTCTGAGAGGAGGAGCACGGGGCACAGAACCAAAGGAAGGCTGTTTTCCCTGAAAAGCTTCCTCTGTGAGCTGCAGGGACCAATCAGAGGGCTGATTTAGTGGTTGACAGCCCAAGTAACCAATTAAAAAAAAAATTTCGCTCTCATAAATTACACTGGTAAAGTGAATTGACCTCTTTTGTCTTCTGGCCATGAGGCAGGTAGCAATCAGCGGGGCCCCGGCTTGGCCCGGCTTGCCCGGCCCCCTCCCCATGCGGCCTGGCCAGGCAGGGCTGGGGGAGCCACTGAGGCCCCCCTCCCCCTGTTCTTGGCTGGGGGCACTGGTGGCCAGGGGAGGGGAAGCTTTTGCTGGGGTCCTGGTCCCCCCCAGTGTGGCCACAGCTCAGCCGGGGCTTCTGCCGCTGTTTTTGGAAGCAGCCAGGAGGGTGAGAGGCCCCAGCTGCCCGCGGCGTGAGGAGCTGCAGCTGAGCTTTGCTGTTTTGTCCGGCCTCCTCCATGTGGCCAGCCTCCGGCCTGAGAAGCTCTGGCACATTTTTTCCAGCATGGCCTGGCCCACCTCCTTCACTTTCTGAATGCAATTAATGCCTGTATAAGACTCTAGATCTCCTGAGCTCCCCTGAATGAGAGGAATAAAGCAAGGAGTCTACTGAAGTCAGTGAAATGAAGGCTGAGTTTCCAGATGGGAAGAGATTGAAGAGATGCCACTGATAAGTAGCTGAAAAACCTTTTTTTTTTCTTTTTTTTTTTTTTTTTTTTTTTTTTTTTTTTTTTTTTTTTTTTTTTTGGGCTATGAGGGGACTATACTGAAATTCCTTTAAACTGTGAAAATACTTGGGGGAGGTTAAAGTGCTTGAGAAAAGGATCTTTTGCCTCGAAGGGAATGGGGTTCTCTGTTTTGGGACTGGAAATATGGACAGACATTTAATAGGAAAAGAGATGAAGAGAATTTTGTCTTTAAGCAGCTTGCCTTTAAAAATAATACCTCCAAGTGTGTGGCATAACCCATAACACAGCTCTAGAAAGACTGTGAAAAATGGGAGGAAGTTCATTGTTTGCAATTTTTCTCTGGGCGGACTCAGGTTGTGAAAGTGAAGATACCTCCTAAGCCTAAACCCAAAAAAAGAACTTTTCTGTGTAGAGTGAACTGAAATGATTATTTAAGTAGATAACTGACTGAATTGTTCTCTGTATGTTGTTGTTGAGAAATGTAGAAGATGAGAAAAGGGGGAGAAGGGAATGATCTGGAAATCGTATTCTAAATTTCTTTTTTTTTTTTTCTGTGTTATTAATAAATTTCTTCTTATACCCTTTTGAATTTTAGGCCTGCCTAAAAAAGTTTTTGCTCCTAAATGCTATCTCTAAAAGAAATTGAATATATTAGAATTGGCAAACCCAAGTCAAACCATGACAGGCAGGATTTTTAAAACTGACTTCCTTTAAAATTGACTTAAGTTGTGGGTAGTAAAGGCTAATATTTCCACAATTCCAAACTGAAATACAAAACAAACCTGAAAGTGGGTATCCCTTTCCTCTAATCTCACTGTGGCAATTTCTAAAAACATTTAATGGAAAATCTTCCTTGCAGGTCTTCTAACATTGCTCCTTGGCCCCTTACTTCTGTCCCTCATCCCAAATTAGACCTTCAGAGACAGGCCCAAGCATCACCATGTGAACTGAACAACTGGAAGCAGCTCTTTTTAATGAGGAAATGTTTGTAGTTAACACACCTGAGTGCCCACAGAAGAGCAGGAAGGGATGAGGTTTACAGACCTGCATGCAGGTACAGAGTCCACTGAGGAGAGCTATCTGCAGCTGCAGTAAGAGCATGAATGCTATTTTGGCCAGCTTTGCTGGTGCCTTTCAAAGGCAGGAAGATGCCTGTAATGTTTGGGCTGCTTCCCCTCCAGGAAACTGCTAGTCCTGTGTGTCAGGGATTGATGCCAAGGCTTGCATTAATTCACACCATGGTTGAACGGGACTTCTGACAGACTTCTCAGCCAAAAGTATGAGACACCAGGAGAAATGGACTAAAAAGTGATTTCAAGAATAACTTGAGTTCTTCCAGCCATATCAAGAAGATAAAACGTCTGAAAGTATGTCTTGCAAAAAATGCTTTCTTCAGTTGTTGATTTTGATTAATATTTTGTTGGCTTGTTTCCTTAATGTAAAACTCAATTCCAGTAACTCTCAGTTTTTAAGTGACAGACTCACTTAATGTATGACTATGTAAATGGAAAAAGACAGTGACATATTTTACAGTCTTGAAAAATTGCCCACCTCTTACATATTCTCTGACAGTTGGAGTTCAAAGGTGATGACAACATCATGCTTGGATATACTGAGAGTCAATCATCATCTGACCTGAAGAACAAATGGTGAGGGTGTGTAGGGGGAGCTCAGGTCAGAGCTGGTATGCATGGTAAACCCCTTAATCCCAGCACCAGTGATAAATGCCATCCAGCATTAATAGGTGGAATTAAACTTGGCTTGCAGAGGGCATCAGTGGATACAAAGACTTTTGGAAACCTCTTAACTATTTCCTGGGGAAGGGCCCAGCTTCCACAGTATGAACTGCTTCAGGTGTCACCTCTTGGAGCTGGGAGACCACTTAAGGGAACAAAATTTTAAAGGAAGAAATTATTCTTATTTTATGTTTCTTATTTTTTAAGTGCTTCATTCATTAAGTCTACCCTAATGGGATTTTAAACCAGGAATTACATTCAGTGACTTGAGTAAAATAGTCAAGTGAACTTTGTACTTTTCACCTATATTCCCTAACATATTGAAAATTTTGTTTCCTTTTGGCAATCTGCCAGCTATGGCATATACCAGAATAGCTTCTCTTCATCATACAACTAAAACGGGGGTCACTTTTCTTTTGAGCATTTGAGTCCAGGAAAATGAGGTTTTGGGGCAAAACTGGACATTGCACAGAGCTGTTGATTCCATAGCTTCATCTAACATTTTCTGAGCTCTAGTTAGTTAGGTTCTTTTGCTTACCAGGAAAATGACATCTAAATAAATTCAGACACTCCAAGCTGATATTTGTATGGTGTTAGGGCGGTCAGATTCCTCCACAGATTTCTGCCACGTAGAAAATGTTTTAATTTCTGATATACCAATTGTATTCAGGATTGGGGGAAGAAAACAAAAGAAACAGAGGAAGGAATGTTTATTCTACATTATTCTCTGGTGATTCTTCCTAGTAGCCACCTAAACTACTGGACTAATTGTCTTAAACCCTTCTATGACAGCTGCACATCTGGGAATCCCAACATGCCTAGGACTCCCACTGATTTGTGGAGGGAGAAACAGAAATGTGTTCCAACGTGGAGAATAACAGTCATGGCCCTCTCCTCTAGAAAGTTATTATTCATGGGCATTTTGCATTCTATTTTTAGCTCCATTATGTACAAAGAGGGGGTTAGGCTACAGTATGTACAAATAGCATGTGCAAATGAAGCTCAGTAGCACAGCAACAGAGATCACAGTTTAAAAACTATATTTGGGGCAAAGACCTATTAGACGTTACTAATTAACCTATTTCCTACAGCAATACAGAGGCACTGCTAAAGAGGACATTATCAGATGGCTCAGCATACTCTTTATCAAAGTCAGACTTTGGAGCATAATCCACATGCTTTGAAACTGCCATCATAGCATCACAGAATCACAGCATATCTCAAGTTAGAACAGACACATAAAGTCCAACACCTTGCTCTTCTAAAGTTACTTAAAACTACTGTCATGAGAGTTAAATGTATGATCACTAACTCCCTTAAAAAAGCACAAGTAGTCTAGTTTTGGTCAACCCAATGCTAAATAAATATTGCATTCTTGGTAAAACTGAAATCAGATACCTCTTTGTTCTCCAGTAGGTCTGTTTGCTAGACAAGAATTTAATCCATGAGATACAGGCAAGCGTGTATAAATAAGTGAACTGGATTTTCTGTAAAACTAGATAAAGTTCTGGAGAAAGATTAAAACAGTCATCTGTTTTCTCCACTTCTTCAGCTTGATTTGTTTATCTCTAGCCCTGTGTCATGAAGACAAGAACAGACTATCTTGACTTTGCTTTCCAGACAGTTGTTCAAACTGGGGCAGGAGATGGCAGATCAACAGATCTGAAAAAGACTCAAAAGCAACTCTTGCCACACCCAAGCCAGGGAGATCCCACTTGCACTAATTCTGTTTAATGATAAATCCACCCAGATCCTAAGTGAATGAGGAATTCATTGGGAACCTTGCACTGCTGCTGTGTACTGTGTGTAATACAATCTCAGGTTATTGGGTGGATGCCTGTGTGCACCACCCTGCTACGCAGGACAGCCTGCACCTACTGACTCTTGAGAGAAGACAAAGTGAGAGACATTTTTTGGTGCTTTGCTGTTTGTTTGGGTTATTTTTCTGCTGCTCTTTGCTGTCAGTCTTGTGTCAGAGGGAAGACCTTATTTTCACAGTGATTTGGCTTGCTGGGTGACAGGCCTCTATACCTCAAGTGCTCTCACTGAGAGCTCTTGGCATGCCAAGTCGCCAAGTCAATGTGGGCCAAGTGAGAATGGCTTCAGTGGATCCCTATTTCAAAGGGACTATGTAGGAAAAGCTGTTTGATAAGGACTTAGAGAGAGAAGGACAAAGAACAGAGAGTAACAGATCTGAACAGTAAGTGTTCAGATCCCTTGAAGGAAGGTACTGAGGTGTGTTTCTGTCTCATCAGGTAGGCCAGAACTGACAAAGATACACATGCACTAGCTTAAGACTTGCTTCCATGTCATCTGAAAAGCATTCCCTTCACCAAGCTGACAGGATTGTTTGTAAGATAAAGCCCAAAGGGTTTTATTTCAGTTAACATCTTTTCAGTTCAAGTACACTGCTTGAACACAGTCCTTTGACACGTCCCCAAGATGCTTCAGATGGCTGAGAGAGGTCACTTCTCAACCGAACAGCAAAGGGTGCAGCCTGTGCAAGACAAGCAAAGGCAAATCATCTTTGCAAAGTTCTTCCAGTCAGCAGAAAAGCCCTAATACAGGCACTGTCCAGTCCTCCCTGCCTTGATTTACCAATTTAGCTTGTTTTCCTGCTGCAGTTGTAATGTGCAGCATTTCTGGATGATGACAAATCACAGGTAAAACAGAAGAGGAGTAAAACAGCATAATGAAATTTTATTCTGAAAATATGGCAAGAGTCTAAGGCACTTCAAACAATTCAATACACTTGACTAAAGTGAATGTGACAAGGTAATAGCATTCCATAAATACGCACCAAGAACTACACTCAATTCCACTCAAGGGGAATATACAGCTGGTACCTCTAATTTTATTCTCCAATAAACATGTATGGAGCTTATAGACTGAAACAGTTAATAAAAATATGGTAACAGGACACGTAATTCTTCATGTAGGTTTTAATTATTAAGGAATATAAAATGTTGAAAATACTGTGTGAGTTAATTTTATAGATACTAGTATCTTTTATATAAAAAGTTATACATTATCCCCAATTAGCAACAACTTATTTAGTGAACTTCAGACCTGACAGTAGGCTCTATCCCCAATACCTACCCACTCACCCACCAGCTCAAGATCCATGGAGCTGACTACACAAGCAACGGCAACTTCTGAATTTCAAAGTAATTAAAAACATGAAAATCATGTTGGAATGAAATTTATGAAAAGTTTACTGTGATGAAGTCTAGGCACAGTAAAAATGTTTTAGAATGACTAAAAATAAGCCACGGGGACTCCCCTGCATGGACAGCTTTAGAAGTCATAGTCTGCACATAACATAAGAAAGGATAATCTACAGCAAAGAAAAATAGGATTTATGCCAGTGTACAGAAAGATGAGTATGTGAGCAAAAGAACAGTTCTGGCTAAGGTTCTCCACTGAGCACTGCTTAACTATATGCTTGCTTCAAGTTTATGGTTTTCTACCTTTAGCATTAGATCTCTGCTTTCACTTTGCTGGTGAGTTCAGGCACAAGACAATTACATTCAGTATCTGTCTCAGTAAAACAGTAACATTTAGCAGCTTAAAGATGGTGAAGAGATTTTTGCAAATATTTATGCACTACTACTCAAATGTGGCTCTGTGAGTGGGACCAGGAGATGTCCTTCTGCTAAGCCTAGGAGTGCCCTAAAAAAGAAGAAAGAACAGTTAATCAAAGAGAAATTATCCCAGCCAGCAGATAGAAAACACAACACTCAGAGTTACTCTGTTGAATTCCTTACCTTTAATTGTACAGATGGTTTGGTTTTTTTTAATTTTAGGAAGAAAAGTCCCAGCTATCATAAAGCCTACAAACTGCAAATACATATTGTCTAGACATTAAGTTTATCAGGAGAGTGAGTCAGGGCTAGAGGAGGGGTGGATAGCTGCCAAGACACCTAGAACAGCTATATTTCAGTTTCCAGGTCAATAATTACCATTAAAATGATACAACAGCACCTCTGCACATTAGCCAGAATCAGTGAACCTTGCTAGTAAGCTATCTGTACCCCTTGGTAATTAGGAAGAGAAGCAGGAACTATCCCTCAGTCAGGCTTCAACCTTCTGCAGTCAATATGTATTTTAAAAAGTACATTCCACTTAACAGCACAGAAATAGTCTTGCAAATAAACTCAGAATTTCACATGCTGTACTGCTGTACAGCTGCCAGGGAGTAAATTTCTTGTTTACATTTCACTATTATATTCAACAGCAGCAAGTTAAAACATAACCTACAGGAGGTTGTGTACTAACCGGTGACTGGGTTTTGGAAAAGTTGACGTGGGCATAGAGGAGAACCGCTATGTCCTTATGTCCAGCTTCCAGGGCTATTGAAAGTGCTGTGCTGCCATCCTGAGAGAAGAAAGAAGAAACAAGAGAATTAATGCTTGTATGCTTTAACAGATCTCGTAAAAGCCCCATCAGCCCACCGAGAAGTGAAGTTATTAAGTGGAGACCCTACTGCTCATACAGACAGGTTAATTTAGAGTCTTGTTTAATTTCTTTTGTTTTAAGCCTTGCACTGCTGTTTTATGAGGCAGTCCATTGTCAAAGCCTCATAATTTCTCTAAACAAGGAGTCTCGATTATTGCTGTGGAAGAATGAGCACACTATTATCACAGTAACGTTACATGTAGTGCTGTGTAAGACCAGAAGATTGGGCTGTCTCAGAGAAACTACAATGTCAGTAGCAAGTAGAAGAGATGATAAGGGAGGGAAAAATGCTAGTTAAATATAATGATAATTGCTGTTTAAAATGGTAATTGTTGTGGTATAGCACCCATCAACACTAAGAGAAATTGCACTCATAATTCCATATGCTCCCTGATGGAAGTCAAACAATGGAAATACAAACAAAAGGACTTTCCTAGTCAAAAACTGCCACTTGCATTTCTCAGAAGATACCACTGCTTTCAAAAACCACAGGAGCTGAGGGTTCTAGAAGCAAAAAGTACTTTAGCTGAAAGAATATTTTACTGATCTGCTATTTTTCCTTTGGACCATGTTTAGTCCAGGAAGACACAGATGTCAGACATTCTGTGATGTGAAACTTGGTGCTTGGTTCACTATCTGTCTTTTGGCTCTTGCACTCAGAAGTCTCTACAAAAATGCCAGTATATATCCATTCACAGAGATGGAGCACGCATGCCAGCCACTGCTGTAGCACTGGTGTTGGAACTGTTGGCACCAGTTTTTAAATGGTAAACCCTTTTTTCAGCATGGGACACAATGGACAGCATCCACATGGAAAGTCTTCTTATGAGGGTAAAGGGAGCAATTATACATAAATTTAATAGTCCTGAACAGAAGGGAGCTAGAAGAGCTGTCTACTACAATGCAATATAATGCATGACAAATGCACAGCTAACATTCTCCAGTCAACACAAGCTCTTAAAGAGAGGTGCTGAATCCCTGCAGCACACATTAGTAGGATGATGCTCACCTTACTACTGGTCATGTAGACTGGAAAAGAATCATTGTGACACTCAGAATAGCTAAGGCAAGGCAAAAAATCTCAATCCCACAGCACAGACAAATCTGTGAATAAGCAGCAGTCAAACTGGGCTTGGGAAAGTATCAAACTGGCCACAGGAATAGTTAAATATCATGTCCCCATAAAGACTGTAATTATTGATTTTGTATCTCATAGTGCTAATAGCATCCGAGCAGCAATAATCTAGACTGCTTCTGAAAGTGTTTGTTAGACTGAGGTCTTCCTATATTTTCCTCTCCAGCTAGATGGTGGGTGAATGAAGAGAAATTGTCCTTGTCTCTTTGCAACAGCTTCAGCAACCACCCACCCACTGCCCTCCAAAATCCCAAACCCAGGCTCCATTTCAGTGTTCAGTGGGTAAAGCAATAGGAACAAAGAAAAAGTATGCAAGAAATGTTGTTAACGAGCAGTGGTTAAGAAACAAGCTAAGTCAATGTTTTCAAGCTTGAGAAATCTACAGATCAAATTGTCTGCTGACAGTGTAGGCTGCAATGATCCCTGAAAACAAGAAATATGCAGGTGTCTCACTTGGCACTGAAGTCACAGGCTGTATCCTGTTTATTGTAAGGACAGTGTAGCTTCATGACTAAGACTGAACCTATAGTCTCAAAATCCAGGGTGTAGGAACAGTGTGAACATAATTTGAAGAGAACTGTAGGGCTGATGTTTGCCATGGGCACAAAAAAGCAACATAGTGAGGCCCTAAATCACCAGATAAGGTCCACAAACAAAACTGGAAAACTCCTTTGAAAGGGGGAAGGAATGTGAGAGGGAAAGATGTTTTACTGTGAGCTAATAAATGTTTTTTTTCTGTTCTGGCCACTAAACACCTACAGCTAACCACAGAAATTGCTACCAGGTACGTCTGTTAGAAAAGTAAAAATACCAGCCAAATAGTCATAGCATTTGCTAGCAATTAAGCAGAAGATTCATGTGGTTGGTACTCTAGCACTCGGAGTCAGACATTCACCCAAGCAGATTTCAGAAGCACTGAAAGGCAACTCACATTGTCCTCCAGGGTGCTGTTACACCCAGGCTGAGCCAGCAGAAGCTTAACAATCTCCACGTGTCCATGCTCACTAGCGCACATCAGAGCTGTAGAGCCCTCATCATCCTGGATATTGACATCTGCACCACAGGCCAGTAAAGCTTTGACCATGTCTATCCGGCCATGACTCACAGCTAGCATTAGTGCAGTCTGACCAGCCTGCAAGGAGAGAAGAGGAAAACCCCAATAACTACAGAGACAATCACTGATAAAGCACGAACACTTTTTTTTTTTTTTTTTTTGGACACTGTTTTTCTTCTGGGGGGAAAAAAAAATGTTATTTTAAACAGTACTCCCAAGGCTTTGATTGCCATTATTTAAATAGCTTTTATGGATCATATATCCCACATTCACATAACTATTGAATTAATAGAAGATACCCAATCTATTTTCAGACATCTGTAGTTTTTCAAAGGAGCTAAATGCAGCAGAATTTGTAAATGCTGCCAAAAATTCGGTAATAGTTCTTTCACACAATGATCAACCTTCATTTTAGGAAGAGGTCCAGACCTGAGGCTCAACTGTTCTTCCACAGGTTCATTTTGCATATAGCAAACAAAAACATCCATAAAAACCCACAGAAGATGAAAGCCAGTGAGAGCAACATTTGAATGGATAAGAGCAGGGATGGGAGCATGGAAGGAACAATAAAAAGGCACAGGAGTACAGCAGTAAGAATGTGCTTCATGAACCATCTGACTGACCTGGCTGGCTTTAGCATTCACGTCCCCACAGCTGAACAGTTCCTCCACTATCCTCATGTCCTTCTCCGCTTCCACAGCTGCAAGTGCAGCAAGCATGATGGGGGTATAGCCAGCCTTGTTCTGATGATTTACATTACAGACATCTGCAGAGGGATGACATAATTTCTTCAGAAAACAAGAACTAAAAAAGCAGTAATTGTGCTAATCAACTGAATAAACTGTCAGTAAGCAGCCTATAAAAAGAAAAAGAAACAATTGCCTTCATAATGGAGGCAATTCAAGGGAAGGTGGAGAAGAAAAAAAATTAACAGAGGAGCTCTTGAGCCACAGAAAGAAAAGAATTCTTTTGTACTATGTGTTCAACACAAGAGAGAGCACAAAGACATTTTATATGTTATCATTTAGGGCTTTATTTGTGCATTATTTTTTTCTTTTGTAAAAGCAAGCGGTCTGAAATTAACATGATATTCAGAAACACTGTCAGGAGAGTCCTTAAGCTCTTCTCCCAAGGACATCCATACTGCAGAATAAAAGTGGTCCAGCAGCAGGGTCAGTGGAAAAGATATTCCTGCAATTGGTGTTACTTTAAAAATCTGCAAGTGTACTTCAACATGTTTTGGAACTGCCAAAAAACCACCCCTTTAAATTAAAGACTGCTGCCAGTTCTACAGTGTATTTGACCACAAACAAAACTGCCCTGAGAACAAATACAGGCAAATCCTCTGACCAGTGCCAGCAAGCAACAAGATTTCTCCTTTTTTTCAAACCTTGTCTCCAGTCTGTCTTTGCTCATAAAATTCTGCAGAAATTCAGCAGTGCTTATCGGTTTACTGGGCAGCAGTGTTTTCATCGTATTGGAAAGCAGGAACTCAGATTTACATAAACATTATCTGCAGACTAGAGGTTAAATTGCACCACAGGTATCTTAACAAGCAAAATTGGTTTAGGAAATTCTTCAGACTTATGGCCAAAGTTTTTTTTATTCCAGTCAAAAGAACATTTCAGTAGCAATTCAAGTGCAAATGTAAGATACTGTACATTTTTTCATGTTAAACAGACATCAGTGATGATACCTTATAACCAGCACACCAATACTATTTCAGACATCACTTCTGTGAAGCCACTGAAACTAGAGAACACAACACTCTGCTACATGCATTATATCCTGAGTAATAAATAACTTTTGGAAGTGGTGTGCTCCTATTCTGACTAGACTACTTCAGCAGTGTGTTTTCTGAGGTCACATTTAGCTCCTTTTCTGCATGGCTAATGAGGGAAACTTTTCTCCTATTTGTCCTCTTGGTGACTCTGCTTCACGCTATGGAGGATTCTCTCATCTCATCTTGTGCACTCTTCTCGCCAAACACAGAATCTACCTGTGGTATAGCCACACTGCAAAGCTGACCACAGTGACCATTGAGACACAGTCCAGAGGAAGACTGTTGAAAGGAATCTGCCTATTTGCAAACATTTTCCAAGTGCTGGCATGAGCAGTGTTCTCCTGCAGAGAGAATTACCTGGGACTAGTCATGACTGTTCCATTTTACAGTTAATACCCCTGGTGTTCATAGGCACACACTAGCTGCCATAACCTGCAGGAGTCCTGACCTTCAGCAAGAGATGAGCCTGTTCCTGCTGCTCTGAGACACCTAGGGAAGCAGAGGGGCAGCTCCCTCCCACCACACTGTGCTGCAGAGCCAGCCCGCCCTGTTCCACCACGCTCCTGACATTCCCTGCATTCCCCTGCTGTGACTCACTCTTCCCGAACACAGACTGCCTTCAAAAGGACCAGAGATTTCAAAGTGCTCACTTTCCTCTTGAGGAAGTCTCTGCATGTGTGACGCATGTGCTAGGTTATCAAAGCTGAGATTTGTATCATTCATATCCTTGTTTAGCTGATGCTACCCTTCTGGATTTACAATTATTTGCCTGGCTTACACTCCAGACATGTCATTGGCCTAGTTAAGCTTTCACAACCAACTGTGACAGGTTTTTAAACTAGTTTAAAGAAACAAACTTCACTCAGGGAGCAAAACTAGGATTAAACAGATTAAACAACCAGCCTGGGACCAATTCCAGTGTGTGATACCTTCTGCTGGATGCCATCTGACACACTGAATGTGGGGAGAAGATACTCCAGAGTCTCCTCTTTCCCATTACCCTTTCTGCACGTGTGTTGCAAGAGGATAAAGAAAAGGAAGCAACAAAAGCAACCACATGAAGCCGCAGCAGATTGCTTATGGACTATGCTGTGTGACAGAATGCCATACTGCTCCAGTTTCTCAGGAAGGTATCATAGATGAGTCAATGTGCTTGCCAGAAAAACCTTCTGCATTGCTCTAGACAAAGTGTTTAAGTGTTTAATTTTGTGTGTTTAAGATGGTATTTATACCTCAATGCATCTTCCTCCATCAGCACCCTACAGAGTGCTGAGCAACAGCTGTGCTGCCTCCAGACAAAACTTCTGCAGACTGATGCTGCTGAGCTTGGGACTACAGTCCAAGAGTCAGGAATCTAACTATCTATCTCAACTCTGTATATAAGTTACCTAGTGTTTTATTTAACTTCAAGTAGCATCACCTCCAAAGCTAGTACTAGAAACGAAGATTCTAGACTACCTAGGTGAGCCCACTGTTAACAGTCAACACTTGCTGGAAGAAGACCAAACTTGGCCTCTACTCCATCAAGAATTTCACCCAAGAATTGCAAAACCAAGAATAGTTAAAAAAAATAAAGCAAACTTACTTGCATCCAGAAGAAGCTTTACAATTTCAAAGTTGGAATGTGAGACGCTATAATGCAGAGCTGTGTTTCCATTTCCATCTGCCATGTTGATGATATGTCTGAGGACAGCAGGAGAGATCTCTTCAAAAGCAGTTATGTAGTCTCCAACCATTTCAGGGACAGCTGACTTCTGACTTGAGACGCGAAACCACTCATGCTGGATGGTATTTAAACAAAACCTCTGCCGAAACAAAGACAGAAAAATTTACATGTGGACAATCTATTTAAAGGATTTTCCATCCCATAAGTCAGCAGGTTGAGTCTTTTTTACTCAATGTCGGAAGAAAGTATTCAGCTCACAAACAAGATGTACAGACTGAAACTTCCTCTCTGATTAAAGTCCACTTTAAAACACCAACTGTTTACTTCCTCTCACTTCACCTAGCTTTCACCTCTGAGGGCACAGAATTTTAGGATACTCCCAGAATTAACCAGGTTATCAAATGCTGGTGAACAGGGAAAAATATTTGCATAATGATTTCCACCAAATACTTAACTATGCTTATAAATCACTGATAAACTCAAGACTTTCTCACTGGACTTAAAACAACATCATGCTAAGTCAGGTCGGCCCAATTCTGAAGCACAAATTATCAAATGCACAAAGTATATGAGAACTGGTTGGGCAGCAGTTCTGAAGAAGAGCTGAGCATTACAGATGATTACAAACAGAACCCAATATCACATTGCAATGTAAAAGTAAATATTGTTTTGGGATGACTGAACAGATTTATAGCATGGCAAGGCATGTGATGAGGTCCCTTCTTTCTGCCTAGTACTGTGAAGACAACACACAGACTACTTTCTTTGGTCTGATCACTGAATAACACAAAATATTTGGTTGAAACTGATTCAAAGTTGCAGCAAGAATGAACAGAAGTCAAGGAAATCTGACCTACTGGACAGACAGGAAGGACTGAGATGCTCTGCTGAAAAGAACCACTGGGTAAAGAAACAGTGTAACATTTGTTACAGAAAAAAGGAAAAAAAGAAAGAACTTGTTTTTCACCTGAGGGCTGGCTGGCTGTAGTAATGAGAGATTTTAGTTGCAATGAGAAGACTACACATTCAGGATACACTTTCCCATGGGTATGGACTGAGAGTGGGGGAGTAGGAGCATCAGGCCAGGTAACTTGTCTGTTGTGACAAGGTAGGTAGAGCAGATCTCACTGTGAGCCAAGAAGCTTCCACAGTCACCACCAGCTCTGACTTCAAAACACTTTCTCTGACCTGGAAGGACCTCCATATCTTTCCCATAAACCCTCACCTGCAAGGTGGCCAGTAAATTCAAGGGCAATTTTACAGAGAAGACATCACAATCTTTATCTAGTCTCTGGGGAACACACACCAGTAGCTCTAGAAGTGATCTGCATCTGGTAAAGAGAAAATATTCTACACACACCAGTGCTACCTATGTATCTATACTATGTAAACACATCAACAGAATATTTTACATCAGTGCTACTATAATGTGATGTGTTCTGTGAACATAGAGCTGAAACACAAAGGTGGCCATAAACTGACACAATTTAATTTTTTCATTTATTTTAGGCAGTACTGAGTACCACTAAGAAACTATTTTTAGTCACAGTATCACACACATTAAAAAACGAACAGCACACTTTTAAAATTCAGTTCAAATTTAAATTCAATTAATCCATCACATTCAAAAAGGTGCAGTCCACAGATCTTTCTGGGTAAACAGCAGCGACAAGAGTTGAAGTTTGCTGGAAGAGCTTTGGACAGATTCTACAGATTCCTAGCTATACTGACATTTAACCTGTTTGGAGAAGACTTCTTTATCAGCAGACAGAGGACAGGAGCTGATTAGTCTGCAGCTTCCACCTACAAAGCACTGCTTGTGCTGGAAAACACTTTAGGCACAAGAAAGAAAAATGTAAATTAAAATTACACTTCCAAGGCAGAGATCATCATCTGATTTTGGCATTTTTTTCAACTCCAAGAGTGCCTAAAGCACTTGTTGTTTGCATGCCTAAACTACTCCTGAAGAACAAACACAGAATTAAAAACTATGTGTCACAATTGTATGAAACAACCTTTCAAAACATTCCCTGGACCACGCATGTCAGAACTGGACAGAGTATTACAGAGACAGTATTACTGTGTCATACAGACAACACTATTGTCCTTAAGAAGCTGCAGATGCTCTGTAGTAGAGGAAAAGGACACTGAATTGTTGCCTTGTCTATCACTCCACAAGTGTAACAAATGCAAAATTCAATTTCATATCATTGAGCAGTGTTCCTTTGCTTGCAGATTGCCCTCACAGAGTAGCATAGGCAATCCCTATGTGAGGCATTTCCAATAAGGCAAAGACAATCTTATTTCTTGAGATTTGAAGTATTTCTCAAGTACTAACAATGAATCCTCCTTACTCTCTGCAGCACTGATAAAAACCACCAGTACAGTAAACAAGACAAACAGCATCCCTGTGCTTAGAGGAAGGCAGATCACCTAGTGTTTCAGAACAGACTCTGACATTTCTTCATAGGAAGCAACAGGCTCTTCACCCACTGCAGTCTCCTAATGGCCTGAGAGGTGCCCCCAGCAGTGTTATACCAAAAAACCCACAGAAATAACACAGGAATGCACAGGTGTGTTGAAACTGTACTTTCATGTTGCTGTTTTGATGGGTGTGCTGTGGGACAACAACACAACACAAAGCACAAGTATATTCTCTGGATGAAAGTGTCCTGATAGAAAGAGCTTTGTGACTCCTGCAGGAAAGATGAAATCCTCTTCTGCCACTTGGTGCTGGTCCTGTAAAACCAGAAGTTACCTCTTCCTGAAGTTTTTCTATTGCATCTCAAGAGAGAATTTTCACCTGTATTGCTTACCATATCTTTGTTGGTTAACGCCTTGGGGTCATCAATGTTGTTTCTCAGCAGGGTACAGGCAGAAAGCATCTTTTCACTTAACTCGTACCTGAGGGAGACAGCAAAA
Organism: Muscicapa striata striata; assembly: GCA_030060385.1. Classification (NCBI taxonomy): domain Eukaryota; kingdom Metazoa; phylum Chordata; class Aves; order Passeriformes; family Muscicapidae; genus Muscicapa; species Muscicapa striata. The sequence goes on from JAREIS010000060.1 coordinate 3,991,788, forward strand.
CACAATAAAAATTTCAATTTTTATCTTAGCATTTCAGTATAGAAACATTTGTTTTTCTGAAAGTTCTCTGGCAATTAAAGTTCCCAGGCAAGCCATCTGTTCCTACCATGCAGAAGCCACTCAGGCAGCTCTTCTCACAGACACTCCCTCCACACTGAATGGAGATGAGTGTGGGAAGAGCAACAAGAATGGAGAGTGGGAAACACGTCACTTTTGTACTCTAAGACTTGGCAACTCTTCTAGTGGAAGTTCTTACCTACTGCTGTATGACTGCAGAGCACACATTATATGCTATGTGCTTTGATTATTTGATTGACAAGGAGAAATGCCAATAGTTGTGATGGAAACAGAATTAAGCAGTGGGAAACAGCTCAAGAGGCGCCTCTCTGCCAGCTCCCATTCACTGGAACTAGCTTTTCTCATCTCACCCCTTCTGGAAATTTAGTTTTTCTCCAGCCCTCTTTAATTTTTACACTTTTACTCCCTTGTGATTACAAATTTCAAAACTTATGGTAGGCCAAAAATAAGGTCAAGGCCTGTGCCACATGTCATATCAAGCTGTGGCCAACCAACTTTGCCTACAACCTGCACAGAGGATAATGGCAATTTGTCCAGAAAATTCTCCCAAAAAGCAGAGAACCTAACACATTCGTATGTAAGACGGGCATTTTAGTCATCATGGACTAAAGCCAGCTGCTAACAGAGCAAGAAAATTCTCCACCGTTGCATGGACCATAATTGGCGACGTGCCCTGACTCTTCCCCTCAGAGGGCATCACCAGGGCAGTCAGCTTGCAAAGAACATGCTCCTTAACTACACATGGCTATCTAAGCTGTTCTGCTGCTCTTCTTACCAATCATCCTTTGCTACTGTAAATATAAATTAGAGAGCTCTTTTGAGAGACTGACCATCTTTTTGTGCCACCTGTAATACAACAGGCTATCCTACAGTACTGTATAAAGTATGTACAGGGCTCTTCAAAACACACATCTCCAGGGCCTCCAAGCTCTTAATTATTAATTTCTGCATCTCTTTTATTTAACAGCTGATAATTACAGATAACTTGATGCTAAGCTACATCTCCAGTGAAACATGGCATTAATTTTGTTAATGTTAAACCTACATCATTTTCCAAATCAGCACACTGGCAAACCTGGATATCTGTTAGAAAACCTTTCACTGTCTCGGTTTATACTTCCTTTTGCCATTTGCTAATGAAGAATCAGTAAAAACTCATCACTCTACTGCTTTCCATATGCCAAAAAAGCACAGCCTTGTCTGTCAAATGCTACCTTATACAGCAATTTGAAAAGTACCCTAAGACATGACATATTGAACAAGTGTGTGACGGCAGCCTTGAAAATGTGCCACAGTATACAATCTCATATGGTATGAAGCACATGGTGTCAGGGTGGACAGTGTCCTCAGTGCTGTACCCCATCATCTTACTGTGCCATGGCTGAGATGCTGTGGAAGGTGCAAATGCAAGATGCACTCCCAGCAGGCTGCTGACCTGGTGTGCATGGCTCAAGATTAATTTGTTTGCTTACTGACTGTTTTACAGACCAGGACGTTAACGAGGCATTGCCTGCTCCCAAGTGAGTGCCAGCTGTGACCTGAGAGAGCCTCTGCTGGGGGAGCCACCATGTTAATGAATCATTTAAATTCAATGGGGTCAGCTGCTGGAAGGGATAGATATCCTCCAACACCTTCCTCCTGCTCAGTCATTTTGCCATGAAACTGCCTCTGGCTCCCCACTGGAGGAGGAGGGAAGTGAGCAGCAGTCAGACAGAGCTGGAGCTGATGCTTTTTCTCCACAAGCAAAGCCCACACAGCCTGCCCCATGACACGAGGCAGGGGTGACCTCCTCAGAGGCACATTCTGGAGAGGGTGGGCAGCCTACCTCTCTCTGATTTCCACCTCCTCGGCCTCACACTCTGGGAGGGGACCTTCCTTCTCTGCCCCCACCTCCGCAGCGTGGGGCGTGGGCTGCTTCTCTTGTGGGTGCTGGTTGCAGGGGTACTCGTGGCTCTCGCACTCCTCCTCCGAATCCGAGGAGGAGCTCTCCTCAGAGCTGGAGTCATCGCTGGATGTGGTCTCATACCTGCAGGGAGAATGGGCAGGGCAGAGGTGCTGGCTCAGTGCCACTCAGCAGCGGTCACCAGCGCAAGTGGAAAAACGTCCTGCAGAAGCTCTGTCCTCCTGTTTTTACCTCAGAGACCTCTTCTACTCACTGAACTCAGTGTTACTGGCAAATGATACTGTCAGTATTATGTACACAGTGTGTAATGAAAGAACAACAGCCTCTTTTACATGCACATCTTAACATTTTGTCAGCCTTGCCTCATTCCCAAAATGAAATTACATTGTTCAGTGTAAATTGTATTGCCTTACTAGGCAGATATACGCAGGGTAGCTAACCAACCTATAACTTTCTCTCACTATATGTACTGATACTTTTAGCTAATATGTAGGAAATTAGGTAAGTGGGATATTTAGGATACATACTGCACAAAGCATTTGTACTAAAGAAAAATTATTCTGAGGAAAGGGCTGGAAAAGCTATATAAAAAACAATTTGATGAAACTATTTTAGAGGTCTTTGCAACATTCTGCAAGGGCAAGTAGCATTTTAAAAGACGACAATTTTCCTTACTGTCTTCTGTATTTGTATGAATGGTCTCTGTATATATTTAACACAAAGCCTGAAAAACTAATTCTAGGGCAATGGCATCGCTTGCTGTATTGTTTAATAGTATAATGCTGGGCTTGTCAGCTACCAAAGGTATATACAAGTTTTCCTTACTAAAGCATGGCCTGAGAAATTTCCCTACGGCTGTCTGAGCATGTCTTCATTTTCCTGTGGTAAATCTGGCAGCAATCTAATATACAGGTATTTGAGACTGATGCCATATATGACTTGCAAGCACAAGAGGATTAAGAGCAGCTCAGTTGTTCCTTCTGATCCTTACACTCAGCAGCTGCACCTCAGCCTGAAGGACAGGCCAAACCTATGCATGTGTTCCTGGGCTCTTTCTCTTCTTCCCACTGTGAAAAGTGCTGCAGATGTTTTGGAGACAGGTCTCTTACCCGCCATTAATGCCAACAAACTGCAGGTTCTTCTTGGTGTTGCTCAAATCCTTCTTCCCATCTCTTTTCTTCATGATAGATTTGAGTGTGTTCTCATTATTAGTACATACTGTTAGAAAGGGAGACAAAGCACACATATCAGTATAAATCTGTAGCCAGCTTTGAATGCAACAGCATTATAGCTGATTTTTCAAAACAACTCTCTATTTTTCAACAGTTCTTTGTGTAATTTGCCATCTGAAGTTGGGTTTTCTAATGTACATACAGTCATGGTTTGAAATGCACATGGGAAACACAGAACAACAGCTTCAAAATCAGCTCTCTTAATTAAGAAGTTAAGTTAGTTAGTTAAGCCTCACTTTTCCAGCTTATAACATGCTGCTAATCTTCATGATGCTTTAGAAAACTTAAAGAAAAGACATGGGCTTTTTGCTTTTCTTTGCTATTTGTGAGAAACTTTTAACACTGAAATAGGTTATTCTGTTAACAAAATCCTAATTCTTTGTGTCAGAGAGCAGCAGTGCCTTGCCATTAGTACAAATGACATGTTTAACAATACATGCAGCATATTTAACAAATTATTCAACAGGGTAGGTAGGTTGAATCAAGTATGGTCTTCTAGATTTAGTATTAATTGAAACTTTTAAACTCTATGCAAATCTCTATGCAAAGGACAGGTAAAACATGCATAAAAATTTAAGCATTTTAAAAAGTCATTATTAACCCTCTATCTTTCAGTAGATTTTTCTTAGGAAAACATGAAATGGAATTTCACTGATGCACTACAATCTGCCATTTAAAACCTAACTACTGCCTGTAGACACACAGTGTCACAGTGACTTTATCCTCAGCTTCATCTTTTCCCGCTTTTTGCATTTTTTGAGAATACTGAAAACCTTCTTTAACTGTATTTCATATTCAGACTCCACCAGCATGATGAAAGGTGAATGTCAGCCAGTTATTACCATAGAGACCTGAGGCAAGCTGGTCATCCGTCAGGTTAATTGGAGCGAGAGCTTTATCCTGAGAAGAAAAAGACTTCCTTCCCCGAGCAGCTTCCACCAGGGGAGTCTTCCTCTCCTCCTGAGTGGGCATAGCATCCTGCTCCAATTTCAGCGTTCGCAAATTTGAAGTTAAGTGTGTGTTTGCAAGTTGTCCATGAGGGATGTACTCCAAAGTAGCACCTGCCAAAGAAGACAGTAAGCATCATGGAGGAGTCAAACAAAAATATTTCCATCAATATGTTTTCCATAGGGGGAAAAAAAAACCCAAACTGGAAAAAAAGGGCAATGCTTCTCCTTTAAAATACTCTTTTCTGAGGACCTAATAGGAAAAAGGCTGTGATCGTTTTCAGAAAACACAAAAAAATGGCTATGAGTTTTTCTTTTGATAAAGACATACAATACAATGACAAGCTGTAAGGATTTTGGCTTTAGAATGCATGAAAGGAATGGTCCTTCTTTCTTCTTCTCTTTCAGTATAAGCAGTGACCTCAGCTCCTGCAACCCTAGTCCGGGTGGGCTCACCGAGCTGCTCTTTGATGACACGCCTGAAGAGCACAACACATTCACAGGCTCTGAAGGTTTTATCTGCAAGAACAGTAACCTTTCTATTGTACTTGTTTTTTAAGATATGTCATTTTCCATGAAAGCAGAAAATTTTCAGGAATTTTTCCTTTTTTTTCCAGTACTCAAGCTAATTCTGAAAGCTATGTGCTTTGCCCAGTTACTGAGACAACTGCAATGAACTCCCACACCCTACATTTTTTTATCCTTTTTTTTTTTTTTTTTTGGTCAGGATTGTAGTGAGCTAGCAGTTGTATTTAAACTGAATTCCAAATGTTTGGGTTATACTTTTTTCCCTCAGTGATTTGCTGGCGTTCACTCACTTTTTCCTGTTGTGTATTCAAAAGGCAGTGCTAATTACACACAGACTTCTACAGATTCCCCTGGAGTTACTCCAGCTGTGCTATTACAACTTCTCTACAAATCTGCACAAATGCTTTTGTCTGTGGAACACAGAGTGGGTTTTTTAAACACATATCCTTCCCTAAGTGGTCTTGTTAGCATTCAAGGAAAAAAAAAAAGCTGAAGTTGCTTTAAACTTGCTTCAAACATTATCACTTTTTTCCCCCCCACTGTTTTCTTGCTTCATGATGCATGCCTCCATATTATTTTTTGCCTTTGTATTTATCAAGAATTATGGTACAGCCTTTTCATTCAAATATGAGTGGCACTGCACAGGGTGCAAATACACTGAAGTAAGGTAAATTCCAAACATTAATTTTTAGACATACAGCTACATCTGTGTCTAGCAAGCTGTTCTTGTTAGACTTTTTCCCCTTATTACTTCACCTCAGGAATTTTTTCCTACAACAGGACATAATTAAGCTGATTTTTCCAAACACTGTCACTTCCCACCAGCTTCCTCCTTTTTGCTCCCATTCCCCGCCAAGTCTCTGAGTTTCCAGGTCTCACCCTGCATGCATTTTCCAAAGCACCCTTGTCCAGCAGTGAGGCCCACAGCCCAGTTCCACCAGCTTCTCCAACATAAAGCAAACCTTACTGCAGGAAAGGCATGCAGCAGGGTATCAACAGTCATGTCACTATAAACACAGCACAAAGGGTTTTCCTTAAGAGTTAAATGTGTATGTGTGTCTGTGTGTGTGTAAGAAGGTGGCAGCTTCCCAGGGCCCCTGATTAGGAGCAACCCTTCTGGAGACAAGTCTGAGCACCTGGACACCCATGAAAAAAAGCAAGAGGGAAATCCTGCCCTTGCTCCCCCACCACTCCCCACTTTGCAGCACTGACTAACTTTGATCAGGTCTCTTTTCAACAGCAAGCATCATCCCTCACCCAACAGAGGAGAAGAGGGCTGCCGAGGTGGTAGAACACCAGGCCAAAACCACTGCTTTTTTAAACTCCCTTAGCTGAAAAACAAGGAACTGTCTCTCTGCTTGCTTGGAACTCTGACAGGTACAATTAAACAGTATGAAGTACAGTAATCACTTCCAGCTGCAGCTGGTGGTGGCTGCCTGGGCTGGTTTTACCAGGTTACCCCTTCTGCTCCAGACTGGCCTCTGAGGACATGGGAAGGAGTAGAGGAAACCTGCTCTGAAGCATCCAGGGATATGCAAAGATTCCAAAGATGCCCTGGTTTGCTTTCAGCAGAACTGTCTGCATCCTCTGCCAGTTCTCCTACAAAAGCAGCTGTGACAACCATGGTGTATCTGGAGGCATGTGCATGGGCTTCTGCAGGCCAGAGCTGAGAGCAGGACTCTGGCAGGGCAAAGTGGGTCTCCAGCCTGAGGTGACCAACAGCACCTGATGTCCATGCCTTCCAAAGAAAAAGAAAAGGGTTCTGCTCAGCCAGCCCCTGGCACCTGACAAAAGAGGATGACATCAAGACTTGAGGGCAAGGAGACAATAAATGTGCATTAGGCAAACAGGTCAGTGCACTCACTCTCCCTGCAAAGCTCTTAGACGTTTACAATTACTGCATGCACAGTACCCAGCTATGAGGGAAAGAGAGCTTTGGGTCCAACTTAGTATTAATGCTGCAAGCCACAATCAGCATTTAATATCAGCTCCCAGGCCTTCCCCTTTTCAAGACAGCAAAACAAACCTGGAGAGATCTGAGTCCAATCACTGAGAAAAACAGACCATGATTTATTACATTAATCTACTGCTGCGCAAAACAAAAAGCCAAATGAACTGAATTCCTTCTTCCTCCAGCAGAACTGCAGGGCCACTCTCAGGGCTGGAGATAGCACACACCTCTCCAGTGTGGAAATGAAACCCTGGCTGAAGATCACCACCAGTTTACACAAATCTTAACACAGACTCCCTCTCTCTCACTTCACAGAGATCTCAAGTATGCTTGAGCAGAATTCTTCACCTGGTTGAGGTGCACAGCACTGACAGCAAATCTGCCAACAGGTCAATACCTAGTCAGGCACTACCTCCAGACAGAGCCCCTCAGGCAGACTTGCCCTGATGATATTCCTTAGCTTGCTGTTCCAGGCAAATACTGCAAATTTGACCTAAGATTCAAAGTACTGACATAGAATAGCAAACTACAGCAGGGAGCTGTCAAGAACTTCTAATGTATTTTGCAACACAGTAGAGGATTTTGGAAAAGTTCAGGAGTAATTTAGAGGCAGAAGTATGACACAACAAAACAAAACAAAAACTTTCTAACTTCAACTGTACATAAACACTTATGTAGAAAGCTGCTTTCATCAGTTTCAGACAGAAACAAGTGATTGAAGCATCTTCAGGGTTTTACCTCCAGTGGTTTGAAGGATTGAGAGCATCTGTTTTTTATTTTTTAGAAGGAATCGCCGCTCATAAACCACTTGTGCTTCTTTTGAAAATCTCACCAATTTAAACCAAGGTGACAGCAAAGCTGCTACAAAGAAGCAACAGATTACCCATGCCATTTCTGGCACCTATCTGGGGCTATGCATCTAAGGTACTATCTGTCTACTGTTACTAGGATGGAATTTTCCTTCCTAACTGCAGAACTTCCCTCACATTTATGACAGCACAAGAAGCCATGCTTTAAGCTGGTTCAGGGAACTCAATAGATTTTTTTGAATTTGTGATGAACTCATGGGAACAGAAGTCTGGCCTTCACCTGCTTTTGAAAATTTCCATTTAATTTGATGGAAGCAAACCTAAGTATTATCATAAAAAAATTTAGCTTGAGAATAATTTTATCCCACTGGAAATCAAGAGAAGTGCCAACAAGACTGGGGGATTAAATAGCATCAGGATGAGAACCTAGCTGTCTTGCTGGAACATCACAGGCTTCTAGCATAAAAAAAGCACTTATTATGTGGTAGCTGCACAGAGATTTTATTTTTAGCCTTTTGGTCAGTGCAAACATTTATTTGCACAATATGTTTATAATGGTCAGTGACACAAGCTACACATTCCCCACTAAAGACAGTGCACAAATACTGTCTGGAGCATATATAGCAAGGAAATATTTCTCTTTCACACTGCAAGTTTTCTTCACAGTAACAAGAAACTCATTACAAAATTATTTTAACTTAAGTACTCTACTCCAGTGCTTTTAAATCTTCATGCTCAAAAAGTTTTTTTAAAATATAAATTATTTTAATTACTTTCAATTTGGTCAACTTATCAGAACTATTGAAAAAAAACCTATTCTACTAAGGTACATAAAAAGGCAGTAATGAGCAAACACGTCACGTTTAAACATTTACGACTGATAGTAACCCATCCAACTGATGAATGCAGTATCTTCACAAGACTAGAGCACAGTTTCATTATAAAAGCTACTTTTGAGCCATCCAAAGTTAAAAATCGGTGAATTTAAAATTTCAAAACAAAAAATTTTCACACATGAGCTTTTTATACAATAAACTGACAGAAGGCAGATTCTCTTGGGGCCCAGACATGGGCAGATGTTGAGCTACCATTCAGCTCCAGGGAAAACACTCCTAATGGGATGAAGGCTCTAGTAAGAGGTCTGCAAGAACAATCTCATTTTCACTCTCACTTTAACTATTGTCTCTGTGCTGAAAAGCTTTCCATCTCCAAATTAGATTGTGAATCCAGTTTGTTGAAACTGTAAGTTGAAACCAATTATTTTCATTAAACATGACTGACCACAAAAGATCACACATCTTGAAGCAGCTTATCATCTTATTTATGAAATGCTCTCTTTTCCAAGATGATAGTGCATGAAGCTTGGTGAAAGCCACCCTTCATCTCCCTGAAGAGTGGTGGATCAAAGCACCTCATGATGCTGGGCACAGTAGGAAGGTCAGCTTGGAGTACTTCTTTTATGTGGATTTGATTCTATCAGCTGATGTTTATTGTAGCTGAAATATGACAACCCTTCCTCGGAAAAATGGGAACCTCCTGCTATTAAATATTCATGGCTGTGCCTGTTACCATGGGAGCTGAACTCCAAAAAAAGCTTAGTGCCTGAACACTATATCCCTGTGCCACACCACAGGGAGACAACTAGGGTTCTATCTAACATACAGCTTAGCAGGCTGCATGCAGATTGCAACTCTCTAAGCAGCAATAAATTTGAAGGGAAAAATAATCCATACTGTGGCAAATTATGCTCTTTGCTAACTGGAGCAGAAGCCAGGAGATGGAGCAGCTTTTAGATTCAAACACTACATGTAGTGCTACCACTGAATCAAACCAGCAAATATTATAATGTCAATAATGACAACAGTAATAAGCTTGTGTTAACATATGACCAGGGAAGGTACATCAAACCTCTTTGAAGAGGCTTATGGAGGTTGGTACCATTTTAAAAAGGCACTCCCATTTGAGCTTCCCATATTGTCACAACTATCAGAAACCACCTGCCACATGAAACATGCAGTGGAGGCACTGTATTCTCTGAGACACCAGCCAGACACATGCAAATAAACAGTACTCATGTAGCACTTAGGTGGGACCACCTGCATGGCTGTTTTGTGCCATGCACTACCTTCCAGGGAATATGGAACATGCTGCACATATGTCAGTCACCTTCTTCCCAGCAGACTGATGGATGGATCCTGTTTGTTACACAAGCAACAACATCTGTACAGAAACATAATGAGGTGATTAAAGCATGCATCTGTGGCAGCTGGAGCTGAGGACCTCCTTCACAACCACTGCAATTTGTAGCAACCAACTGCTTTACAGGATCACCCCCATTCCTGTGCCCCATCAGCACAGGCTTCTGAGCCTCAAACAAGCCCTGAATCTTCAACTGCAATAGCATGGTCCCTGGTCTCTGCCAGGAGAGAAGTTACTAACACATCAAACTACACAGCCTTAGAGAGAAAGGACAAACACAAGAGCTGCAAAGAAAAACAGCTTTCTCCAATTTCCTGCATTACAACTGACAACACAGAAGAAGACAACTGTGTTCACAGTACCTCATCAGTCCTACACAACAATTTTGGAGAACCGGGGGCTTCTCACATCACCTATCATGCTTCTGGTCTTCCTATTGTTCCTCAGCCCACTTCCCCAGCTCTGGTTAAAACTTAGAAGTTCAAATCCTTGGAAGATTTTCCACCAGATGGCACATCAAGATTTCCTTACTCTCTCAACTTTCTGACACCACATGCTTCCCATTTTCTTTCACTCCATGAAGTTTTAATGCAAGAAGCTGCCTCCTTCCTCATGATGACTAAGTAATGTAATGCTTCCATTGGGACACTCAGTCAGGATTGTTCTAGAATGTGACAATAAAACTGATATCTGAAGATCACTGAGGCAAACAGCAATGCATGTTTCAAGTCAGATATGCTCAGGTAATTTCTCAGGGTAATGGCAGATCAGTTCTTTTTGAAATACCATTCTTGAAAAGTGCCTGCTAGTGGAAGACAGCCACCTTAGGAAAAGACTTGTGAAAAGTCTATGTAATTTGAACCCGTGCAAGTGACATTAGGCTTTTGGCTGGTATCTTGTAAAACACATTATTCAAGCACTCAAATATAACATCCTGAAAATTCTTTTAAAATCTAGAGCAACAAACAGAGGAGATGAATACATTCGCCTCCCTTTCAGCTTCCTATATGCTATCTGGTCTAAGAATATGGATCAGTTAGCATCTAGGTCTGTGACCCATATCCATATGGATAAGCAGGACACACAGGCTGACAAGGCCAGCTAACATGACTTTGCAGAGTGGAAATGTGCTCGTCTGGCCAGCAGGTTTGAATTCCCTAAGGTCACTAGGGCTTCTGAAAGACAGTACATATGTAAATGTTAATGGGAGTTGCCAATAGAGTTACAGAAGGGAAGGTAATTATTTAGCAATAAGCGAAATACCAATTACCAATAGACTTGGCTCAGAGATTATCTCAGCGGTCTAAGGTGTCTAGAGATGAAAACTGCCAGCCAGTGTGGCAAAGAGGTACCCAAATCATATGCCTCAAAGTGAGCTCAGGTATTTTTGCCCTAAAAGAAACTGGCCTCCAAGACATATTTCCTAAGGATGCTCTTTGAATAAAGCACTAAAGTTGATGCTACTGATGCTAATTCCAAACTGACATTTCAGCTTGTTTTTTTAAAAAAAAATGAGGCTTGTGCAGTCATGCTTCTCTCAATAGCTTCAACTTGATTGCTCATTTGAACTGAAGTAGAATAGAGACTCAGGACTCCGAAGGCTTTTTGTGTTGATACAAGCTTTACAGGAATCAGTCTGAGGTGCCAGGCCTGGAGAAAAGGGCACTGACTGAGTTCACGCACACAACACCTGAAAAGCTACATCCAAGAGAACTAAATGTGAGGAAAAAGACTTAAGAGCTCACAAGCTATCATAAAACACTGATGCAGGGAAAAAGAAAGGCTTTATTAGTAGTTCCAGTGATCACAGAATTATTCAAGTTAGCGCTTGTATTCAGAAAAAAATTCTTCTACAGAAATATGTAGCACATGATCTGTAAAACCATAAAAAAGGGCAGCAGGACCAGCAGACAAATATTTTACAGGCATATTTAGTAGAAAGAGATAAGGTAACATTTCAAGCTTAAGACCTCTTTTCCACTCCAATTCTTCATGGGTCTAAACTGTAATAGATCATAGCTTGATTTATGTATACAGTCCAGACATCCCTCACCAGGGACTAAAAATAAAGAAATTTTACACTCATCACCACTGCTAAAGATAACGGCATTACAAATTAAAATAAAATTATTCCATAATAATTTTATCAGGAATGTGAAATCTGAATCCAAGTATGAACATTTTTAATAAATATGATCTGTTGCTCCACCTGTGTCTAAATGCTTTCAAGCCTCTTGACTACACATTTGATACTGTAAAGTAAAAGATGGAAAAGGAATTAAGGATTTACAGCTAGTGATGACTTTGGTTCACTGTTTTTACAGACACTTTTGATGTCTGATAGATATTATTATTATTATTATTATTATTATTATTATTATTATTATTATTATATTTTCATTACTACTACTACTATTATTATTACTACTACTACTACTACTACTTGTAAGAAGACTGGAATATAAAGTGCATACCAGAAAGATAATAATATTGCTTATATAGTATCATATTGCATGTATGTAGACAGAATATCCTATGTTTTCCTTACTGCTAGATAACTGTTGCTTATTCCTTCACTATGGGAACACAAACCTTTTGCCTCGGCTCATTAAATGGATGGTTCTATTTAGCATATCAACATAGGAAAAATTAGATTTATCAAGACGCATTTTAACAAAAATATGTAAATTTTAAGACAGTGTGCAAGTTGCAAGAGCTTCATATAGCTATTTGTATTAGCCAATAGCATTATGCTGACATTAAATAGTACATACTCAGGGTTTTTTTTTTTCCAATTCAGCATCTACAAGACAGATGCATTTGCACCAGTTTTTCCCACCTCCTTAACCTCTTGTTTCAGTCACTGTATGGCAGGAGCAAGAAGAAAGTATCTAACAATCATCACCAGGCATTACATACTGGTTTCCAGAAAGCCACTGTTCATAAACTTAATAGTAATGTGGTTGGATTCGCCAATAAGATATTAGAAAAGAAATGGCTAAGTTTTAAACTAGACTATCAGACACATAAAAAACTAAAATTAAAGAGTAAACAACCCCAAGGAATAAAGAAATCCCTCAAACTAATTGTCTACATTTTAAAATTAATAAATAAAAGGCAAGGAGTGTTTAAATCGCAATTCTTGCCTTTCCTGAGCGCCACCAAAACCTCCAGCAGTAATTGTGCCTTTCAAACACAAAGTTTTAACTAGGGATTACAACAAACAGTTACTGGAACAGAGAAAGCCCAAGATGTGGTTTCTGTGAAGTGCTCTGGAGTTGCCTATTAAAAAGCAATCAGCCCTGCTGCAATGGGGAAAGCACCCCACAGCTCTCTGTCTGAGCAGCACAAGGAACAAAGGCAATGTGGCCTTGGAAGAAACACTACAAAATCCAGGCAAACGTCTGTGTAAACAAGTCAGTTTGATACCAACACTGTAGGTGACCTTCAGCTCTGTCAAATCTGACATTAAAAACATGCATGCCAAGTTTAAAATCCCAAACCCCTGGGAATTAACCTCAAATACTCCTACAGTTAGAACATTAAGTCATCACGTTGCACAGTGTTTAAACCTTCCAAAATTTCAGACATCTCTCTCAGATGGTCAGAGCCATGGCAGCATCATCATCAGGATCTTCAGAGCCTGCTTGGGTGGGAGAGATAAAACCGCCTCTGCTTTTTCAGTTGGACAGAATACCCAGTGGGCACGTTCAACAACAATGCTATGCTGCCTGCTTCCTTGGGGAGGGCTACACAGTGGCTTTCAGACTAACAGAGAGCCCAGCAGGCAACTGACCTGGAGACCTGGGAAAGTGCTGAATAATACACCAGGCGTGGGCTTACCTGATGGGGTGCTTCTCTCCACGCACTGCTTCTGAAGGTCCAGGCTCCGCAGCTCCTCTGTACTGGCGTATTTCATGACAGAGTTGATGGAGGTGAGGGTGCTGATGAGTTGTGAATTGAGAGATCCAATTTGGGAGTGGGGCTCCCCAAAGGCTTCTGCCAACTCACTGTAATTTTCAGCAAGCAGCATCTGCTGTTCCTGCAGCAGCTTCTGCACACGTTCAATGTAGTGATCCAAGCCTGTCCTCAGCTCAGATGGAGGCAGAGGGCTCTCCAACTGACCACTGAGTGGGGTGCACACAGACTCACCCCCAACACCTATGCTCCTGGTGCCAGGCGGGACAACTGGCAACGGAGGGGGTCCACAGGCAATGCTCCTCATTTTCAGACCAACCAGGTAGTTCTCATGAACACTTATCTGTCCAATGCCACAGTCTTTGGTTTTTATTGCAGAAGGCTTTTCAAAGCCAGGGTGGCTAGAGAGTGCGGTGCCCACTCCAACCGAACGCATCTTAGCAGAGGCGTGCACGTCCTTCACCCGGCCATCCCCCACCGCCACACTCCGCAGCTCCACCCCGTCCGTGCTGGTCTGCTTGTCACAGCAGCTCACGGCCGTGTTAGTCCCGCAGTCTGCCAGGCAGGCCACCTCCGTGCTGGTGCACTGGCTCACCATCTCCAGAGCAGTGCTGGTTTGCTGGCTGGCTGTGGAAGGCACGGCCATCACCATCGCCTCTGCCCTGGGAACAGCCTCTGTGGCTGTTTCACGGGACACGTGTTCCTTGGGCACACAAACCACCACATCCACCGAGCAGTCCCCACAGCCCACAGACCTCACAGCTCCAACCTGAGCCTGTGCCACCTGGCAAGGGCTCGGCACCTCTGTTGGCTCCTCCGTGTTGACACCTGTCTCACAGACGCTCGTCTCTGTGCCCACTGACTTATCGTGCAGCTCCATGGACCTCCCTGTGCCCTGATCTTGCACCTCTGCCCTCTCCCTCACCAGCCACCGGTTCATCAGGAGCTCGGGGCCCGCAGCAGTGCTCCGCGTGGCAGGTCTGCACGAGGTGCCGATGCTGCTTGTTTGCAGATGGTTCCCCACTGACGAATCAGCAACATCCACGTGGTCTCCCACCATTTGGTCTCTCGTTGGTATGACAGCCTCCACCATCCTACTGACAACATGGGGCTGAGCCATCATGGCTTTATCCACCTTTTTTCTAGATCCAGCTGCCTGCAACTCCTGTTTTAATTTGGTCATTTCCCTGTCATGGGTGGTTTCCTTTAACTGAACCTCTAGTCTGTAAATCTTCTCCTTAAGGGCTTCAATGGTCTGCTGCTGAAGCTCTATCTCCTTCTCAACCTCTGTAGACAATCCAAGCATGGCCTCTGTCACCCCAACTCCACACTCCCTCATTTCCTTCTCTGTTCCCACAGCTACTTCTTTGTGCTGCCTTGCAGATCTGTTGTATATAATGACATCATTCATGTTCTCATCAGCACCCACAGCAACAGATCGGGCTTCTTTTGTCAGGCTTTCTCTGTTCACCCGAAGGTTTGCTGGACTTTCATAGTTACTATCTTGGATTTTTTTCTCCAAGGCTTGCATCTCAGCAGTCAGCTGCCTGAACTCCTCTATCCTCTGAGAGCTCTGCTCCACACTCTCCATCTCTTCCTCACAGTCTATATACAGTTCTCCACCTCTTCTCACCTGAGACATGTGTTCCCATTGCTCTGCATTTCCTGCACTGTAGGATCGCTTTCTGAAACCGTATGTGTCATTTTGAGTGGCTTTCCTGTGGTTTTTGAGTTCAGCCATCATGTGCCTCTTCTCCTCCTGCAACACTGAAATTTTGACCTGCAGCACAGGAATAGTCTTGACTTGCTCCTCGAGCTCCTTGAGACGCTTGAGGGCAACTGCCATTTGCTCCCTGATGTGCTGCAGATGCACCGGGCTCACGTTGGTGACCGGTGTGGATATTCCCGAGCTCATGGGGCTGTGACGAATGGAGCTGCCCAACGAGGAGCTGAAGCAGGCACCATAGTCACCGTTCCCCTGATACCCATTCTGCAGGTGCTGAGACACATGACTGTACCCACTGGATCCCACGAAAGAGGGGAGGGAGCTTGTGGAGCCCATGCCTCCAAAGCTGGAGAGACGAGGCCTGCGGACATCTCCAGGTGTGACCTGCATCATCCTCTCCTGCTCCAGTCGCCTCCGTGTTTCCATGAGGGTTTTTGTTACAAGGAGGTTGTGCCGAGGAGGCTGGGGGGAGGGAGGAGGAAGCTGTTTAACCTCTGGAACAGTTAAGTAGGTAGGAGATACTTCAAAGGAAACGGAAGGTTTTGCAGGGACAGACAAGGTTACTTGACTCCTCGTTGCCAAAGACTGCTTGTTCTCATCACTGTTCGATGAAGAGAGAGACTCTGTGGAGGTCCAGCCACTGCACTGGCCACCAGAGTTCTTGGTACCCACCAAGGCTGGTACAGCTTTCCTCCTCTTTCGTATATTTAGTTTCTTAATGGTATTCCCCTTTTGTATATCATCCACGTACTTCAGAAAATCCAGGTCTAGCTGGTATCCATAAGGTGTTTCCACAAAATAGGGATCTTTCCGTTCTTTTTCATCTTCTCCATTTACAGTAACTTCCTCTTTTTCTGGAAAAGAAGAAACAAAATCAGCCTTCAGTAAACTACATACTCACACAAGCATGGAAAGACAGTGCTCACTGCACGCCGGAGGCAGAAACTGCTGCTGCAGCTCAGCGAACAGACCGACTTTCCGCTGACTGACCCTTAACACTAAATCCCGATTAACTTTTTAAAAGTTAATCAGTGGGTTTTCAAACGCTGAGAAATGCATACCCACATAAATGTGAACACATGCGTACACATAGATAGTGTCTGTTAATGAAGGGGCACTTTGAGCCAGTAGCTCAAAGCTGTTCTTGCTCAAATCCTTCCAGTCTTCCCATGCCTCACCAAGCTTTAACACATGCTATGCTACCATGGAAAGACCACAGGATTAAACTGTACCACACGAATCCTCTGGAGACCAACTTCTCTAGAGGGTGCATTCAAGCAGTCGATGGGAACTCTGACCCCGCTCGTTATACAACTGATGCCATTAGACTTTACACAGCTCTGCAGCGCTGTTTCATGGCTCTGGGAAGTGCTGCTGCCAACAACTTGCACCTCAGCTCATATTACTTCCTCTGCCTCTTTTCATTTTAAACTCTGTGAAGCTCCCACCATCACGACAAGCAGCAAGACTCGCTTCCAGAGGGTGCTGAAACCCCACTGCTCAGGGACAAGCGTCATAAAAGAGGTGCACCCACCCGCCCTCCAGACACAGGACTCACCTGTTCCTGAAGCAACATTAATAAAAAAGTTCCATACATCTGCTGGGTTTTCTCAGGCTACGTATTTATGCAGCACTGCCATACAACATGCTCCTCCTGACCTCATACTTGGCAGGAAGAAAATACAAATAAAGAAAAAAAAACCCCAAAATACGGAAAAACAACTATTGCAAGTTACGCGCTGGAGGAATAATAAAAGCCGGCTTTCCGGTTACCTGACTTAGCCACATGTCTCTGCCCCCACACTGCAAATTTTCTCCAGCCCCGTTCGGCTGTCCCAGGTTCATGTGTCACACGGCGGAGCCCTGCCTCCGTGCGGCCGGCTGCGGCTGCGGCTCCGGCCCGGCCCCATAAGGAAGCGGCGCCCGCCCGCTCCGCCCGCCGCGCTGCCCCGCCGGCCGCGCCGCGCCGCGCTCCCTGCGCTGCCCGCACAGCGCTGCGAGCCGCCGCTTCCGAAAGGAACACCGGCCCAGCCGGCGAGGGGCAGGGCGCACAGAGGAGGGGAAAAAGAGCCTCTCGACTTACTGCAACTACAGGAAGTGACTTAATGTTGTACTGAAAAGGTTTTCGGGGGGGGGGGGTTCGGGGGGGATGAAGCTCCTGTTTTTCCAGTCTCCTTGGCATACTTAAGGAAAATTTTGGCTGCAAACAGTGTAACTGCTTTCATGGCGATCCGTCTTGCTTTTGGCTATGGCAGGACATCCCGAGCTATAGCTGGGAGGAGGACGCTGCTCAGAAGAACCTGCCATCCCCGATTCGGGAAAAAAATAGGATGGAGGCACTGACACAGGCACGCACATGGTAGAGCCACGGCAGCGGGGCCGACCAGGTCACCTTAGTACCTCGGTTCTGCAGTGTAGACAGACTCAAACAACCTCCCGAGACCACATGTTTCTGCTGAAAGATCAGTGTCAGTATGGTGTGGTGTTTACTTACAGATACACCCAAAAATAGCCGTCTAAATACCACTGGAAGCAAAAATACATGCATACAAAAACACTTCAGACACATGAGGACACAGCTCAGTTCTGTCCAGTAGGACTGCCTCAGTGTCAGGCAGGGGAAAAATCTCCAGGAATCCCACTGCCACGAAGAGTATGAGCACATATTCTCTAAACGACTTCTCTTCCTCCCTGAAGTCAGTACTCTGTTCCCAGATTCTCATGCTGGCTCCACTCCCTGCAGACAAACAACTCTCCACACCCCACAGCTCCACACCCTAGGCTGGTCCTGCTGCACCCTAGGTTTGTGCCCACTCTCTTCTTGTCCCTCATTCCCTGTACCCTCCTGGATTCTTTTTGCCTTCTTCTCATACTTTGGATTTCTCAACCATTTTCTCTACTTACATCCATTTGCTTGCACCACCAATTATAGACCAAAATCTGGTTATACTCTCACCCCTCATCTCAGGTTTGGTTCTAGTCACTTTACCCAGCCCATCAGTTTTACCTGTTGTCCCATTTCCCCCAGCTCCTTTCCTTTGTTTGTCTTGGTCCTTGCCTTCCTAGCCAGCAACATCTCTGATTTTCCCATCACTACACCAGTGAAGTCAAACAGTTTCTCTAAACTGTCCTTGGGCACAATGCCTTAAGTATTGGATGGGGGAGGGGAGAACAGGCCTTCCTCTGTGAAGGGCCTAGACTTAAGAATTAATGCATCCTTGGAAAAATATCCATGAAACCTCTAAAAGACAAAATCTCATGTCCAGTCATGGGAGTCAAACTGGGATCTCTTATGTATTTTGTTCTTCACGGAATTAAGATTGCTCAACAGAAACCCATTAAAAATAAATAGTAATAAAGAAACAACCACACTGACACTAAATCCCTCACTAAACTTCTCCACAACACGAGCAGACAGCTCAATTTCTTCACAGTGGAATCTGTCTGGTCCTCAGCTTAAGCTGGCAGCACTGCCAGGACGCAGTTTGTATGCGGGAAAAGCACAAGACGGTGTGTGGAGCTGAGTGCCTACTGCTTCTCCTTAAAACAACACAGTGAGCATTCCACTAATGTGATCCCAGTATTGCCAGCTGATCCCTGGAGACACTTCTTGATTCTTTAAGACCAAAAAGTATCAGGCCTGCAACCCACGACCACAACACAACACTGATGCAGTGTGTAGGAGCTGTGCCAAGCCTTTGTGCATTCTGTTTTCTCAGAGAAAGGGCCAAAATGGGTGTGCCTGTTAAACGTGAAACAAAGCAAAATGGATGGCTGTTCTGAAGCAATAAAAATGGTTTTGTTGGTTCCAAAAGGGAAAAAAATCTAATAAAAATGAAATTAATAGACACATGGTAAGAGTGCAGCCCTTTTCAGCTCCAGTCGTGGGTGAGCCATGGATACATGTACTTCCTAGCTGTGATGGGTGAGTACCAAATGCTTCTTCAGCAGGTACCCCAGATTAACCTCAGAGGAAGGAGTGTCCCTTCATGCCCAAAGACCGCAAGTGAGCCAAAGATTCCTATGCCCACACACAGAGAAATATTGCAGCAAATTCCACACCATACAAACACTCTTGTTGGGCTCCTTTTCTCATCCTTGGCCAGTTGAGCATGGACAGGGCTAAAGTTAGTATTGTTCCCTAGCCTCTGCAGTATATCAGGCAAATACTAATCACATGTGTAGATGCACAAACACATACACTTTTGTCTGTAGAAATGCTGTAGACACACTTCTTTTCATAAAAGAGGAAGGTTGGAAAAGACTTTTAAAATCATCAAGTCCAAAATGCAATGAGACACAAACACATCATGTTTTAAAGCCAGTACCACTGAAGCAGAACACCCTGTGAAGCATAGAGACCTCATTGTGGTACTGTCATTATTAATGCAGTTCTCCAGAAGTACACAAAGACTTCATTTCCCTCTCCCTGCTACAGGATAACCATGGGCAGGACACAAGTAGCATTTAAAAAATGTACTCCTCAATTCTCACTTTCTGTACTGCTGGACTGGCTCTGTCCAAACATTCCAGTCTTGCCAATTTCTATTAAATTATATCCTATCCAATGCACTACACAAGAACATCAGTATATTAAAATATTGAGTCAGTTCTACCTGAGTCCACACAGACCAGGAGAACTGGAAAAGGAACAGAATATTTACTTTCTGTTTTACAAGATTTCTCAGGAAGACAAAAGCAAGGGAAACATGGACACACACTGAGTTTTGGTTCTGCAAGCTAGAAAACCTTTATTGTACAGCTGCCTTGGAGGGTCCAAGAAGAGCAAAGAGAAGCAACTGAAGGTGTATTTCCAACACTGAAAGTCTGAGGTGCCTTTAAAGATACAGATATCACATGCTAAACCTGCTCTCCCCATCTGGTTATGATATCTGCCCTAATGCATTTTTATCATGGATCTGACTGCTCTTAAAGTAGTATTTTTCATTGAAATATTGTTATGAATAACAGTCTCCTTCCAGAGCTATGGCGTAATTCATACAGAATGTGGCAAAGGAAAAAATACAGAGGCAATAGTTGGCACAAATGGAGTCAAATCAGTATTTTTATATGCTCAACTTCATTTTGAAGGCTCATCTGGGGTGGGAAAAGGAATTAAAAAAAAAAAGTTATTTGATCAAAAGACTTTTTGATTCCTTACTACAACAGAGAATAAATTAGTGAATTTTCCCCTTCTCCCTCCACCTCCAAAATACTACCTTTGTTCTTCTTCAGTTTACCATATATAAATACCAGCCTCACCTTCTGAAAAGGTCCAAAACTCATGAGGCCAAGCACTTTCCCCCCCCCCCCCCAAAAAAAAAAGCAGAACTTGATATTTGACCATTTTTCTTTCATTCTCATTTTCAAGTGTTGGGATTTGAGTATAAGTTAAACAAAACAACCACAATAAAACCTCTTGGAAAACAGACTTTAACCTTCCAAACACATTCTATCAGTTTTGGCTATGAATATATAAAAGATGCCATGAAACTACTGGCTCCCCAACAGTTCAATATAGGTCTGTATTGTTTTCAAAAGTGCTGGTGGGGAAAAGTCCAAAAACTAAACAGATTACCTAAAATATTTTTTTTTTTTTTTTTATTCCAAGAACCTAGAGAGAAAAACTTAACAGAAACAACAAGTAATTTCTGTACTTTTCCAGACACAACAGGAGCATCAAGTGCTGTATTTTTCTCTTTGCAGTTAAATCACCAAGTGGCAGTGTGTGAGTACAGGTGCCCCAGCCACTGCCCCAGCTGCTGCTCATCTTGTGCAAGGAGGAAAGGCACCACAGCACAGAAGTCAAGCCACCAAGCTGCTCATGATCACCCTGGTGCTGGGATGGCCCAGCTCTGCTTGTGCAAGAACTCTGCACAGCTGCCCAGAACGCTATGCTGTACTGTGGATGTGGCTGATAACACCTTCTTCTCTTTTTCTGCCATGCAAAACCAACCAATTAATACTCCCTTCTAAGGAAGCTAATATGTTTTGCTCATTCTCAGCTACAGTTGTGCTCCAAGAAAATGTGATTTAACTCCTGATGCACCTGATAACTGTTGGGTATGGGGTACTGCAGTCCAAACCAGAACTCTCCAGCCAGAGAGGAATAATAGACCCTGCTACCAAACCCACACTTACAGGGATGG
Organism: Muscicapa striata striata; assembly: GCA_030060385.1. Taxonomy (NCBI): domain Eukaryota; kingdom Metazoa; phylum Chordata; class Aves; order Passeriformes; family Muscicapidae; genus Muscicapa; species Muscicapa striata. Next base: position 4,013,228 of record JAREIS010000060.1, read on the forward strand.
AGGATTCTCCTGTTACAGAGGAGCATTCACCACACATTTTACCAAACAAATAAATCTCCAGTGTAAAATGTTTGCTGCAAATTTAATCTGAAAGAAAAATGAGGAGTAGAAAACTGGGAAAACATTTATATATGTTTTTTAGATTACCTTTCAAAATTTATGTGTCAATACCCCAGGTGGAGAGCTGACTTTTAAATCTGACATCTAAATACTCAGTGCTTAGAGTGGGGGTTGTAATCAGAAAATGGGGGATAGCAACTTCTCTGATAATAACAGAGAAGGGATGGAGCTACACCACTTCATAGTAAACAAGGTTTTATTTCATATAGATGCTCCAGCTCAATGCTTAACCATTTGCAGTGGTTAAGCCACAGAGATGTGAGTTGAGGACAGTACCTTAACTCAATGAACATAAATCGCATCAGTTGAAGAGAGATAGCTCAGATGGCTGCTGTGTTTTGCTTGCACTGGGAACACAAACACCAGGGCAAAGGGCTAAGATGGCCCATTTACCATGCAACACTGGTAAAAGAAGGAATTTAAATAATTGATCTGCTCTTTTAATACCATGCTGTTTCTAGAAATTGGATGATTGCAGCAGTAGGAAAAAACCATCACAGCCACAATGCAAATACCATTAAAAGCATCATTGCATGCCCTCATAAAAAGTGCCTCTCCAGCTTTCTTGTAGGCTCCCCTTAGGTGATAAGAATGTTGCTGGAAGGTCTCCCTGGAGGCTTCACTTCTCCAGGCTGTACAACTCACATTCTCTCAGCCTGTCTTCATAGGAAAGATGTGCCAGCCCTCCGATCATCTAAATGACCCTCCTCCGAACTCACTTCAGCAGGTCCACATCCCTCTTATGCTGGGGGATCCAGACTTGGACATAGTATTCCAGGTGGGTTTCACAAGAGTGGAGAAAAAGTGGAGAATCACCTTCCTTGACTGTTGGTCACATTTCTTTGGATGCAGCCCAAGATGCAGGTGACTTTCTGGGCTGCAAATACACATTGCTGGGTTATTTAGAGCTTCCTGCCAAACAACATCTCCAAGTCTTTCTCTCCCAGGCTGCTGTCAGTCCATTCTCTGCTCAGCCTGTATTTGTGCTCAGGATTGCCAAAACACAGAACCCTACACTTGGCCTTGTTGTTCTTGAGGACACATGCCCACCTCTCAAGCCTGTCAGTCCCTCTGGATGGCATCCCTGCCCTCTGGAGTGCTTGGTATCCCTGGCAAATGTGCTGAGGGTGCTACCACTGATCATGTCACAAATAAAGGCATTAAACAGTCCCAATACTGACCCGTGCGAGGGCGGTGACTGATCTTTATTTGGACTTTGAGCTGCTGAGCCCAACTCTGAGTGCAAACATCCAGCCGATTCTTTACACATCCATCAAATCCACATCTCTTGTTTTAGACACTGTCTCATGTGAGACAGTGTCAAATACTTTGCACAAGTCCAGGGAGATGATATTGGTTGCTCTTCCCTCATCTCACCATCCACTGTAACCCCACCACAGAAAGCCCCCACATTTGTTGGGCAGGTGTGTCCTTAGTGAAGCCATGTTGGCTGTCAGCAACCACCTCCTTATTTTTCACATACATAATTTTCAGGAGGATCTCCTCCATGACCTTATCTTGCACTGAAGTGAGTCTGACTAGCCAGCTCTTGTTTTCGTGCTGGTGATCAGATGGATGCACTAGTCTGGATGTCCCACTGTCACCTCCTCCCCAGGGGTCAATTCCTTAACCACAGAATTATTTCTTAACCTTGTAGAGGTTAAGAAGAAACTCTAGCTTTTATTCTTCTCTTTGGTACATGTTTCCCAGCTATGACAGAGCATTCTGGTACCGCACAAAAAATGCTCAGAATACTTACCAGCCAGCTAATCAAAGGAGCATATATGCAGTGAGTTTCCCTTCTGGTGTTAGAACAGGGTCTTTCAAGGTCACATTATGCATTTTTACACATTAACAGATTAAGCATTTTCTTTCACATGGTACAAAAATACTTATCTACAGAATTTATATCTGAACATCATATACCCACAGCTAAATGTTATTTCTGTGAGCTGAAAGCAAAAACCACCCTCCAAAAACACACCTCTTAGCCCTGTCTAGACTTTTCAATGTCTAAAACTTTTACATCTAGAACCTGTGAACTGAGAACTTGCAGCTCAAACAGAAGTTCATTTAAATTAGAAAATATATACTATAAGTAAGTTGTGCTAGTTAATTAACCCTGAATAAAGAGATAATCTTCTTTATGAAAAATATATTCTTGGGGAAGTAAAAAGCACAACTACCTTTCATCTTGAGAGTGACTGCAAAATGCCCCCCAATCAAAATTCACAAAATCTGCTTTATATTATTGACAACTCCCTTATTTGAGGCTGGTAATAAATCTCCTTTTCAACATACTTGGAATAGCTCAATATCTGGCAGTTTTTTGCTGGGACATCTTGTATATGCACCACCTCAAGGCCATTAACCACAAAAACTAAGAGGCTAGGCTGTTTTGCCTCCATCCCAGTTTCTGACTCAGAGGTCCCAAGGGCAGTCAGACTATGAGTGGCAGGAATCGGGGTATGGGTGGGAAGAGATACAGTCATAAGCTTAGTCTGCTAAGTGCTCCACCAGGCAAGGAAAAGCAGAGCAGAAGCCATGGTGGTTACCAACAGCACTGCCACCTCTGGAAGAAACAACTGAAAACAACTGGCTACTTCAGCAAATTGCTGTCACAAGTCCACCTGTGGGGTGTCCTTGCGGCTTTGAGCATATCAGAAAAGCCAGAAAGAGCCTTAGCTGCATTTCACTGATGTGCTTCCCACATCATTCTCCACCAATGTTCCGTTAATGTCCATGTCAAGCAATGTAACTGAGAAAGAAACAGCTTGTCTTACACTGAAAGCAAATGATGAATATGAGGTTGACTCCCAGTGTTGGCAAAGCACTTTGCTGTCCTCTGTTACTCAGGAGAAACCCCAGCTCCCCTACCTCTTGCCAGCCCTTGAAAACATGATCACAATAAAAGTGACAAAGGAAAATATAGTTATGAAGTCCAGGGCTTGAATCCACATAGTAGGATGGGCTTCACAAAACTCAAGTAGAAGGCTGGTAAAGCAAAAGAGGAGCAAACCCCCAAATTATTCTCTTCCTTTCTTACTTATCCAAATCACCTCCCCAAAGAAGTCATGGATGCTAGCTGGGTGTTTGCCTGAAAACATCTTTTTACACAAAGGTGCATCAGTGTTACCTGCTGAAGCACAAGAACAACTGAATCACAAAATCAAAATACTTAGATTTATAATGTCATTACCCTTCTGTGCTTATAAGTCTCTGAAGAGTTGAGAAGTGGAGAACAGATACATAGAACTATTGTAACGGGAAAAACCATCAGGAAAGAGCATGGACTCCTGGGATATAAACATGCTGCAGAGTATTAAAACTGATTTACCATTTCAGTTTTGTCTTACAGCTGTGCACAGAGTGGAAAAAATGGGGAAATTGTCTTCTGCAAGAATGGTTCAACAAATATTTGTTTTTATGAGTCCTGGAAGGACATTGTTTTGTCACATGTTTGCCTCCAAAACAAATATGGTTTATGCTGTATAATCAGTATGATATTTCAAATAGTGGGAATTGTTCCCTCCTCCTCTTCTTTATATTAACCTAGTACTGATTCCTTCTATGAGATGTGCATTGCTTTCCAAACTTTGAAAGCCTAAGTGATTTGCATTTGCCAAAATAAATTGAAAGCTTTTGCTCTGCATTTAAAATAGTTCGGACCAATAAACTGATTTTCTCAAAAAAGTCAAAAAAAGCAATCACCAGATTAAATATGGAAAAGGTCACTATTATAATTAATTCTCCATGTTAATTTCAAATAACTAAAACCAGTGGCTTATAATTGAAAGTCTATGAAAAATATTCAAAATTAGCAACTTTGAGGGCAACAGCTACTTTTCTGCTTTTAAAGTGATGCTTTGCAGCAAATGGTGCACAGCCCCGCTCCTTTCACTAGAGCTTTCACAACACCGATCTTCCATGAGAAAACCTGGGCTTGTTGAAGGAAACAAACTACTCTGTATATAAGGACAAAAACAAAGAGACTACCAGAGGTGCCTGAAAGCCCAAGTGCAAACTCCCTTCAGATGGCAGCACTTGTGAGACAACCCGACTGACCCAGCGCCCTTAAAAACATGAACAAACCCCTCTGCCCATCCCAACTATCCCGTCAGAACATCAAGGGCTGGTTTTAGCAGAGCCAGCTCCTCACCCGAGCCCATTCGAGGGTCTCACTCACCAATCCACAAGAAGCAAACCCCTGGATGTTACTGTGTTCAGTTTTTCAGCAAATTAAGTCTGAAGCACACTTTCCTTTGCCTTAAAGGGACTGCATAGTCCTGACACATCAGCAGGCAGGGAGCCCAGTGGTTGCTACAGAGCATTTATTTATACTCATTTGGAATTTCCTGAGACAGTCCCAGCCCGGCATCCAGCCCAGCCCAGCGCCAGCGGTTTCCTTCACAGCACTTCACATGCTGTGCAACACCACTGGTTCCCCAAGGGTTAAAATACATGAAATGGGCAGCAGGACAAAAGGAACTGTACAAAAATTATGCTAAAATTATGTTGGGTTTCTGTTTCTGGTTTGTTTGGGTTTTTTTATTTATTTCTGAAGAACACAGATGTAATTCTCAGAAGTGAATTATAAGTTTTCAGGTCACTTCTCTTCCACCCTGTGCTCTCCCTTCCTCCCCAGGCCCTTCACCCCCACCCACCTCTCTTACTTCTCACTCCCACATGCGGACTGAGAGCACAGAAAGGTTCATTGATATAATTTGGGCAGAACAATTACCCCTGTTGTAACCACCACTGCTTGCAATTTTGTCTGTGTTACACTCAGTCTTGTTTTATTTATGCTTCCCAAATGCAGGTTATAATTTCAGGGATAAAAATAAAAACTTTTAGTATATGTTTTCTTTCTTTTTTTTTTTTTCCTCTGAAGTACAGCCAAAATACACAAGATATCCTTAAAGTAAAAGCACTTTGAAAACAATGCACAATTTTTCCATATTCAATTTCCTAGTTTCCACATAACACCAAGTATTAATTCAAGGGTAACTGGGATTCTAGATGCAAGAAGACTCACTACTCAGCATCATAAAAAGAGCCTCAAAGCTCTCAGCTCCATCTCTCTTCACCTCTGCTTACAACAGTTGCTGTTAAAAGGTGACAGACTCATTTAATCAACAAGGGCAAAGGTCCTAAGACTTCCTAAGACAGGACAAAGGAAAATAACTTTATTTTCATATTATCCATGCAGATTTTCAAGAACAGTTAAAAAAAGGGGTGGGGGCGGGGGGAACAACACATGAATTCTCAAAACAATTTCCAAGTCACTGCAGATTGGAAGAGCTATGCTTCAACAGAAGTAGGATCTTGTGCTGAAATGGCAGGAGCAAGGTCCAAGTGTTCCACAATGCCTTCAGCTAAAATTGCACAGACTTCCAATAAAAGTGTTTCTGGAATGTCTTGATAGTTTCAGTGGCATTTAATATGAAGTAAAGTAATATACAGTACTTCCAGGCATCAGCTTTTGGACTCTAAAGTAGGTTCTGCCCTCTGGGTAATTTTAAATTATTTCCTTGAATTACAAGTCATTGATGTATTGAGTATAAACCATGAGCTCACAAAAATCTGAAGAACCCAACTTGTTTCATCTATGGACCACAAAGGTATTGAATTTTAAATGAATTTGGTTTGGTCTGTGCTCTAACCGCTACATGCATGAAGAAAAGCAGCTCTCCATAAAACATTATTTGGGAACAGTACCTAACCACTGTTTGAAGTTTCTTCTAGAGGACAGAAAAACCCTAGGGCAGCTGACACTCAACCCATGTTTTCAGTTCAGGAAAAATGCAAAAATTCATCCCTTGAAACACTGTCTGGCCTGCAGCCACCACTTTGTGCTTGCTGCTTTTTAAGCCCTATCTTGCAACCAGCCAGGTGAGAATAAGCAGTGCACAGCAGCACTGGGTGTTATTGGTGGGCATCTATAGCTCCCTCAGCAGAGTCTTCACACCAGGCAGGGGAGATCATTAAAATAGCCATCTAGTGTTCTGCTGTGAAAACAAATGTGGCACTTGGAATAGTGAAGCAAAGAGAAGAGAATGGCCAGAACATTCTTCTCAAGAGTTAGGATTCAGCTCAAAGAAAAAAAAAAATAACTTAATGTTATATGGTTTAATTTTTCTAAAAAAAGACAGCATGATATCCTGTTTAGAGAAGAACAGATTTTAGCAGCTGTCTACACATGCTCCATCTGTTTATCATTATGCTGCGGTTTTGAGGGCTCGACATTTGAACAGGCGCTTCATCAAGTCATGCACCTTGAGTGGACTGTCCTCAAAACTCAGCAGGCTGAAAAAGACCTCATGAGTGCATGTAATAAACCATGGTGTGTATCAGCACATCAGCCCTGGTCCTATAATTCAAATATGGAGGCACATGTCTGGGTTAGCATCAGTAAAACCTAAAGGCAAAGAGCATAATACGTATTTATTTTCTTGGCCTTTGAGATCATTAAAATGTCAAATAAACTCATTCAGCTACTGTTTGCAGTAGAAACAAAACTGAGGTCAGAGCACAGCTCCTCAGGGACCAAAAACCCTGACTTAGTCTGAAGCAGACTGAATGTAAGGTTTGGTGTATAGGCAGCCATCCAGCTGATAAATTCTTATCTAAAAAGCAGGTTATTTCACACCCCTTCTGAAAACAAAAGGCAGAGAGGGCACAATGGATCTGTGAAAGGCAATGGATGAAACACAGCTCTTTAAAACACATGCCTCCAACAGACCATTTCCTCAGCAATGGAGTGGCTCTGCTTGGAAAGAATGAAATAATTTGCCTGATTACAGTGATCCAGTTCAGGAGAGCATAGAGCTTTTGGCCATACTCACTACTGTCAGGTATATGTTCCTATCCCCAAAAACTGCTGCTGTGTTTTGATGCAGGTTGGAAATTGGGCTCTTTTAGATTTTAATTTGTGAGTGAGTGGGCATGTGCTATTTTGTTTTTTTCTATACAGCCTTCCAGGATTTGGCAGCTGGTTTCCACAGAATGATTTAAAACTTGCTAGCCATTGAGGTCAGACATGAAACTGATCTGGTCCAGCCATCTCCTCCCTAGCAGATGCCTCTGGAAGGCCATAAGAAGCAAGCAAACATACAGCAACGCTTCTCCCCTTGGCATACAGAAACTTGCCACTCAGAAACTTCCCAAGCTGGGGTGGTCCAGGATGGGTTTTAAGTCACAGTGTCAAATGTATGTTTTCAGGTGCAACTGATAAATGCACCCCATACTGTCATTAAGTGTTCATCTAGTTTGGCATCACACAGAATGAACTTCAACTACTTGGTGTTTTGTGTCTCCTCAGGTAAGTAATGATGCCTACTGTTCTCCCAATATGACTGCTTGAGAAAGCTTATGGTAAGAAGTTTTGTTCTGGGAGCAAGTAGAAATATTCTTTTTTTCTTAGAATCACAGAATTACAGAAATTTTTAGGTTGGAAAAGACTTTTAAGATCATCAGTTCTTAACTCAGCACTTCCAAGTTCACCACCAGAACATGTTTGCTCCCAAGCACTGCATCTACACGTCTTTTAAACACCTTCAGGGATTGGTGCTTCCACCACCTCCTTGAGAAACCTGTTCCAAGCTTAGCAACCATTTTGGTAAAGAAATTTTTCCTGTCCAGCATTCCCTGGCACAACTTGAGGCCTTTTCCTCTCATCCTGTCACTTGTCTGGGAGAAGAGGCTGACCCCTACCTGGCTACACTCCTGTCAGGCACTTGTAGAGAGTGATCTCATCTCCCCTAAACCTCCTTTTCTCCAGCCTAAAACACCTCACCTCTCTCAGCTGCTTCTTAAATGAGTTGTGTTCCAGACCCTTCACCAGCTCTGTTGCCCTTCTCTCATCCCATTCCAATGTCCTTGTTGGAGTGAGGGGCCCAGAACTGGACACAGGATTTGAGGTGTGTTCTCCCCAGTGCTGAGTACAGGGGACAATCCCTGTCCTGCTCCTGCTGGCCACACTATTGCTGGGACAGGCCAGGATGCCATTGGCCTCCTTGGCCACCTGGGCACTGCTGGCTCCTGTTCAGCTGCTGTCACAGCACCCCCAGGTCCTTTTCCTGTGGGCAGCTTTGCAGCCACTCTGCCCCAGCCTGTGGCACTGCCTGGGGCTGCTGTGACCCAAGGGCAGGACCCAGCACTGGCCTTGTTGAGCCTCACACCACTGGCCCTGGGCCATGATCCAGCCTGCCCAGATCCCTCTGCAGAGCCTTCCTGCCCTCCAGCACATCAGCACTCCTGCTGGAGTTGGTGCTGTCTCTAAACTGTGTGAGAGTGCCTTTGATATGCCTTCATCCAGATCATCCATAAGGAATTACACAGTACTGAGCCCTGGGAACACCGCTGGTGACCGGCCTCCAGCGGCATGTACCTCCCTCCACCACCAGGCTCTCTGCTTATCCAGATGGCTTTCACCCAGTGAGCAGTGGGTAAAGCCACTGAGTCATGAGCAGCCTCTCTCTCCATGAGAATGCTGTGGGAAACAACGTCCAGAACCTTTCTTAGTTCAGGCAGAAACATCCATGACCTTTCCCTCATCCACTAAGCAAGTCACCTGGTCAGAGAAGGAGACCAGGTCAGTTCACCAGGACCTGCCTAACGGAATCCATGGGCAAGAATACATGTCCTATTAATGTGCCACGTGACTGATAAACTGATGAACAGTGCATGCAGTACATCACACAGTAGCAGGACTGGCGATGGACAGTAAAGATGGACTGGATGAGGAGATGCTACGTACAGTTTCACAGAGAGATGTCTCTCCTGCTGCTGTGGTGTTGTCTTGTTCTTTGGGGTGAAATGGTCTGTCTGAGACATTTATGTTTGCAGAGTTGTAGTCTTTTCTCTGCAAAGGGACAGGTAAGTAATTTTCTCAGAATTGTCAACAGTGCATTCTCCACAGAGCTGAAAATGGGTTATGGGGAAGTAGAGGCAGAGGAGGATTGAGTATCAGTCTGCACTCTTCAGGGTACAGACATGGAGAAGTCCCTGTGCATCCCTGGGGTGAAACCAAGCACTGGAAAAAGGCACTGAGTATTAGGGAGCAAAAAGGGAAGGACAAGCATCCTGCATGGCAGACACACTGTCTGAGAGAGGGGAAGGGAATAGGACTGTAACTAATGATAACGAGGGAGAATGGTCAAAGTCTAAAGGGCAATGCATTGGATGCATGATGCAAGCACAATCAGTTCCTGACAATCTTAAAAGCTATATAACAGCCATCTGCCTCCACATACAAAAAACAGACAGCAGGAGCAGAAGAGAATGATTCTAGACAGGAATACCTTTTTTTAACTTTACAACTTAAGACATGGAAAAAGATATCTAAAATTAAAGAACCACAGTTCTGGAGGGGTGGGGAGAAGAGGGGAGGGGGGGAGAAAGGACTTAGCTACAGACTTGCTGAAGTAAAAAGATTCTGGTGATATTTTGAAGTCCTTGAAACCTGACTGCCATGATCTTTTCTTTATGCTTATATCATATGCAAATATTAGTCCACTTGTTTCAACCATGGCCATGCACTTTACTGTATTTTCTTGCACTGCACTGGTTTTTTTGAAAGCTGCACATTTTACATTTATGAAGCAATGCACATGAAGTGTTAAAATTTGACCTATTTGCTAGTATTAGACCTGAAATTCCAGTAACAGCAGCAGAGTTGCACAAGTGTTTCCTTTCTATTATTTGATCTGCAAACCATATGACAGTGCTCCAGGCAGAGAGGTTGGCTGTGTGAAGCAAGGCTAGGGAAGGGGCTAGGAGAACATCAACAACATGCCCCTCAGCAGTAAGAGACTACTCCAGACAAGGGATGTCTGGTTTACATAGGGAGTACAGTCTGTTCCAAATTATCAGGTAATTTGATCCTCATCCTAATCTGACCAAACCTTCAACCCAGATATTAAAAAGTCTGTGTTGCCTGTCTTCCTTGGCTCCCCCCCACCCCCGCCAGCTTTCAAACAAATACTGAAGGGCAAAAATATCACAGACAGGCCTTTGTATGTTGAAGGAAATCAAGAAATATAAAGAAAAAAAGATACAGGAATATATTAGTTTTAAAAAGAGAAAACAGTTACATAAAACATTAATTACAGTGCAAGACAACTAGGGAGGAGGCACTGAGCAAAATAAAGGGATTGATGATGAGAAGGGGTAAGGATCACATTACCTACTTCTACAGGTAAGAAGACTTTGCATAAGGTAGGGAAGGACATGAAAGAGCATGACTAGATTGCTCACTCACCTACCTCTTCAAGTGTCTGAGCATTTAGTTTTGTCAAAGTCTGTGTGAAGAGTCAGAAGAAGAAAATTCTCAAGAGACTGAGAATATTCTCTGAAGAGTTTTAGAGAGATAGAGAGCAGGAGAGCCCTTTATGGACCTCGTTGATCTGCTAATTCCCCCCCCACACCCCAACTTATATCCCACAGCAGAGGTCAACCACTGCTTTCTGCCAATGTGGTAAGTGTAATTTGTGGATGAAATCAGAGGAGGGAATGGCAGGAAAAAGGGGAGGATAGACACAAGCATGCTGCTGTCCCAAAGCTCAGAGCTGGTTACACTGAGACATCCTGGCAGGAATAGTACTCTGCTACCAAGGGGAGTCATGTTACCAGAGGAAGGAAATGGAGATACAGCAGCAATGCCAACGTGGGAAGTCCAAGTGCTCCCTCAGCCCCTGCGGGAGCTGTGAAAACAGTGAAAGAGTGCTGTGAAAACATGATACAGGAAGGGCTGCCTTTCTGTCATCTCTAATACAAAGCCTTACAAATGGCTCAAAAGAGAGGGAGGAGGGAGGTGGCCACTACAAGAAGCTTCCCAAGGACTTCTGCTCCAGTAGTAACCCTTTTGTAAAGAGCATATCTAAATGCAGGCACTCATGTGCTTACAAACAGAAGGACAACCAACTGTAATCAGGCTATTTCCATCCAAGTAATTTTCCTGAGGGACCATATACTTTTAAAGGGAACAAAATATCTTCCCACAGGAAGATTCATATGCCTTTTTCATTAAACACTTTCTGCAGAAGAGTCTGGGAAGTGAGGAATACTGTAAAATAGTTTGGGGGAAAATTTACTGAGTTGTGTGTCTTGTAAGCGGGGAAAGGCAGACAATGAAGAGGGAATAATTTTTCAAGTCTGGAAAAGGTTTATTCTTGATGTTTTACCTGTGACATGTGCCTGCCCTGCTTATGGTGCTTGCTCCTTACCCTCACCCCAACTGCCACCAGACAGTGCAAAGCAGTGACTTTCACCATGAGAATTTAGGGGTTTTATCACTGTTAATCTCCAGTTCAGGAAGGCTGCATGTACTACAAACAGCAAGGCATGCCTGATGAGTCCCTAGAAAAGTTTAAAACACAAGATGAGCACCCTTAGCTGCCTCCCAGGATGTAAAGGGCATGTATTTCCACAGGGAGCAGCAGCTGGCCAGATGAGAAAGTCCAGGTGCTCCCCACACAAGTGCATCACAACAGCTCAGGGAAAGAAAGCCTGCATTGCTCCATGAGCAAGCTTCCATCACAGAGAATGAGCACAGTCCTCTCTCTGCCTAGGTGAGATGTAAGAATCTGGGCAGCTGCAGAAGATAATCCAGGACAAGAGACAGATGCAGTAATCCCTGAAGAAAAGACAGATCAATTAAATCCGTTCTTTTTCTCAAGGCTACTTTGTCCTCCCGCAGAGCATCAGCATCTGCATATAATGGCTTTGTATCTTGGGCCATCTCTTTCCCACCACTTGCAATCTCCATTTCTAAGGACTGGGCTATCAAGAGCAGACTCCTTTGTCCCCAAACTTCCAATGACACTGTATTTAACATATCCTTTCTGACTTCTCCTGACCCCTACCTTTCCACCAAAATCCAAAATCAGGCCTGTGCCCAGTTCTTTGGGCAACAAGTCCTGCGTAAAAGAAGATGTGTGGTCCCTGGTCCTCTGCAGTCTCATAAAGACCTTTAGGTTGGGCAAATGTAAGTCAGTGCATTTTTAAGCTTTCTGCTGCAGAGGTAAATGCACCCTTGGATTACAGTAATCAACTAGTAGTTGCAGAAGCAATTATTAACTCAAGTAAAAAGCTGGCATTCACGTGCTGAGATCATGTGCTTCAGCTCCAGCCATCTGTCCTTGAGAAAGATCTGGCATCAGTGAATTTACTACAGCATACTGATGAAAGTTTTGATATGAGTTGTGATAGAGATTATGTGAAATCACTGGAGGCTCATTCACCCTTCTCCCCACAGACTTCAGGGTCCCACCCTAGCTTGTTTTTGAATACTGGGCACCACCAGAGTGACTCACAGGATCACTTGTGGGTGAGGCAGGAGCTGGATCGCAGTGACAGCCATCTGCCCATCCCAAAAGTTCCCAATTGAGCAGGCTCTCCTGAGGACAAGAGCCTTTCAGCAGCTGCTAAAACACACCTTGGGCATACACTCTTCTCCATTAATTCTGAAAGTAATTGGAAACAGGCTTGGAGCAGGTCACATGGTAGGGGAGGAATAGATTTAAATAGTCTGTTATCACACAGTCCTGACACAAACACCTGACCATTGCATGGCTGATTTGTTAGAAATACAAACTCTCCTGAATCCTGGTCACTTGCATCTGCTAAACAAAGTGAACTCAGAGGCTGCTGAGCACAGAGCTTGGTGTGTCAGTGGCACTGCAGCGATGCCTCAGTGACAGCCACTGCGCAGGCTGACAGCTGGGCTCCTGGGGCAGACACCTGCAACACTCAGGAGAAAAGGTGTGCTCCAGCAGGTGGACTAATACTGAGCAATCAAACACTTTCAACTGCTAACTCATTTAGGTCTTTAAGTTCCCTGACTGATGGTCTGTAATGAAGAATTATGGATATTCTGCTAAACTTAGTAACTGTGGTAATGCTCTGGTGCACACTTTCTGCTACACATTTACATCATGAGGCTAGAAATAATGCAAAATTTCATGCATATTAACTAAAAAGGAATGAGAAAAATGGAATAAAAGGAAAGACTGTAAGTCAAATAATACAGTAACTGAGAGAAAAGTGTGTCTACAAATCTTTGCTAAGAGTTGTTACAAATCGATGTACAGGATGTGTGTGATAAAAACATTTGCTCTAAGTAAATGTGTGTTCTATTTACTGGCTTCAATTAAAGGGTTAATAAGTTAACTGGGGTTTTCATAATACTTTTCAGCAGTTGCTTAAGCATTTATATACCAGCAGATGGAAAACACATTTATTAAACATTTGGTCTTTGAGTCATGCTGACGTTAGTATCTCAAACAACATTAATTCAGGCAGCAGCTTTTTGAAATGGCCTCATTCTCTGACTAACTGCTGTATAGTTACAACTTAGGAGTCAAGAAAACTTCTCAGATACAAAGAAAATCTGACCAGAAGCCCACAGGGTACTCCAGTGTAACTGTGCACATATAAAATAACTAGAGGGTGCCAGGATGCTGCAGAGGAAACAGTGGTCTAAGATGATTTGTATCTCACCAAACCACCTGCGGTCCCACAGCCCTGGCTGGCTGCAGAGAATGGAGGTGGATGCCCAGATCAGCTGGGAGTGAAAAGAGTGCACTGGGAGCAAAGACACTTGACAACTGCAGACTGGCTATCACAGCAGCAGTTTCTTGCTTTGCAGGTGCAAGGAGACTAACAGTAAAAATGATATTCAGGTGCTACAGGGCCACTGAATTGCAATTGAAGAATTGTGCAGGAATCTAAAGCATGGAGCAGAATTAAACATGCAGGGAAACAGTTCAAATGAATGTGTGCAGGACGCTGTGCTTCTGTATGTAGAGAAGCATGTTAAAAATGGAATGTGAAGGCATGAAAACATAAATCCATACACTAGACTGAGCAGAGGGCACAGGCAGAAGGGAGGAAAGGAAAAAGAGCAGGGAAATCTCCAACTATATACAGAAATTAATATGCATTTGCTTTACAGTAAAAGTAAAGAAAAGGTTTGTGCAAGATCCTTGCTATACTGACCCCTGCAGCCCATCCTACTCAAGAGAACTGGATATGCTTTTTTATATTTGTTAAGAAATTACTAACAATTCTGCAGTCTCAATACAGAGAATGAGGTGCTTAGGAAAGTCAAATAAAACATGTTTTTATTATGGCTAGTGACAAATACATTTTAAATTCTTTATCTTTTTAAAATCAGTCTCCTATGTTTGTTTTCCTGCTTCCTTGTTTTCCACATCAGAACAAATACAGTTAAACTGGAAGTTTATTCCATGCAGTGTCTTTCAGAACATGTGTTTTGAAAAGAAAGTTTTCACAAACAAGTTGTTAGTGGAAGGAATGAAAATCCATCCAGAGCTATTTTCAAACCGCCCTGTAAGTTTTCTGCTTGTGCATTGTGCTTTTTGTAGCTGACTGGAAAATATTTCTACAGATATCACTACAGAAATGTTAACAGAGCCTCATTAAATAGATGAATTATGCATCAGTCCTAGCAAGCACAGAAGCTAACAATTACTGGAAGTTTCACCCAGCAGTTAATGGAGACACTAATACTATTTAGAGAAACAATCACCTCATTTATTTTTTCTTGTACTATGCAAAGAGAAATTAATTTATGTCATGCCCCAAACCAACTACAGACTCCCAATAGCTCCCCACAGACAGAGGGTATTTCCCAGCTCCTGAGGCAGCTTCTTGGATGACTGCACAGCATGCTCTGGACTTGCACTACACTCCTTAACCCTGGTGAGTTTACTGCACTGAGCAGCAAGTTCACATGCCACCAGGGAAGACTCTAAACAGTTATTCAGCACCTATAACTAAACACTCTCCAGCACCTGATAAAATAAAACATTTTTCTGCAAGCACCAATTTATTCAGCTCTTTTCTGAGCAGACAGCACAGCTCTGACAGCCTAGTCCAAAATCAGTATGAAGTCACAAGAACAACTTCCAAAAGAGATTAAAATGAACAAATAATCTTGCAGCCCAAAGAAATACAGCTCACTACAAGACCTCTGTGCAATGAAACTGTAAACAGAGTGAA
This sequence comes from Muscicapa striata striata, assembly GCA_030060385.1. Classification (NCBI taxonomy): domain Eukaryota; kingdom Metazoa; phylum Chordata; class Aves; order Passeriformes; family Muscicapidae; genus Muscicapa; species Muscicapa striata. Next base: position 4,028,372 of record JAREIS010000060.1, read on the forward strand.
AAAATTTTTAAGTCAGGAGCACACAAAACTATTGACAAACAGTACAGAAGCATAAATCACAATCTCTGTCATTTATTTACCACATTTAAGGTTCATGTCTTTACTGAGATAGGCAAGAGATACAGAAACTTATGATAGGTGCTTTCATGATAAAGTCATCACTTGCTTTGTAGTTTATCTCCTATACACACTAAAATATTTACAGCAAATGTACTTCCCATAAATATCCCTTTAAAAAAATCTCTATACAAATGCAAAATAGCTAGATTCTTTCCTGGAAGCAAGTTCCAAATTCAAGATTTCATTTGTAGCAGCAGTATTCCATATAGGCTTGTACACAGAAAAAAAATTACCAAAACAGCACATAGGCATAATTATTTGATAGTGCAAGTACTCACATTCTCCAGTTTACCAAAGCAAACCACTGCTTCTTAGTCACTTCATACTTGAATGAAGCTGAACATGTGGTCAGACTTGCCAAAATATTCAAGTAACATAAATGCAGCTTAGTAGTCCCTAACAAGTCTTTCTAGTTCTTTTTCCTGCTGCTGATTGATTCAGAGGGCAGAGAAAACACCACCCCTGAAGTCTGTCTTTCCACTCTTAGAGCTCCATGCAATTAAGAAATTCGCTTCAATACCTCCAACGCCCAGATCAGCTCCTGCTCATCCAAAGGCCTTCTCTCCCAGCAGCACAACAAATCACAGGTATTTGCTGCCCAATAGTCCGTCTATTATGAACTGCTGAGGATTTGAGACACGGGGCGTACATAGCTGCATGTCAGAACACCGGCCTCAAGGGTTTGCAAAGCCAACAAGTCCTGACAGTATCTCCAAAATGTTGTCCAATTTACTTCTGAATTAAATACTTGTAATTTATTACAGCGTCTTTCTACAAATAAGGGAACAAACAGCTTTATCCTGCAAGCAGCCTTCTTTGCATAACAATTCTGAAACTAAAACTTCATCTTGCATTAACACATCCCCCAGTACAAACATTTAGCTTCTTTTAGACTTATACATCAGCCCACAACCTTTTCAATAGACAGTTCTACTGCAGGGAGGAAAAAAAAACAGTAAAGCAATCAGTAACACTCCATGCACAATTTTTCTTTCCTTGTAAGCAGAGGAAATTTTTCTGCATGACTTAAGTTAAAGGCATATTACAAACAAAAGTCAAGTTACACGTTGGGGCTAGGCAGCAAACAGCTACAGTTAAGTCACACAGCAGAGGTTTTGCAGTCCACCTTTTCAAAAGGATTACTGAAGGTTACAAAAGGATATGGTTTCCATCTTAAAGAATATACTTCTAATTATATAAAAAGGGGGTGGGGGGTGGGAATAGAAATATCTTATTTCAGTGGTCTCAAGATTTAACAACATTGGTAAATTTAACTTTAAATCATCAACAGATAATTCTGGAGACTTAATTCAATTTTCACTAGCCTTCAGAAAAGACTTCTTGTTTTGCCTAAACTGCACATAATGGCACTCCATATTTCTAATATCCTGTACACAAAATGTTTTAATCCCATGCTCTAATTAGAATAATTCTACAGTGAGCACAGTAAGCGACCCACAAGCTCCTGCTGTGCACTTGAAATTTTCCATGTAATCCTATTGTAGCAGCCTCAGCCTTAGTGGGCTAGAACTGTGCTTGTGCAGTGATCAGAGGAGGAAAATATTGACATAACCGCAGGAGGAACACTGCTGCTATGCTCTTATCCGTTGTTCTGCAGTTTCTGCCCCCTCCTGACCTGCCAGCCCTCCTCAGCAACCTTTGAACAAGCCAAGTAATACATTTCACAAAGTATCACACAAGTTTGTGAAACTCTTAAAAATAACAAAAAGGTGAAACACCTCTTCAGGACATTGCTTGAGAATTGTTTTTTATGCTTTGTGGAGAAGCAAGCAACAAAAATTAGACTGATCAGTAAGGATGACCAGGAAGGGCTGGGGATTCAATGCATTAAGAGCTGGTTAATCTCACCAATTACTACAGACTCAGTAGGACAGCCACGTGATTCTGCAGCAAAACCCTAGGCCTCCCAGAGTCTGGAGTAAGCCCCTCCAGGTCCTTGAGAGCAGAGCACTGCATGCTGAATGACTGAGTGCCAGCCCTTAAGTCTTCCCAAACGACTTTGCACACTATAAATATTTAAAAACTTATCAGGGTTGGGGGGAACAGACAGGCTCTGATCTACCAGGAAACTGTTTTTCAATATTTAAACTGCCATTACTTCCTTTTCCTGCTTGCACGGGGCAAGATTTTTATAAATTAATAACCCAAAGGGGGAATGTGTTCCCGTTTAGTTACCTGTAGCACTGCTGTTAGTATTTGCTGGATAGGCCATGTTTGCTCAGTGACACATCCACAGCTAGGCTGTTTGGTGTCATGCAAATGCCATGCATCAAGTCCAACCAGACATGCAACCTGGAACAAACAAGTAAAAAGCAGTTAAAAACATCAGTTTTAAGAAATTTGGTACATTAAGCAGTAGGCATTTCTGAGTGTTTAAAGTATCATCTTCAATGCAAACTTCAGTGCAGCAGTAACATGTTCCTCCTAAATCAGCATCCTAGCTATCACACACCCCAAAGGTGACTGAAGCAGAACTGTGGTTCTCTGACAACCTTCCGATCTGTAGTCAGTGAGGATGTATCTGCAACTGCCTGAATCTGCAATTGGCCCTGGTTTTTCTGGCCTGCCCTCAGCTTTTTTGCAGCTGGTCTGTAAACTCGCCTGTACCACCACAGATTCCTCACATTTGTGGCACGTGTATAAAGTTTTAGATTACCCAACATCTTACGAAGGCAGGATTAGAGGATTTTTTAGGTGAAGAGCACCTACAGAAGCACTGTACAGGGACCAGTGGCAATTTTTGAGCTAAGTCCCCCTGGGGAGGTAAGGGCAGAACCCTCAGATGCAGCCAGAGCTGGCATCTCTGACTGACAAACCTAGACACCAACAGCTACTGTGGTGGAAGCTGGCAGGGTGGGGGGACCAGAAGTGGCACAGACGCTGTCAGGAATGGTGCTCATCTGGCTACAAGGCCTCTCTGCTGCACGTTCCAGCAGCAGCGGGTTCTCTGGAATTACATTTCCTTCCAACCCACAGTGGCACATTGAATCAATAAGCAGCACTGGCCTGAAGCTCAGGCTGCAGGTACAGAAAAAGGGCACTGTGCTCCTGGGTGGGGGGCTGCGGAGATGAAGCCAAGTGAGAGGCAGAGGTCAAACCAGCAGCAGCTCTGTGGCTAGCTGGCTGGCTCTGCAAAGCCAGAATTGTTGGCTCCTGCTCCTCCTTCCCTGCCCACCTTCAGTGCAGTGGGCAGGCTGATCACAATTCTCATCTTTAGAGCAGAAGATCTGACTCATCTGGGGCTGCAGAGATGCCTCTTTCTGAGTCTCCTTTGAGTTTTCTACAGCCCAAACAACATTTCATTTTGTTGACTCAGACAGGTGGGGCTTAGGTGTATGAAGTACCCCTGCCTTGCCGACCACCATCTGATTTGGGCTGTCAGCTTCTCAGCAAAGTAGTCACATTTTTCCAATTATATTTGATTTAGCTCTGACAGTATGTGCAGAGAAGTATTTAAAAGCTAAGGAGATTAGCAAAGTAAAAGCAAATCAAGAAATTAATGAGTGCAGGCACCATGTGAATTAGTCAGAGATACACTGACTGATAGAGAAGCTGGCTGTCTTTAAAAGCTGACAGAGCTCTGTCACACAAGCTAATACAGCTTTATTTTCACCTTCAAGAACACAAATGCCTCCATTTTTAGTACAATCCTGATATCAATTTTCCAAGAATGCTGAAAGAGCTTAATTGCAATTCCTCCTCCCCTAGCCCTGGCATATACACTGACATTTCCCATCTCTTGTTCTGCAGAGGACACAGCATGAAGCTGCTATAAAGACTGTATAAGTGAAAGGCTACAAAGAGCAATATAAGGCAGGAATACAGCACAGGCCATGATGCACAGAGGCCCATCACAAGATTCCAGGCCTAACAATAATTACAAAATTTCTGTAACAATGACGCATGGGAGAAAAAAAAAAACCAGCAACAAAACAAAACAAAAACGCCACACAAAACAAACAAAACAAAACAAAACACCAAAGAAAAAAAAACAAAACAAACCAAAAACATGTTGCTGGCAGAGTTTTCTGCCAGGACAGGGGTTTTAAATCTGTGAGCTTTTAGGAAAATATTAACTACTTCCTTTCAGAGAGATTTTAAAGCATCACTACCATCTCTGCTTGATATAAGCTATAAGGATATAAAGTTATGCTTTAAGCTGAAGACAAGTAATTTTTACTGAGCCACAGTGAATGCTTACTGAAAAATTATTGTCAGCCTCCATGTGATGCTCAGCACATGTCTGAAGCTCAGCACATGTCTGAAGCTCAGGACAGCCACTGTCTCAGGGCAGGCTGCACTTAGCAGGGCATCAATCTCTATCAATGTAACCAAAGACAAAGAAAACTGAATTTATTTACCCACTTCTGATTTGTTCAGCATAGCTCTGTGCTCTCTCAGTAGCATCATAACAATGGGTATGCTTCCCTGCTTTCATTATATACACTGTACAAGGGGAGAGCATGCACCCAGGGATGGGTATGGACAGATGGGTGGGAGGGGATCCTGGGTGGGGACACATCTCTTTTAGGTTCAGGGCAGTCCCAAATATGAGCGGGTCAGCCAGAAAAATGAGGCCCGACTGTGGTGTGCCTCATCATGGGTTTAAAAGTGAAATCTGTTAAAAACACTAGTCACCATTCACAGGCACAAATGAGGAGAGCTTACTAATAGCAAGAAACAAATGTAATTGAGGTGAGAATTGACAGAAAGTTAATAAAAACAGTGCTGAAATTCTAAGCAAGGCCTAAGATCTATATTTCATTGTGGCTTGAAGAGATGCAATTGACCTGAGATGCAACTACCTTGTGAGTATGCTTCTATTAGGAGTTTCAAAGCTGTGCAGGCTCAAGTACCCTGAGCAAACTCACTTGCTGCTTCTGAGCTTAAGTGAGAACTAATAAAATAATTCAGAAAGCAAATTCAGTCCATTTGATAGAAGAAAAGAAAAAAAAAGAGAAAAACATAGGCTGTAATAATTTGTTAGCCAAGTGAAAGATATTTTGGGGTTTTTTTGTTGATGTATGCTGTTTGGGGGGGTTGGGGGGTTTTTTGTTTGTTTTTGGTTGGTTTTTTTTTTTGTCTTTTTCTTTTAATTGTTATTATTCTGAGTTGTTGTGGGTTTTTGTTTGTTTTTGTTTTTTGGGGTTTTTTTGTTTTTGTTTTTTTTTAGATTAAATGCAGCAGGAATTGCAAATCTGCCTATTAAACAGCTCTTCAAGTACAGAAAAAAAAATCTGATCTAGCTTAGCAAACTCATGGAAGAAGGGAATTTTGTTAAAATATTCTCTGAACCATATATTGGGAACTGAATTCCTGAAATTGCACCACACATACATGGATCATTTTTAGAATGGTGCCACATGTGATTCCCCAGCTGCACACACCCCAGAAGCTGCTTTTGGACACAAGTCTCTCATGTGGGCGAGGCGCAGCAAAAAACCAGAGACCAGCCAGAATGCAGAGAGGAGGAAAACTTAGCCTCCTCTACAGCAAAGTATATTCTCTGGTAGAGACATCTTACACAAGAAAATTAGAAGAGGAGTTTGTGTATTCCATTCCCAACTCTTCAACTCTCTGCCTATGTGTTTTTACATGCTCAACCCATGCTTGCCTATGAATACTGTGATTTACAGATCCTAGGGCAAATGCAAAACAAGCAGAGACTAGCTATATGAAGAGTTATTGCTCAATGAAGCAGTTGTTTAAAGTGTTTTGCATTAGATATTCAAACTCTCTTCTGCCCTGAGGTTCAATAGCAGAAACCTTAAACACACATGATCCTCAGTTTCTACAAACATTCATGACACCCCAGCTTTTACAGGTTTTTCCAGAATGGTGATTTTTTTTTTAGGCAGAACATAAAGCCTGTGTCCTAATCCTGTCGTATTCACAAGGGAAAATAACCTTGCTCCTCTTTCGTGCTGCATCTTGCTAGGTCATTGACACCTATTCTGGTGCTTCAGCATCAGAAGTATCTGAGTATGTATAGATCAGTTCTGGCATCCACACAGCAGAACTACAGAAATGCAGAAGCCTCAAGAGGCACAGACCTTGCAGAAAATCCAAACTCGCACTTAAATCTGGTATTTGCATCAGACACTTAAGAGAGAAAAGAGTTGAGGTTTGGTCTAAGAGCAGCTGTACAACAGCATGTTGGCAACACAGTAATTAGAAGAGAAATATAACTCAGCTCTTAACCCAGAAAAGCAGTCCTGAAAGTCCTCCTGTTCCAGGGCTGAGGTCACATGTGGAAATGGTGATGGGCACACACTGGTTTGTGGGATTCAAAAAACAGGTTCTGGCTTCCCAGGCAAGGAGGCTTTAGGCTAAATAGATGCGTATTTAACTTCTTTTTTCTCATGACACACACGGACTCTTAAGAGCAAACAGTCACATCAACCACTCCAAACAAGCTCCAGATCAGCACTATATTTTGAAGCACTCACAGAGTGAATGTGGCTCAGACAATACAATTTTGTTGTTTAAGATCTGGGTTAAAAGTGGGAGCACTGTAGGTCAGAACTGTGAAGAATTCAAAGGTACTGGCTCCCAATTGTTCAGGTGGATGTAGTCAGGGAACGGTTCCAGGAGAAAAACCAGCTCTGCAATCCTACCCAGCAAGTGCAAAGTGGTGATTAAATAGGTCTAGGGTAGAAGGGTTTGACAGAGCAAGTCGATCCACGAGATGCAATACTCAAGAAGAACTGGTACTGCTCCATTCCTGCTATACATCCATGCAACAAAACTTCTGCCTGAGACTTCCCTCTCACAGGTGGGTTGTCCTGGCAGTAGAACTTGCCCAGTTTCATTATGCAAGACACTGATAACATTTGCAAACAAGAGACAAGATACATGCAAAATCCATCCAAAAACATAGAGGGTAATTTCTCTAGCTGCAAGAAGAAACCAGCACTGGAAATCCCTCCTGCTCAGCTAGAGTGGCAAGCACGTTTCAAACTTGTGCTTCTATACAGGAAACAGGAATGTCTGCAACCTGTATGTACCAAATATACCAGGTGCAATTTAAATCAAGCAAGACCTGAAGCCAACAACAGCAAAAGAGAGTTGGGAGTTGGGTGTGAGTGGGAGTTGCTCTGTGGTTGGTATCCATCCTGGGATAATGACTGTATCTCACGGATACTTTCTTTTCAATCTTACCCCTACTTTGGTTGTGTTCTTCTTATCTTTATCAAAATGAGTGGCTAATAAACTGAAAGGGGGAAATATATATTTTTAAAAATATATCCTATTTTAGAATTAAAGGCAAAAACCAAATAAGAATGCAGACATATAAGGATTTTATTTTCAGGTCAGACACGGAGTAATCAACTTTGAGATAAGGGTTAAACTGTGAATGATTTTAAATTTCATTTAATTATTTAATCATGTAACAACTCACCCATTTATATACTTTCTAGAGCAAATGTCTTTCTAATGTTGCATCCAAATCACAAGCAAAATAATGCAAGTTGCTCTTCAGGTCTCACTAACTGAACAAAATAAATCAGTAGCCAGGCCACCCTAAAATGCAGAACTAAAAATCCCTGGAACCAGTGTTTCCTGCAGCATCTCCCAGGCAGCAGTCAGTTATGGTTCAGTCTCTCCATCACAAGGTAGAGACTATTCTTACTATATGCAGTATAACAAGTATTTTATTTTGGACAATATTTAAGCAGTCAATCAAAAGCCACTTCTCACTGCGTTTTTTTGTTTCATTTTGTTTTTCTGCAGAATCTGCAGTATGATGAGAGCAAAAGAAGCCTTGTAAATCCTTTCAACAAGCAAGTTAATTAACAAGATATGGCTACGGTCAGCATGAATTTACCTGCCTGCCTTCCTCACTCCCTCCACTTATGGCACTGGTCTGTAAAAAGATCTTTCTTTACAGCAGAGCTCCAGGCAAAAGCTGAGCTAAGCTCTGTTAAGAAGAGAGTGATGGCTCAGAAACTCTGGGACCTGAGTCAGCAAGCTGAAGAAAAGAACAGTCAGAGCGCTCCTACCCAGGGCAAATGCTTCCCTTCTGACAGAAACAACAAAATCAGACCCAGCTCTAAGCTTTGTTGCTTTTGAACCCTAAAGTCTGAGCTATGCAATGCCAGGCTCCAGTTCTTGAGCTATGATGGAGCTAATCATTAGTCAGTTTCATAGGAATTCCTTTAATTGTCTTCTCCCTCAGCCCTTATTTTAAGCAGACTTGTGTTAAGCTTGTCTTCTCACCTTGTTATTGCTGCAAGCAGAGAATAAATGTACAACCTTCAGTAATGTAGGGGTCTGAGGGGTTTTCTTCTACCCCATACTTGAAAATAGTCTTCTCATCTCCTGAGCTGAGCTTCTACAAAGCTTCTACTTCAGTCTCCCAAGCCACCTACTGCACAGAAGTGGATCTTTACTGGGCAGCTTTCAGAAAAAAATGCCTCAGAAAATGGATAGAAGTGAAAATATTTCAAAGGTACCAGGTCCTTCTGGCTATTCGAAATATCCCACAAATTTTCTGAATTTCTACAAGCATTGCTTTGTCACATTTGCTAGCAATAGCAGAAATTGGTCTACCATCAGCTGCTGGGTTTTAGTTTCCCTTCCACATGGAGTTATTCTAGTTGTGTCTGAAGGATTCAGAAGAGAAATCAGCCATTCTACACAAGCCACTCATTGACTTGCTGGGAAAGGAAAAAGAAACAGCAAAAGGATTTAAAAATAATACCCAGCAGAAACAAACATAACAAGGATTCTGTAGAGGCAGACAAATGATCCACTCGGACTATCTTGCTTTCAATACTAGCAACAGCAGATATTATATAAGGAGAGTTGAAGTGCCTTATGATGAGTATCCATGCTTCTGTATTCTCCCAGCATCAACAATTATTGGATTTGGAATATTTAAAGGTATGTCCTTACTATGTAATTTTAATATTCACATTAATAGCCTGTGAATTCGACTAGCCTCTTTCTGACCCTGCTGATGCCACCTGCTTCTGCTGCCTTGTGGGGCAGGAAGTCCTAGGCTGTCAATACTCACCACATACTTTTTTCTTATTTTAAACTGATGTTTCACAAATTTTACTGCCAAATTCTTGCATTGCAGGACTTGGTCAAAATCAGTGCAGATTCAGCTTTTTCAGATTCAGATTCAAACCACACCCCTTGTGATTTTATGAACTATAATCTTCTCTCCCAGCTCACAGGCAATACAATCCCCTCATTTTACTTTGCTCTTTTTGGACCTTTTCATGTATAGTCATCAAGAAGATCCTGGTTATGGACAGCATCTTACTAAAAAGTTGTTTGCAAGAACAATCTTACAAAATGGGGTAAGGTATATTCAATTTTTTTGTGTAACCAAGCTTGGCTCTAACAACTAGCTAATTTGTGGGATGGTAAACCTCTGTTCTAGTAATTCTTGTCAAGCAGTTAAGACAAACAGAACTTACCTACAAGCACAAGCAGCTTTCTCTACCATAGCTGGACACAGCCCTCTAAAGTATTCCAAAAGACATCAGGTCAGCCTAGTGGACTTTTGGTAACCATACCTGTTCTCAGAGATCCAGCAGACTCACTGTCAGCCAGAAGTGGCATCTCTTGCTATGTTCTTACTATCAGGATCACCACTCATTAGTAAAAGGAAATCTTTGTATGGATTCTGTAAATCATAGTTGGCATGTTTTTGTCACTTGTAATAAGGAGGACATCCCATCCATACAGAACTGGGCTACAGTCTGATGACTTGGTGGCCCTTGTCTAATGTGTAAGAGTGTGATCTTTGCTCGTGTAATGTGAGCCTAAACACAGACAGGTATGTTTGGATGACACTCTTCATACAGTGCTGCAAGGCCCCCCCGCACTCTGCGAGCATTCTCAGACCACCCATCTCTTTTGGAAATCATTCCTGACAACATCATTGTCATCATGTTACAATACAGAAGAAAAAAAAAACAAACCACCTTCAGAAGACTGCATCGTGCTACAACTCAGAAACCCATTTCTGTCTATATTAGAGAAAAAAAAAGTCAAATAGAAAAAGAGAAGCAATCCAAGGTGGAAAAAAACAACTTTTTTTTATACCTGAAATTCCTAATGGGTGATGTAGAAGACACTCCTTTTTGTTTATGCCAGTGAATAATGAGTCACATAAAAGTACATTAATTTAAGCCAGTATGATATTGCTATGGGTCGTAATGCTTGCTGTGACAGGGAGCCCAAAGAATACAACTGGGCTATCAACATTTTTCCTTGGGGAAAGGCAGGAGGGATGAGACTTCCGTGGCTTGAAATAGTTCAGTCTCCAAGAGGGAAATGAAATGTATGCTGAGCAGCATTTTCATCTGCTCTGACAAAGACTGAAATCCAGCATGAAAAGGCTTCCAAAAAGTTGAGAGAGGAATTAATACATCTTGGGGATGATGCATGCATGCCAGCTGTAGTATACCTGTGGCCTGCCAGAGCTGACAACCCTGGAACTGCTCTTTCTGGGATGAGAAGCAGTTCTCCCTTCCTCTCCACAGCGTGTATATAAACTGCCCATCACATCTGTTCACTCAATGGGGCAGGACAGCATCCTTTCCACTATCTTTAAACATTAAAAGTTGAACAACAGTTGGAAAAACACATATGCAGATCCCAATAATTTAAAATTAATTCAATTATTCAAAGAGAATTTACAGGTAGATAAACTTGAAGGCTGAGATGAACAAACTAATCAGGGATGTTTACAAACAGTTTATGAAATGGATTGTGATCTTTTTTAGACTTTGCACCTGAGACAAACTGCAAGGATTTTAAGGCACAAACTGATAAACAGAGAAGTCTAACTCTTCTATAAAGTATCCAAGTATTTAGTCTTCAGTGACATTGCATATATAATAGCACAAGCATGAAACATATTTAGAGGCAGACAGTCAAATCTCAGTCTGTCTCTTCATCTGATTTTAGGTCTGAGATGCTATACATAACCAGACCAATCATAAATCTGATATGACAAAAGGGCAATGATATGGGACAGTTGGCAAGTTCAAAAACAAATTCTTTTGTCTAGCAGCATTTGCTCATGTAACTGTGACCTCAGCTGAAGGTGTATCTTTACCTGAGAAAGCTCCAGCAGATCAGCTTTGTCCCCATCTAGCCCTAAATGCTGCTTCCTCCCCACAATGATGCCCAAATCCTGATACTTCTTTTCCTTTTTCTCCACTACTAATATAGGTACTGTGGTATCAACCTTACATAAACAGAGAAATTAAAGGCTTTTTCCACAATGAAAGTGGAAAATGGTAGGGGCAAGGAAACAATATTGGAAGGGCCAGGCTCTTGTTTTTCATCTACCACAATTTACAAGAGAGGACTTAAAGTCTCACTCTCCATTAGACTCTGTCTATAGCCCACATTGCCAACATCTATCCCCATATGCTAGACTGTATCTGCAACCTCAATACTATCATGGGCCGATTTCTCTTCAAATTGCTTGAAGTGGCCCTTCAGCAATACCAGGGGACTCTACTTACCACAACTTTTCTATTGAAACCACAACCCCACAGCTTCAGCATGGCCAGGGAACACATTCCTGAAATCCTCCAGGCTGCTGTCCCTTCCCACTCCATCACACAGCATCGCTCAAAAACAGCCAGCACGTGTGCACAATTATATTTTACCTCCTCCCAAAGCCACAAACCATCTCTTGTGAGGCTTTCAACATTCATTCTAGGGGTTAGGAGGTTTCTCTGGTCCTGCCTCTAGAGCCACCATATGTTCACACCACAGCCTATGCAAGGCTGCAAGCCTGCACACTCTGGCAGGAGAGAGGTAGGATAGATATCACAGCAGCAAAAACCTGCCAGCCACCCCACCACATGCCACATGGCCTCTCATTACTGAGCATGCAGGTCACCAAACCATGCTAACACTTTGACACAGGGCTGGCATGAGCCAACTGGAGACCATCTGGCAGCAGCTGCAGCAGAGCATGATGGAGCCAGTCTAGCTGGGTATCTCCATTCTCTTCCTGCTCAACAGCTCATAGAAAAAGACTTGTCAGCTTGTCAGGCAAATGTCACTCAGCCTCTGCATTGCATGCAGCCAAAAACATTCTGCTACTTGTGGACACCTGCATGGAACTTACCCACCCAAAGGAGGGGACCACAAGTTGGGGCAATGCACTTGTCCCTCACAGGGGATGTTCCTCTCTACAGCTTAGTCAAACCAACATTAAAACAACCTGTTCCTAATGCACTGGGACTTAGTAATTTAATCTGAGTAATTGAAATGAGCATAGAGTTCACATAACCTGTCTCCCTTCTCAGTGAGAGTGAACACTTGCATTAATTATTCACAGCATCTTCTCATGCTCATGCTCCTTGTCTTTTTCAAACAGATACACAGTAGCAAGAGAGTCCAGCACAGATATAAGTGTGGTGATCAACTTACTGCACAGGAACGTTTTGCCTGAGGAAGCCAGGACTCAGTGAATTACATCTCTCCCCTGAAAATTCAAATCTAAAGCCCTGCATAGGGCAACTGGCATGAGGCACACTGCTGTGCCACAAGGTGCCAGGAAGCAGAGGTGCTGACAAGCTGCTGGGATATGTGTGGCACAACTGCCATGTGCAACAGGCTGGCAGTGCTGACTCTCATTTCTGCCAGTCACATCCAAATAAACTCAGCCTTCATTCACATTGTCTGCCAGCCAAAACTGTATCTCAGCGCTGACATGGGCTGAAACAATAACAAGGGGCCATCTATATCTTTCAGCACGTGTCAAGTTAGAATCAAATCTGTAATTCCCAAAATGAATGGATGTGAAACACTCACCCTATTATAACTCTGAGTCAGTGGACTGCAAAATCTGCAAAAACTGTACCTTTCTATAGAGATCCATAAATATATTACCTTTAGCCTTTTTAGTTGATCTCTTATTACACAGCAGAACGTTAATTAGGAAATAGCAAAATAAGGTATGTTTTTATCACACCATATGAGCTAACAGACAAATAGATGGCAGTGCATCTTGCACAACAAACCAAAATCTGGTAGAAAAAGCAACGCAAGAACCTAACCTTCTTGAAGAGCACAGTAGGATTGTCATTGAAACAATGCATCTTCAATGTGATTCATGTGTTTCTCCACAGAAAGCAAGTCCTAAGCAGGAAACTACATGGTGTAAATAAAACTAAAACTAATTCAGATGATCTTAGTAACAAAAGAATGGCTTTCATACTCACTTGTATTATTATCTCAAGAGCAGAATAAGCTGCTGCACAATTATCCATGCCCTCCTGAAACCATATCACAAAGGTCCTAGCAGAGGGGCACTTTCTTTGTTCAGGTTATTCCCATCCACATGGTGCTAACCCAGAAGGCTAAGCCACACTCTGAGCTCTCACCAGCCCCAGTACCCACAGATTTCTGACAAACACACAGCCACAGCAAACAAATCAATACAGAGCTTAAAAGCACATCCATCTATCTTCTTGCAAGAACTGCAAAATAGAAAACACACAATTTATTTATACCTGTCCCCTTTTTCCCTCATTCCGTGCATAATCCAGAAGACAGCAGCTGAATTTGAACAAAGGCTGTCCCAGTCAGATAAAAAGGAAATTTTTTTAAAGTTTAGGTTCTGTTTTTTTTGGTCTGGACAGAACTTAAGGGTCCCTTCTGCAGCCACTGTAATTTCCTTACAAAGTCTAAAAATAACCCTTTTTAGCAATACTGCTAATCTTTTACTGATTTAAAACCTTGAGAAAAGTTCTTGTAGGACAGGACTCCTAAAACAGATGTTCTCTCCCTAGCTTTTTTCTTAAGATATGCCAGATTTCCTTTTTCCCACCTTACTTATTTGGGGGAGCCACTTAATTTTATTGTTCTGTCACCAAGGATCTACGTACCTCATTTCAGGCTAATCAGCCTTAATTTCATCTGCTCCCATTCTTTGGAGCAAGAGGTCCACTGCCTAAAAGCTAGCAATAGGAATTGTTACACTTCTCTATACTTTACTGCAAAGGAAGACAATAGACAATCAAAACCATTACAAAGCAGCACCACATGACAGAATTAAAGACCTTTGCAAGTCCTCCTCCTCCTTTTAATTTCTTAAGTTTCTAAAGCTATTTAATCACCATATGAGGAAATACTATAATTTACTTTTTGCTCTTCTCTGCTGTACTGAATGACCTTTTCTTCCCCCTCTCCTCAATACAATAGCAAAAGCAAGCACAAAGGTTACAACTGAACGACTATGGATATATGTATAGCTAATTATTAATCCATGTTTTGCTATTTGTTTCTCATAATGTACATCCAGTATCAAAACGTTGCCAATAAAATGAACAGAATGAAGATTGCATGCTGATGCTAGCCTGCAGTGAAGTTTCAAAAGCTGAAAATATGTAAGCAGGAACAATTTTCCTTAGGTAAACAGTTAATTTTCCATTCCCTACATCTAAATGTCATCACATATCTTGTGATATATACATGCTTACACAAAGGGCATATTCCTTTGCCATTAAGAAATAAGGTAAATAATAGATTTAAGATACTACATTGCATACTATTTAGAAATATTCCATATTTCCCTATTCATAAAAGCATTTCCTCTTTCAGAGAGGAAGGCTGCCATCAAGGTGGGAACCCCTCTGCAATCATTTAAGCTGGGGAAACACCTTGTTGAGAAGAACATGATCTGATTTTCAAAGACTACCCAAGTACAGAACAAAAACTGCTTCAGTTTACCTCTACCAGAACAGAACTGGAGTACAAAATATTTGCTTGTAAACCAGACTACAATACTTCCAACACAGTATACCTGCTTTACTTTACAAAAATGTAAATTGAAAAGAGAAGAAACAGGCAAATGATGCTAAGCTTGCAGAAGACAAGCCTTGAGAAGTGAAATGAACACTATGTGAATGATTATTTCAAAAATATTATTTAAGAATACATACATTTATGTGTGCAATGGAGTATTACAATTTAAATGCATTATTTTTGCTATATATTAATTATTTTATAGTTATAATATATATATTATATAGTTATAATTATATTTTTAATAATATTTGCATTCATAATTGGGGAAAGAAATACAAACCCAAATGAAAATTATTTTGAGTTATCTGAGGACATTTGGCATGCTTCTTACCTGCTGCCATCACACTGAAAAATAATTGCAATGAAAATTGGACCTTTCATCAAAATGAAATTCTTAAAAGGGTGAAAATCAGCATTAGTTTCCTTACACATGTAGCTAAATTCATCATATGACAGCTCAGGCACATGAGCCTTTGAAGGCACATAGACAAGCACTGTCTTCATCAGCAACTGTCAAGTAAGGCAGGTTCTTTACGTGCCAATTTTAAGAACACTAAATGGCACAAGAACTCCTATGGAAACTTACTCAGCTTACATTGTCTCCACTCCCACTAAAATTAGGAAAGCAAATGTTAAACGTGGACATGTCTAAAATTTGGTCAAGCCTTACTGATCAACATGCACCTCAGAAATTGACATGCCAAGTCACACCAACTTCTACACTGTGAACGATGCTTGCAGCTCAGAGTGAATAAAGTAGTGGATGGTTGCAAATTTTACTCTTAGCTGAAGTATTTTAGCTGCAGCATAAGACCTCAAACCTTCGCATCTATCTCTGTTTGCTTAACTAGAACCAACTCTCAGCTGATTTTAAGAGAAAGGTGGTGTTTGTTTTTTAGTGCATACCACACACATCAACACTTTGTCTAGGATAATAACTAGGTAGCTATGATTGCTGCCAAAATTTGTGGTGGGTGGCTTTTTTTGCATTGTTGCTGTAAATAAATACATGGGAGCTTAACATACTGTGAAGTAGCATAACAAAATCAAGATTATTTTATTGTGTTATAACCCAGATACCAGAATACATTCTTGAAAAAGTGTGACAGAAATAGGAAGGGTTAATTTAGTAGCGGACACTGCAGCACAAAAAGTGGACAGCAGATTTTCTGCAGTACTTGCCCTTCATTTTCCATAGGGAGCTCATTGCAGGACTTGCAGAAGCAGAAGAGGACTTTCAAAGCTTACTTGGAGAACTGCTAATAATCAAATTACAGCACGAACTACCAGAGCTGCAAGATATGTGAACATCCCACTCTGTGACCTAGTCTGCTCCCAGTTGCAGGGAAAGGAGTAGCATAAAAAACAGTTGAAACAAATTTCTTAGCATCACCGTTTAACAGCAAGATTTTTTGGTCCATAACTAATGAGATTTTTATCTCAAGTAGGAGTTGGCCTCTCACACAAGGGCTATAGAGATGAATCAAGGTTTTCAAGGTGCCTCCCACCATCATCTCCCTATCAGCTCAGTGACACCCACAAATGCACTGCTCTTCATGGTGTTTACCTCTCTGCTGAGAGCTGGAGGCAGCTGGCCTTGTTGCAGGACAGCCACATAAACCCTGACTCCATATATAAGGTGACCTACAGCTGCTCTGGTGGCGCTCCCTTTATGGCTGTATATTTTAGAGCTGGGCATTTTTTAGCTCATACGGAAATAAACACAGCTGTGTGTGTGAACACCACTCCACCTCCTCCACTCCTGAAAGATTTTACATGTGGCTGCTATGCTCAAAAAAGCTGCAGAAACTAACATTCCCAAAAGTGCCAAGTAGCAAGGCAATGTGGGAAGGCAAAACCTGAACAGATATAACATTAGGTATCAGGAGCTCTTTGCTCAGAAACCAAAAAGCATTACATTAAAAAAAAACAAAACAAAACAAAACAAAACCAACTAAAAATATATAAAAAACAGCTTAAAACATTCCACTTTTGTTTTATTGACTTGGCAGCAGTGAACAGTGGCAGAAGGAATGCAACTGTGGAGAGAACAGAGAGAACATTTTGTTCATTCTCAGCAGCACACAGGTTTTTGAGGCAAGGTGGGACAGAACAGCAGAAATCACTCCCTACACTCTCTAGACCTGTGAAGACGCCAGCCAGCCCCTCCCATGAGATTAGTGTGTATTTACATTGCTGAAGTAACAAAATAATATCCAAAGCAATGACGATAACACACTTTTAAAAAACCTTTAGGAATCACTGCTACTCTATGCATATGAATATTATCTGTAAATATAAGTTTCATCTTATTAAAAAGTGTTGATAAATACTGCAAGATAGAGTTGACTCATAATGGTGACAACTGCTGTCTAAAGAAGTAATTAATTTCTACCTGTGAACAACTTTAAAGGCATCAGTTCCAGAAAAATAACTGTTGCAGACTGAGCATTGTATTTACTCAGAAATTCGACGTTACTCCATTTGTTTCTGAAGGGAGGCAGAATAAAATCAGAGACAACAAGCAGCTCGAAGATTCTTGGACAGTCCTTCAGAAATGTTATTAGTTTCATCCATTCACCACACAGAACAAAGTACTGTAGAAAGCATGTTCCACGAGCCACTGTGCTCACATGCATTGTCACTCATGGTGAGCATGACAGATCCTTGAGCTCTTTTCTCTGCAGCAGACAAGCACTAGTCTTGCCAATACAAACTGCTGCTACTGAGCACAGCTCATCTTAACAAAATCCAGTTGGGCTACTGAATGCCACCCTCTCTCCAAAAATGGGACACGCTCTCCACAATGCAACAGCAATCCTGTGTGGTATCATGGAGTGGCAGCTGCACAGCTTTATTCTGAGTATAAAGGAATTTGGAAAAACTCAAAGAAAAACAGCACCTCACAGTGAGATTTCAGAATACCAAAACAGATTATTTCAGAACAGAAGATGGTTTCCACAAGAACAGGAGTTATTCCAGTGTGCCCCAATGGTGATCACATTTTCAACAAAAATTAGCTTTTTTCTATTTAAACAAAGTTTCACAGTTCCAGAAAATTACTTCATTAAAAAGCTTACCATGTTGCCCTCTTCAGCATCCAAAGAGCGATTAATGACAGTAAAAATTCACTTCTAACATTCAAACCACAACACTTAAAATCTATTTGTGGGACACTATAAAGCAATTACTTTTTTTTAATTTTCAGCTTTGTTATCAAGGCATGTGGTTTCTGCTCCAAATCAAGTGGAACCTACACAGTTCACTCCCATATTTACCAAAATCATCAGTGGGCATAGCAGTGCATACCCCTACAGAGCAACCACTAAAGGGAGTAGTGGGGGAACAAACATCATGCTTCTTACTATCCCTCAGAGCCAGCTGTATTTTGCACCAGCTCATAGTTACAGCAAGGGCGGAAATTTGCATTAGTGAGAAGTAGGAGGAATAAATCACAAGAATAAAGATAAACAAATCTCCCAGTGAATGTGTTTTAATTACTTCCTGCCAGCTCTCTCACACCAACCTCTAATCCCAGATGAGATTATTTACTAATTTTATTTATTGTCTATTCTTTATGTCCTAATCAGTCCTGTTCTTGATCTTGCCAGATCTGTTGATTAAATGACTGTTACTTTATATATATTACAAAATCAAAATGCATCACAATGGCTTGTGGCATCCTTTAGCAAACTTTTGTCAGAAAATTTCTGAGTCTCTATACAGGTGTAAATAGGGAAAAATCTTGGCAGGACTGCAGCTTCTGCCCCCATACTACAGGTGCTGCAGCAGACTGTCTAATATTCCCAAGCAACACAATTCAAAGGAAAACAGGATAGGGAGATATGTTGCAAGCCAAGAGATTTGCTGGTTTTGCCAGGAACATGTATGTGAATAAAGAGACGAGTCAGCTAACAGCAAGATTTAATGGAATAGCGAGGATCCCGCTTGATTTTCAAAAGGCAGGAATCCACTAAAGCAGCTAGGCTAGTAACACGCTGGGTGAGCCTGCTTTAACACTCCTAAAAGCCTCTGAATTTCAATCCAAACACCAAGACCTGTAAGCCTCCCAAGATGCAGGGAGCGAGTTTCACAGGCAATGGTGGCTGCTCCCACACAGCTCGTGGTCTGCACCGCTACCAGTTTGCAGTGCCTTGCCTTTGCTCCTGTGAGATGGTTAAGATCTCACCACAGGACCATTCAGAGAGTGGAAACAGCAGCAAAAACACCCACAAGGAGACACTGCCAATTTAGTAATTGAGCAATTTATTTCCCAGACCAGCCTGCAGTGCTGGGAGCTGCTGAAGGCAGTGTGCATATGCCCCAAACCAAAGCGTGGGCTGCCCCATCCTGCCCTCCAGCCCAGTTCTGCAGCCCAGCCATTTCCTTTAGCTTTATTCCAGGGGATTCGGGGAGCTGACAAACTGAAAGCTAACAGCAAGCACAAGGTATTATTATTCCCCCCTATTTTGCAGAATGTCAGAGGGAATATTAACAATAGGCAAGCACAGGATGCACAAAGACCCAGCTTTCCCAGGCACCAGTGGTAAAAATGTGAAAGCAGTGGTCCATGCCAACTGATAAGCAGCTCTTTCAGTAGATTCACAGGAGAGTTGAGCCCAGGTTCAAAGCAGTTGCTGTGAGCTCCCACAGGAACATTGTGGCTGACCTCACCCATATGGGTGTTTCTTGGTGTGTAACCTGCTCTGAAAATGGTTTAATTGTCCAAAAATCGACTGAATTAGTGAACTCCATTAAGTGAAAACAGAATTTTCAGACAAAATTTCTCCCAGATAGAGAAGTCAAAGTTTTAAACTCCAACTTTGTTACTCACTCCCTAAGCTTGGTCAACCTCTCTGGCCAAGCATTCAAAGTAAGGACTCCCCCTTTCAGCTGCAGATGCCTCTAGCATTTTGCAAGGTTTTCCATTTTCCATTTTCCATTAGATAGTCCAAGACTCAATACATAAAATGAGAAGGTATATCTATTTTTTGCTCTACCTGGAAAATACAAGTTTTTCAGCAGAACTTAAACTATTGAAGGCAGAACTGGCTAAGGCTAGTGTAGAACCTGGCAGCAATATCAATCTTATTTACTGACAAATGGTGAATAATCAACAGATAAAAGGACTACAAATCTTATTTCCCAGCATTATGTCCACTTCAGGAAACTATATGTTCCCCACAGCTCAAACTAATTCAAACAGTATGTAATCATGACAGTTTTCTAAAAAACTGTGCTGAGAGTACTGGGCAGAGTTTTCTTTGCGATAACCCAATCTTTTCCTACAGGAGCTTCACTTGTATAGGAGACATCCTATCAGCAAGACACAGCTGCACAAATCAAGCTTCCTTTTGCCTCTAGTGAAGGCACAGACATTTAACAATTGTTCCTGTCAATAAATTCCTCTTCTCTTACTCACAGAAATATACTTGACTTCAAGCACATTCACCCCAGTGGTTACAGTATAATAAAAACTAGTTATTACTCAATTTTCTGTAACTTCTATATTATAGCATATATGCATTTCCATTTGTCTTTGGTAGACCACAGTCTTCTGGCACTGCTAGCTCACTTTTAAGCTCAGCTGGAAGGAGGGGGTTTTCTATTTGATTGTTTGTTTAGCACCACTGCATGAAATAAAAAGC
This sequence comes from Muscicapa striata striata, assembly GCA_030060385.1. NCBI lineage: Eukaryota > Metazoa > Chordata > Aves > Passeriformes > Muscicapidae > Muscicapa > Muscicapa striata. The sequence continues at coordinate 4,048,957 of JAREIS010000060.1, forward strand.
AATAATTCTTAATAAGCACCCTTGGGGCACTGGTCATCCAGAAATACTCCCTTATACTGCATACAGTGCTAACTATGTCCTGGTAGAGGAGATAGTGAAACAAAACAGAAAGGATGTGTTGTTTTTTTTATTTATTTTTGCTAAAAAAGAATAAGAGAAAAAGTAATGCACACTAGTTTTGTTATCCTTTTGAAATAAAGACAGGCAGAGAAAACAGATGGTTTGTATGGAGTGAAAATTGAAGCATCTTTTCTCCATATTTATTTTTTTAAAACTTGGACATGTTTTGCAGTTTATGTACCAAACCAGCTGCATTCTCTTTACCCAGAATATCTTTCCTAACTTTTGCTCTGAAACTTGTTACTGTTTGTCCATCCACAGCTGGACTCTTAGATATATATATATATGTACGCTAATATGAACACATAATATGTTGTGGCACTAACCTCATTATCTATCTCAAAACAAGATAAGGCTAGAGATTGTTTATTCTCTTATTATTATTTAAGCAAAATCCTAGATATTTAAAATAAATAACACGGTATCTTCTCATGATGACAGCTGAATGAACTGCACTCTTGTTTAAACCACATTAATTAGCTTAACAGTTAAGCAAAAAATGACATTATTTAAATGGCTGGCAGTTCAATTTTATTAATAGAATGAATGATGGCAACTTTCAGCATGGCTGTGAATTATGGCAGAGACATGTTTAAGAGAGGAGCTAAAGCACGGGTGAGAAATCGAGCAGGTACCAGCAGAACCACAGACTAGTACCAACTCTCTGCCCAACAGCCTGCAGAACCATCAGAAAGGTTAGCTGAGGATGCAGGCACAAGCCCTGCTTAGATGTCACACACTTCTTCAGCAAGAGCCTAATCTTTGTCTATGTTTCCAGTTATCTTGTACTTAGAAGAGGGCCCTTTTCCAACCAAAAAGATTGGAGCAGCAAGATAAGAGTTTCATGCCCAAGCAGTAATTATTTTATGCAGTCCTCTAGCTTTGCTACTCAGGCAAAGCAGAACAATTGCATAAGAAATCCCTTTATAACATCTGGGCTCCTTCTTTGCCCGCCATGCCTCCCTACAGATGCACTTTAAATCACTGTCTGGGAGGACACAGCTGTGACAGAGCACCAGCATTTTGCAAATTTTCATTCAAGGCACTGAAATGCAGACCAATCCTCAGCACTGCCCCTTACAATCATTTAGAGAGGGCAAGTAAATGTCACTCAATTTGTTCTCTCTGCTTGAAAGAAATGTAATCTGCATCTGAGTATTCAATTGCCTATACCACAGAACAATTTCTGCCTAAGAAACTTTATATTAGGAAGCTTAATAAACAATAGGCAAAGAGCAATGGACAATAGAGAATAATTACTCATCCCAATAGCATACATTCATGGACAAACTCTGAGTTGTATTCATATTAAGGAATAATGCAGTCTGTTAACTAGCAGACATCTGAAAAAGACAAGGAAAGAATATGAATCCTGCAAACACAAAAATTAAGCTTGTTAAGTTCAGCATTCTGACGATTTTAAATCTAGTTAACTGACATTAAGCATTATAACACTTTTATATTAAATATATTTTAAATATTCAAAGTATTTAAACATATTTAATATATTTAAACAATAACATGTATTTTATATATAATACATTAAGAACATCAGTTAAATAATTTTATTTTTCCCAAACCTGCTTGCTGTATTCTCAGTATTTTTACAAAAACAAGACGCATTTTTATTTGAAAGGTTTTGTTATACACACATATAACATTAAGTGTGTGCAAGCCAAGATTTATTCCTACAGTTGATTATCTGCAGTTTTTTATGATTATTGTTTTATCTTCTATATTTTTGTCTCAGACAAATAGCACAAGCCATGGAAAGAGGCTGTCACTTTCAGAGCATCTGGGTATAGGATACCTATTTGCAATTAAACATTTCATAATTCTCTCCCCTAACAATATAATTGGCTTTACCTTAAAACCTTTCTGATAATTGGTCTCAAATCACTAATCATAATTTCTTATTTGCATTATGTATGAGAGCTAAAGGATATACCACAAAACACTTGGTGAAAATACACTTTTACACATCTAAGACAAATTTTTGCAGAGGTGCCTGCATGGTGCTTTTTCTAGTTATACCTAAAGGCTAGGTTGAGTAGAACCAGATAGAAACTTTTTTACCTAACTCAAAATAAATTCAATTGGATTAGCCACTGATTATCTAGACTTCCTTCCCAGGTGAAATCCCTTTTCTCTTCTGGTAAACAGGTCTTGCTAAAGGGAAAATGTGGGACCACAAACCCCACCATCTCAGAGACCCATGCCTTGGCATAAATGGCTCAGAGCAGGGACCATTATTTTTCCCAACATCCAACAGGTTCATGACCATCTAGTCAGAGAAGAACTTCAGATACCATGTCTCAGTTCAGGTCTGCCCTTCAATTTCTTTCAGTGAAAAGCAGCACTACTGAATTTCAATAAAAAGTTTGCTGGTGTTCACCAGGATTTTGCTGTCACATTGGCACTCAGGTATGGGATAAGCATCCTGATGTAGCTAAGTTTATCTACTTGTGTTTAATATTTCACATGTATAGAAGGATGCTGTATTTTTCCTAATTACGGCTTAATTTTGATAATTTGATAAAGGTTCTTCAAGGTACCTGCAACTTGATACACCTATTCATTCACTGCTAAAGGTTGACCAATTATGTGTAATCATACCAAATCATTTTAGCATACTTCTCAATATTTAGTAATTGTCACTTTTCATTCAGCAGAATCCTCCTCAGGCTTGTGTCTGCAGGACAGCAGCAACACATCTTTAGCATGTGTAGATGAATACTCAACCCTGCAGGACCCCAGCTCTTCTGAGATGCAAGAGGAGAAATGAAAAGGAGGATCACGCAATAATTTGCAACTCTGAAAACTGACACCTCCTACACAAGGCTTTTCAGACCTGAAACACCCAGGGAATACACATTTTTTACCAGCACAAATGTGTGGTGGACAAGCAACAAAAAGAGATTTTGCCATCACTAGAAGGTGATTTTTAATTTTATATTGGATAGTTTCTACCATTAATCTTACAATTTTTCTAATAAAACAAGTTTCCCATTGAACTATCCACACTGCCATCTAGTGCAAGAAGCCGGGTTGTTGGAGTTTTTTAAAAAAAAGATGAAACTGCTAGTTTTAAGGGAGTAGACTTTCAGCATGTTTCTTTCATATAAAGCAGCAAAAAGAGGAAAAAATTGCGAAACAGTTCTCCTGTATGTTCAATCGCCAACAAAAATTATCTTCTACTTTCGTAACTGCAAACCATAATAGCCAAAGGTGTGAGATAAGCATTGCAAAAAAAAGACTTGTTCAGAGACCAGAATGAGAGTTTATTATTAAATCTGGTATTGGGAACAGAAGAGGTTTTTCTGTTCCCTTTTTAATAAGCACATCAATTATACAGAAACCAGGGTGTGTCTGGGAACCTAACGAAATCCATCCAGCAACTGCCAGCCCACGGGTAAAACACACAGCCTCACCCTGAGAGGATGGCAGATGTTACAACAAAATTATTATTTGCGCGTTACACTAATCATTACGCTGCATCTGAAGCCAAAGCTCTGCTGGCTGTCATAGCTGTCAAAAGCAAACTGCACAGGACAAGGGTTACACAGCTCTCTGCTTCCTGCTGCCAGGGGCACAGAGGGACAGGAACGAGCAGGGTAAGGCAGCGAGCGGCACCCTGGGTCCATTTCTGACCACCTGCCTGCTGGGGGCAAGGCAGGCACACAGCCCTGGCCACTTGGTGCTCCTCACCCTGCCACAGCAGGTCATCATGCCAGGCTGAGAGACACCTTTCTGGTCAGCAGGATGAGTAAGGAAATCATATTGCTAACTAGGCATTGAGTCTGGCAGTTTCAGGCATCACTGTGTAGCACCCAAAAAGATGCATTATGTTAAGTAGGGGTTGGTTCCTAACCAAAGAGTTCCTGTGTCTCTAATGTTTAGCTCCCTCTTTAATATTAAGTGTGGGGGCCTTCCTCTGTCCAGGAGGGGAAGAGGTGGAGTTCCCCTCAAGAGCTGGGGTCAAAACTTAGTGGATGCTCCAAGTTACCGACTGCAGGAGCCTCCTGGCTTTCTCCACCAACCTATAAAGTTGATGAGGAAAATGGTAACACCTGCCTCCTGGATGATATGCCCAAGTTACATGACATTCATCATCCATGACAACTTGCATTTCACTTGGGGTAGAGTGAGGCCTTTGCAGGACCTTGAATGCATCTAGCTTTTAGTATTTTGAGTTTTTCTATATGAAAAGTAGAAATGTGCACGTGACCCAGTGATGCTCACACTCTCAACAGCATCCCAGAAAACAATGGAAAGTTCTTTCAATTTTGTTATAAAGAAATAAGCTCCACCAGTTTACAAAAATCACAAAGGTGTGGAGTCTAAAGCTTCTTAAAAGAATGAATTCTTTCCTAACTTACTGGCACAGTCTAAAGGAGACTCTCTACTTTTATCAGATATTTCTCTGTTATCTCTTAAAAATCATTGGAGAGGATCCCATGGAGCACTTGTATACCATGGAAAGTGGTTGCTTTCTGTGCTACTTATCTCACTTGCATGGCTAAACAGCTCAGAGAGGTAAGATCACGAGTCAGTGGACATGTCCCAGACTGGCACCTTTCTTTCAAGTGGAATTACAAGGCTTTTTGCTAGGTAATAGGACAGAGTCTGCTCCCAGGGGTGTGAACTGTACTGCAGAGAAAAGTAAGCTAGCCCATGGCACAGACAGCTGCCTGGTAAATCCTGACACCTTTGTGACCAAAAGACTACAACTTGCTGTGTGTGGACAGGACACCAGTCACTCCTATCTATCTCCTTCAGCAACAGAAAAGCTTTGTCTAGACCCGCATAGATCCATTACCTACAGTTGAGCCTTTACCCAAAAATAAAAAAAACCCAACCCTCACCTTTTTGAGCCTAGCAAAAGGTATCTTAATGACTCAAAGACACCACAGTAACTAAGGTGACAGCAGTAGTTGTCCTGAGGGCAGTCACACTACCTGTACCTGCTGCAGAGGCCAGAGTGGTTATCTGTTAGTCTCTCTCAAAGTCACTGTGGTCAGCTGGTACACAGCTGGTACGGTGACTTTAGGAGACTTTACCTGCATCTCTGTACCTGGGTCCAGCCTAGCCACAGCCCATCAGTGGCCACCACATCACAAATGTCACACCAGGTCCCAGAGGGACAGTATTCATGTCACCTAGTACCAAGCAGACTCCCCAGTGACATTTTACCCTGCAAACAAATCCTACTGAAAAATTGGTCAGTCATAAAGCTGGTGGGAAGGCAAACGTCTTTTGGCTTGGGAGGGAGGAGAATTTGGCAACTCAGGTCTCACCATCTGCAAGCAGAGCTGACGAGTGGTGATGCTGCTGATGATATGGCAATTAAGAAATCAAACCTGAGCTGCAAGGAAGGAGAGGAATTTCACTGTCATAGAGTTTCCTTTTCTCTCACACTAAAACAATGACTACCAAATGCTATGAAAAAATAAGCAAGTCTTTTTTAAATATGTAAAATCCCTAATCTCTGCTATTGTATGCACAAGCAGAACAGGATCTCCTTGATTCCTGCCCCCCTCCTCCTTATTCAGTTTTACGAATACTCAAAATATTTTAAAATGGAAGACAAAAGAAATATATCTAGAAATTACACAATCATATTTTTACAGTTTAGCAAGAAGCTTCCAACAGCAGCAAGGAAAATCAAGTATTTTTCCTAGTATAGAGCCATCAAAACAAGTTTGAGCAGGAAGGAGAAATAATGTGTGTTAGCAATGTACTCCCCTACACCATATTTTAAGTATTCTCTAATTTGCATTTCAGTAGTTTTTTAAAATTGTGATTTGAGATACAAAGATGCTGCTTTCCACTGTAGGGAGAAAATTTGTGTGGCTGAAGCTCAGCTGGAATCGAAGCTGGCCACTACTGTGAGGGATAACAGAAAGTTTTTGAAAACACATTAATAACAAAGGTAGTGCAGCAGTGGCATTAGCCTGTTACAGTATGAAGATGGTCACAGAGACATGAACTTCTGTGGGATCTGCTGGTCCAGCTGGATCACTGTAAACCTGTGGGGCCTAAAGGGATTCTGAGAGTACTCAAAGAGCTGGCTGATGTCAACTACAGGACTTCTCTCAATGATTCTTGAATGGTTTTGGGAATCTTGAAAGGTCCTAATTGACTAGAAGCTGCTAACATTATCCTAGTTTCCAAGAAGGATGAGCCTAGAAACTACAGGCCTGCCACAATTTCATTTCAGTGATTGACAAAATTTTGGAGATTACTCTGTGAGGTATTCAAAAACACCTGAAGGACAACACAGTCATTGGTCACCGTTAAAACAAGCTAAGGGGAAAAAATCCTGCCTGTCAAATCTAATTTTATTTTATGACAGGGTAATCCACATAGTTGATCAAAGAGAGATGAGTGAGTCAATAAAGTTTTTGATACTGTCTCTTACAGGATCCTTCTGGATACACCATGTGATGGGTGAGCAACTGGCTTAGTGGCCATCCACAAAGGGTTACAGTGAATGGGGTGGCATCAGGCTGGTGACCTGTCACCAGTGGGGCTCCACAGGACTCCTCCTTAGGGCAGTGCCCTTCAACACCTTCATAAATTAGCTGGGTACAGAACTCAAAGGGATCCTAGGCAGGTTTGCTGACAATGCTAAATTGGGAAGAGTTGTTGAAGGCAAAGAGGCCTAGGCAAATTGAAGAACTGGCAATCACCAATGACATGAAGTTTATAATAAAGACAAGTGCCACATCTAGTACCTGGGACAGGGCAAGCCTGGATGTACTGACAGACCGGGACACAAAAAGTTGGGAGAGTAGCCCCTTGGAAATGCACCAGGGGCTCCTGGTCTGTGGCAAGTTGCACATGAGTCAGCAGTGCCCTGGCAGCCAGGAGGGCCACCTGTGTCCTGGGGAGCATCAGGGACAGCATCACCAGCCAGGCAAGGGAGGGGATTGTCCTGCTCTGCTCTGCACTGGGGCAGCCTCACCTCCAGTGCTGGGGGCAGCTCTGGCTGCCACAACAGCCTAATGTAAGGCTACAGAGGGTCCAGAGGATGGTGAAGGGCCTTGAGGGGAGGCTGTATGAGGAACAGCTGAGGTCACTTGCCTGGAGGACACTGAGGGGAGACCTCACTGCAGCCTACATCCTCTCCTTGTGAGGGGAAGAGGAGGGGCAGGCACTGATCTCTCCAATGTGGTGACCAGTGACAGGACCTGAGGGAATGGACTGAATTTGTGTCAGGGGAGGTTCAGGTTGGATATCAGGAAAAGGTTATTCACCCAGAGGGTGGCTGAGCACTGGAAGAGGCTCCCCAGGGAAGTGGTCACAGCACCAAACCTGACAGAGTTCAAGGAGCATTTGGACAAAACTCTCAGGCCACCACTCACATGGTGTGACTGCTGGGGTGTCCTGTGCATGGCCAGGAGCTGGACTGGATGGTCCTTGTGGGTACCTTCCAGCTCAGCACTATGAATTTTTACTGATGTGAGAGAAAATAAAAAACTTCCATACTTAAAAAGACATTAAATAGGTGGTTTAAAAACTGTGAACAGATTTATAGGAAGGAAATGTTTCCCAAGTTTACAAAAACCAGGGGATGTCAGGCAGGATAAAAAGAAAAAATAAAAATGAGGTGCATTCACAAAACCCAAGTAGTTAATGAAACTCCTCACCACAGGATGTTACAGACTGCTAAAAGTCACTCATACTTAAAAACCCCAGATGGAAGAAAAATGCAATGTATTTGTCCACCAAAGGCTATTAAAACAACCAATGTGGCTTAAGACAGTGCTGGACTACAAATTGCTAGCAATTAGTGGTATATTCTAGGAATGTACTATGTGCCTACTCTGTTCTTATGTTATATTCCCTGGGCACTTTTCTTTGGTCACTGTCAGGAACAGACTGAACCCTGTGGACCTTGACCTGATCCAGTAGAGACACACCTGTATAAACAAAACAGAATAAAAATCACAGAGGGAAAGCACCACTCCAGGTAACTTCTTCCACTAGTGGCAGCCTCAACAGAAGTGGTTTGAGGTGACTGTGTAATTTTGAAGTATTCAACCTCATCCTTTTATGGACAAATGCACGCTAAACTCTGCAACTCTAGAAAGAGACTAAGGACAGTGTAGCATACCTGCACTTCTCTGAGATCTTTCCAGACAGCTGACTTCCTGGTTTCCTTTTTTGAATCAACACTTAGCATTTCTAAACAATTTGGAACAGCATTTCAAAGAAAGCACAAGCTCTGCATCCCATCTCCAGACACATGCCAAAACTTATCCATAATTGCTAACTAAATTTCAAAGGCATGGAAATATTTTACTAGCTCTCCATCAGGTTGTGCAAGTGTGTCCACAGACAGACCTTCCCTGTGGGGGGTGTTGTTCATCTATTAATAGGGCATTTTGCTAAGGAATGCCTAACCTAAACTACATTTTAGAGAAACCTGGCAAATCTATGTATTATCGCAGACTAGGAAATAAAGGATCTTTTCATTCCCACAGTAAGCTGTGCTGAAAATTCGTTATTCTGAGATGGAGAAGAAAATCTGTGCACCTTTCTAATTATAATAATTTATTTATATACACGCTATGTTATGAAAAACAGTGCTTGCAAAGGAGGCCATCCTGTTGAACAGAGACCAAGAATATCCTTCAGGGCATACCCATGCAGATTTATACTGATATTACCTGATAGCTGAGTCCTAAAGCAGCCTGGGTCTTGAGAAAAAGAGAGATGCCTGCTGCCAAACTGCTGAGGCTGCTCACCTTCCTCACAACTGTTACATAGACTCCTGGGAACTTCTGAAGGTCTCTTTGTTCATTCTTGGCTTTTCTTCACACTAAGTTTTATATCTTGATGATTATTTCATGCAGCACTTCTTCTCTGCTGAGCTACCTATGGCACGGCACCAGGATTTTCAGCAAGGGAAGGGCAGAGCCCTAAAAGAAAGCCAAGCCTCTGGAGAAGTTTTCTGCCCAGAATATACTAACATTTAAAAAGCAAAGCCTTTAATGTATTTTTTTAAAAACTGTTCACACAGGTTTACCATGAACATGCATGAATCCCAAACTGCATCACCTGCCATTTGCAGGCAGAGGGCAGCAGACTTGTACGCAGAGAGTGCATGGTTCTCACTCAGACATCAGTTGCATCCTCATCACAAATGCCATGAATGAATCTCTGGGTTTTAGTAACTGCACTTACTGTACAGACCCGTGAATTCCATCTCTGCTCACCTTTCTGCCCAGCTCACCCCTTGTGGTTTCTGTACTAGGAGATGAGGAGGCTAGAAGGAGACTGATTAATGAGTCATCCAAACACTTAGACTAATACTCTTTCATATGATATTGAAGCCAATGCAGGATGATTTGTATAGTATTAACACTGTGCACCATTAACATATTTTTTATGCAATCCAAAGCAGACTAGATTAAGAACAATCCTGGCTTTTCACATTGCTCAACACTGTCAGTCCTGCAAAGCTAATAGATCAATTCTTGTACAGTATCTTTCTATAGGATCTGAAGACTCATTCAGCACGTTTTGCAAAGACTGACCAAGGACACTCCATCCTATAGAACAGACGCAGCTGTGAACTGTGGAAAACCCTAGAGACACAGAAGGAAGCATCTGGATCATGTCCCTGGTTGGACAACATCATGTAGGGACGACACTGCTGAGTGTAATAGCATAAGCACTGCAGCCAAACAGTAATATAGCCCCATAATAATAACAACAGCCCCACTGCCAGCAGGCCTATGGAGAGAGCAGGAGCTGCTGCATTCAGAGAGACACATCAAGGACTGCAGTGATAAACACTCTTATCAGGCTTCCAGGCCGGTTCTGCAGGCGAGTGCAGAAGGGGACTCTAGGGGACACAGTCCCAAGTGCCCACCATGACCAGCTCACTGGAGACATGCCTTTGTTCAGAGCACAGAGGCACCAGGAATTGGGAGATGTAGGGAAGCGCTGTGTGGGCGCCAGTTCTGCTGCCACACAGGTGTGCCAGAGAGGGCTTTGTCTAACTTTGTCTGAATCCCATGATGCTGGATGGGATCCAGGCTGCTTGGGTGCTCCTGGACTGAGGGCAAATACTACTGCATACCTCTGATTTCCTTCCAGTTCAAGGCTGTAAGTCTCAGTGACCCATAAATAATGCCAAGGTTCACCCACTCCCCCTCTTGCCCCTGGCAAGAACATTTTTGGCAGCGTTGATATGGATGACTTAGAATCCCCTGGGAACTGTCTCACTATATATCACTGCTTTTAATGCTTTCATTGTGAAGTGAACCATGCTTTGGAAACCTTAAAGCCAAGTTTCTAAACTTGTGATTATTTTGGAAGCAAGTTGTGTTTTTATGCATAAATACAAAGAGACAATACAAAGACTGACAGAATTAATCAAGAAGCCAATATACACACATGGAGACAGTGCTTAAATGCAACTTTTAACCTTCTCATTACTGAAAACTTGCACATGCAAAACATATGCAAAAACCTAATAAAAGAAAAAAAAAAACCAACAACAACAAAAAAAAACCAACAACAAAACAGCAAACCAACATGGAGATTTCTCTCCTATCTCTTGTTGCTGTCATCTAAAACCTACAACAGCTCTGCCAAAATAGTTATCTTTATTAAAGACAGAGTCTGTAGAAAATACAGAAGAAACCAGAAGTTTCAATCACCCAAGCACATTAGAGCTGCCAAGCTGTCTTTCCTGTTTAGACAGTTTAGACTAATTTCCCATGGTCCATGTGTACCTGAAGTCTTTGATTTCCTTCCTAGGTTACATGCATCTAGTGACAAGCTTGTAATGGAGATTTATGAAAATGCTTCCAAGCATGAAGTACTGCACTGTTGGGATTAATGCAAAATTCTCTTGACGAAAGAACATTCCACCAGTGGAACAATTGTTGATTACTAACCTGCAGTGACTGAAGCTGCACAGCAAACTCTTACTATACTCCCATATATCCTATGGAGTATCAAATAAGGACAGAGTACCCAAGCAGTCTTGCAGAAATTAAATTATTTTGACAGTGGTCCCTAGAATGTCCTTGTGTGTGTACTGTCACAGAAGAAACATGGGGAATCATGCATACCAGATCTGATATAAACTGTGTATGTTGGCTGAAATAAAAACACCAGCTAAATTTATCTGCACACTGTCTCTTGGTAAGGCACCAAACTCCACAATAAATAACATTATTCCTTGTAGCTTGTCTGCACTTTGCCACTGATATGTGATTCTTAGTATCTCAGGTTTTTCAAATCTTATCTCCTCCCTTACAGAAACCCAAGCCAGCAGCCCTACTTTCCTTCAGAAAGATATTTGATACAAGTGGACCAAAAGGAAAAAAGGGCCCCATTTCCTCTGCAACCTCTCCTCCAAAAAGTGAGATCTGTGCACTGGCATGTGAGCTGCTAGGAACACCCTGCCTTGGCTAGGGAGCCTTGCAGGCAGCAAGGCATCCCCTTGCAGACAGCAGCAGCAGCCTGTAACTCCAGAGTGCTGCACACACCTCTGCCCACCCTGCTGGCTCTGGGAAGGAGAGCCCTTCCAGCCCTGCCACTCTGCCCCCATCTGCTGGGCCCCTGGGTGCCTTCCTACAAGCTGATCAGGCACACCTGCCAGCTCCTCTGCCTTGGGCCTACTCATTCAGAAGACAGCAAGGAACCAACAAGAAATATGTGCTCTACCTTCCTCCACTGTCCCCCCTAAAAATTTGCTTGTCCTGCTTGCAGTTCAGGGTCAAGGCAAGTCAGTACTTTCAAGGCTTCTCCCTGGGCTTGCACAGATATCCAAACTGTGGAGGGGTCTGGAAGATGAAGAAATAAAGCCTGTGGCTGTGCTGTACTGCTGCAGCCACAGGAAGCAGAGGACTGTCACATACAGCTATTACCTTACTCGCCTTCTCCCACAAATCTTCAGAGCAGCATCTGTGGCAGTACCCAGAGTGCTGTGACAGGCAGCTGCAGCAGTGACCCCTTTGCACAGACAGCACCTGAAGATCAGTCTAGCCACCAGGCATAAACCATGTTGTAACTGTCCCTGTGGTAACTCCAACAATTGCAATTCTTACTTTCCAGGATTAATGGCCCAAAGAATGAAATGGGACAGATTAGTCCACTCAGTGGTTGTTCCAGAATGACCACGCATTCAAATGCATGAGTATCGCCTTCTTCCTCATTTTTATGCTAGATTTTAGTTTAAAGAACAAACAGGAAAGCAGCAGCAGAATTTTGCAGCAGCCTTGCTCCCCTTGGGAGGAAGTCATAAAGAGCTTTTGTTACCTTTTCAGTTTCTAATGAAAAGGACTTTTTTTTTTAATTGAAAAATCATTTTTCAGTGCCTTGTAACAGACAATAATGCTACCTCCATCTTATCTGATTTGTGGAGCCCGCAGCAGAAAACATTTTACAACAATAGAAGTAAGCAGAGACAGGACAGTATTTGCAGAGCTATTCAGGATACCAAAACCCAACTTTTGAGAAGGTCTGAATTTAGGGCCTCTTGATTTGTTCTAATTGCCTGACAGGACACAGACACAGCTAATGCCTTTTAAAATTAGCCTGCATGTAGTTGAAAATGTATTTTCCATGACTGAGAGCCACCTAATGGACATTGTCTGCCACATCTGTCCTAAGTACAATTCCAGGCCTTGAAATCATCTTTATAGAGCATGCATAGGATAGCACTCTGCTCCTACAGAAATGTTACTGGGTTCATGACTTTGGGAACTGTGACACCCCAAAATCTTCTAAATTCCACAACAATGTACCATTTTGAAAAAACACTTACATAGATTAAGTGACAAAAGCACACCAATAAGTTTCCTTAGAAGAAGCTGATTTTCATCCTAAACATGCACAGTTTTATATGCAGTGTGTTAGATTCAACAAGATCTCTTGTTTCCCAAAAGAAGAGGGAAAGCAATCAGAATATGGATATATTCATGGCTATCAGTATCTCAGAGGTGCCTGAAAAGCCTGTGCAGGCATTCTAACTTTTCCTGATCACACAGGAGGAAAGAAGATCACAGGTGCCCAAGATTATCAGTAGTAGTCTGATGAATAACAGCTTTTATTCATTACAGTTAATGAACAAGAAGCTTATCTTTGACTGAAGACCATTTCTCTAAGTCCATTTTTATGGACTGAAGCATTAACAGCTACTGTCTCCTAAAATAAAACTGAGTGATTTTACACTTCTCTCTTCCTTGTTTAAGAATCAAATGGACTTTTGCAATTGCACACTGAAACCCAGCACTCAGTATTTCCCTGAATTCCTCTGTGTGAAGAAAACAAAACCTAACAGTAGACATCAAAACAGAAAATAATTAAGGTAAATGAGAACTGTCATGATCTGTCCTGTTCATTACCCAGGTTCTCCCTCCAAGTCTTACTCAATTGATTCATTTCACTAAGATGAAAAAGAAATCTTTCTTCTGCCAGGTTAGTTTTCTCAGCAGCATGCTGAGAAAAAAGTGAGCATGCTCACTTTCCAAACTGTGCATTTATCTTGCTCTCCCTGTCTTTCCAGGGCAGAACTGTCCTGCCTTGACTCAAACTAGGAAACCTCTCCAGCCAAAGAAACCTGCTGGAGGACAGTCTGCAGTATGCAGAATTGACACACATACCTCTTTTTCCATTTTCCTTGAAGAAAAATCTTTTCCTAGTATTCCTATCTTCCCATGACATCTGTCCAGCCCAATCTGTGCCTTCCAAAACAACAGTACAATACAAACATGTATTTCCCAAACTCAGTAAGAGTGGAACCTAAACCTACTCAGTCCAAAAACATGACTCCAAAATACATGCTAAATATTTGCAGGGGGAAGCAAGGCCACTCTGGTTTTTCAGTCCAGTGCTAAAAGTGTGTCTTTTACAACCTCAGTAACTATGAGGTTTTCAGTAGGGTGGGAAATACAACTGGTAGGTGTCACTGATGAGCTCAAGAACACAAACAGCCTTGCAAGAACTGCGGTCACTCATCTGCAGAGGTGCTGCCACCTGAGGTCCCTCACCTGCCTACTCACCAAAAAACTCACAACCAAGGCTGTTCTGTGGGATCAGTGCTGCCCTGTCATGACAATGCAGAGGGACAACTCCGCACATTAACAATTTTGGGAAAAAAATCTACTAAATGCCAGAAGATTGCTTAAAGTCTGCATCTCTTCCTTTCCTGCACATGTTTTGTGATACAGTGCGCTAAGAGGGAGAGAACATTAACACAGCTCTTCAAGTGACAGTTCCCTTGGCTTATTTAACCCACTTTACATCCCTGCCTCTCAATGGCAAAGTAACATGCTGCAGCAATATTAATGATAAAATACAATTATTGAATCAGAATGCCTTTCTAAAGCACTCAGTGGAGAAAACACAAGAGAGACAGATTATAGAAAATACAGAGAAAACAGAAGAAAAAGATTACAGAACACAAAAAATTCTTTTACTTTCCCTTTTCTCTAATGATGAGGGAGAACCCATCTGCAGAAAAACAGCAAATAAAATCTTCTGCAAAGTTATTGTGTTCTTACTGAAGCTTGTTTTGCTTTTTCAGTTATTCATTCCTCTGGTGCCACCTTAGTATTTATTGAGGTTTACAAACAAAAACAGCTGTAGGCTGTACAGATTAACTGAATATCAACATTGCCAACTATAAACTAGTTTAACCACATCATCAGTAAACAGAAACTCTCACAACTTGCATTTAGGATTTACAAACTAGTGACAAACTGAACAGCTTTCATAATTTTAAACATATTTTTTCTTTTTTTCCCCTCTTCTGTCCTGGCCTGATGAGACACAGTTGTTCCCTGTTTGAGGAGGAGTCTCAGTCACTGCTAAAAATTCATACAAAGGACAGCATCACCTCTGTTTTGATATACTTTGCTTTTTCTTAAAAAATCCAGAAACTTACAATGTACTTCATCTACCTCAGTAGAATATCAGTCTATTTCTCCAGGTTTGTTTGAAAATTGTTCTACCAGTTAAAAGTCAGGGGAAAACTCCATTAAATGGATCTTCATCAGAAATTAGGAGGAAGGCTAGAAGTCACTTCTGAAACACAGAATGATACCTCTGGGAACTACTTCTGATTTTGGTTTCTCAGCATTAAAAAAAAAAAAAAAAAAAAAAAAAGTGGAATGGGTGGTAAGCATGTGATAGGAAAGATGTGTGCTATCATCTCTACAAACAATTTGATGGGTGAGGGTCTTCAGAAGGATCAGATGGTAATATCTTTGAAATAGGTCCCTAAACTTCAGAGTAACAGATAAATGCATCCACGTGAAGTCTGTTCCAGGACCCAGAGAGCCCAAAGTTCTGAACCTTGGGGTAAAACGTCAGGTTGAAGGGGGACATATGGGTTTGGGAAGGCTGTACCGCCTAGTACCTCAGCCAGTGGGGAAATGAAGAGGGAAACGTGTGGCCCGGAGTTGAGGATAAAAGGAGGCTGCACCCTCTGAAACTCCGAAACAGAAACCTCTGTGGGTGTGTACCCCTGTGGACTCTCTTCCTTCATTCCAAAAAAGCTGCAGACTCCTCTCCTTCATGGGCACTAGCTTTTCATTGTGTGATTTTCTGCACACATGAAATAGGTCATAATCTGTTAATTTGGATTAAAATGCTATGAAGAATGTGAACTTTCAGATCCTCCATCTCTTTCTTCTTGGGTCCTTACAAACTAGTTCTGAGATACTTTGTGTGTTCAATCTATTGCAAGTAATGGAAATATCCTCAAGTTTCCCAGAAGACTGGTTTTCCACTATGATCCATACACCATTACAGGCTTTACATTTTACAAAAGACATCACAAGTGCAACTGTAATTGGGCTTGTGGTCCTCTCTTAATTCCTATTATCTCCTTGATTCCTCTTATCATCCTTCCTATCCCCTTCTTCCAGATTCTCACATTGTCCCATTATTGCTCCTGCCTCTGTTAATAATTTCCTCTGTAAGAAGGGCACATACATTTGGAGAGCAAGACTCAGGGTGGAGTTTTCTGGATAACAACTGCTGTGGTCAGCTCATATCTGACTTAAATCTGTCCATCACTCTCTCAGAGATCCTTTTCAGAAGTGCCCTACCCAAGAACAGAAGATTTTATGGTACTGTGTTAGGCAATTCTTAATCACCGACACAAGAGGAAGCATGAAAGTCAACCTCTGAAGCTCTTTGTAGCTGAAATAATTGCTTTCAAAATCTGTGATTAGAGCTTTGGTTGCTCAATGTGTTAGCAATCTTGAAATTTCAAAAAAATGTCTCATTACTAAAGTACATGCAGACATCTTTACAAAATTTACATCAAAAAGCACTTGTTCAAAAAACACTGTCAAGGCAGGGTAGCACCACAGCTAATGCTGAGCAAGCATGAGCTAAAGTAAATTACTCTTCTTCTCAGGAGCAAACCCAACACAGAAGAGGTCATGGCTGCAGAGAGAATCATCTTCTCCCTCAACTCTTCCCTCTACTTCAGATCAGCTCACTGCCAGTGTATATCCCTACGTTCTCCTGTGTTTATAAGGCATCTTTGCCTTCAAAATTCCTTGAACTTCTGAGCTGTTTTTCTCCTCTTTGTCTAAAAGAAAACCTATTTCCAATACAGTTTGAACAGTTACTCATTGACCATGGATAGATCATAAATTGTTTCAGATACCTAGCAGAGGACAAAATGCCCTAGTATCCCCCCTTTTTTAAACAAGAAAAAATTGTTTTGTGCTGTACAAAAGGAGATTTCCATTTTAAGTACATTACTGATTCTTAATTCTATGCATTTTCAATTAAAAGATAAGCCCAGCTAACCATCCTCAAGAAAGCACACTGCTGTGCATTTGAACCTGTGATTACCTGCTTAGTCTACTCTCAGTCACGACCAAAAGGAATGTTACAGGTAAAACGCACAGCCAAAAGTTAAATAAATACAGATACATAAAATGAGATGCATACTTCTGCTGTAAAGTTACACTAACCAAGCCAAACTCCTCCCTGAACTAAAATGTCATCAATTACTGACTTTGAAAGGCAGTCACCCAGATTCTCCATTTCTCTTTAAAACAGCATGAATCTTTCTGAAACATGACCTTTTTATTATTATTTTTAAAACAGAGGGAGCTAGAATTTGAACCAAAATAAAGATAGACATTAACCTGAAGTGATATGACAGAGAGACAAATTTAGGGTAGCATTTCTCACAAATGAGGGGTAACCTTGCAAAAAATACTTTCCTCTTTCCTAAGGTTTCTAATTTGGCCAGAACAAGTCATAATCCATCCCTCACTGAGGACAGACTTAAAATAAGATCTCTTGCTACTCTGTTGAATTTGGCACAGGAACTTTTTTATCCTTTGGGAATCATGGACACATTCCAGCAATGGAATTGAAAACTTCTTTTTCACCAACCTTTTTTAAGTTATTCTGAAGTTTACAGTTCAGAAAAATCAACAATGCAACATTACAGGTTTACTTATCAGGAATTAACCTTAAGGCTTTTGATTAATATTTTAACACAGTAAGTATTAGTTTTTTAAAAACTCAAGGACAAATTTTCCTTTTACACCCCAGGGACTACCAACTACATTCAGCTAAAACAACTCCTAAGTGCTTGTGCCCAGATTTGTCTCGCATGTTGATGTGAAACTTCATTTGGATCTTTGGGAAGCAGCAATGTGCATCTTTACCTTGCACCCTTCTTTATCATGGACAGTAATTCATACTTGCTGTTGCATCTCTACTGAGTCTGCTGTGGAAGCAAGGCAACAAAAGATGCCAACACATCCAAGGCCAAGGCAAAGATGATAGAAAAAGCTGGAATACAACCTTAAATGATTTCACTCCAAAGTAAACCACAGGCTCCTTAAAGTGGTGGGGGAAAATTCCTTTGGTATAAGACACAGTAAGCCCAGTCACTCAAGGTGTACCTTTAAAATTGAGTTCTTCAGCCTATTCTGTAAACCTCACATGCCAGCACTGCCTTTGCTGTAGAAATACAGAAAGCTTTCAGGAATGCAATTTGTCTAGCACAAAATAAATAAAACAACAGAAACAAAACTGCATTTTTATAGCTCAGTTTTCCAGGTGCACAAGAATATCCCAGATTAAACCAGAAGGAGGAAGGGCTGGGAATCTTGCCAAACAGCTGAGGATCATGCTGGATCCAAATCTTATTTACTCAATTTTCTATTTCATAGCAAATTTCAGCACTAAAAAAACAGATCATGTTTCAGATATTAAATCTTGCAGTAAGGCAGCACATAACTTCTCATTCAATTATTTTGTAATTAGCCAGAGGTGCAATCATTTTCCCAAACAACATCATTCAGTTTTTCCCTACCTAGCAATTCTTCTGCCATATCTAACAGTGTTTTGTTTATACTGCATCCAGCTTAGATGTGTTTGCTTAGATGTATACTGTGAAAATCTGTGCTGCCATCCCCTAGCACCTCATTAAGAGTAGTACAAAAGGGAAGGAGGAAAAGGGGAACAGGAGGAAAGCACAAGAGCAACCTGCAGCTCTGCAATGTGTACACATAGCAGAGGAGTAAAATGCCCTGATCACCACTTTGCATGGAAACTGCATGAACATTACCAGCTAAAAATGGTTGCTGGGAGAAGAAGGGTTAAAAAGTGTTCTGGATCTTGCAAAGAGGATCACAAGTTCACTGTGGAAAGATCATTAACCGAGTCTTCTAGAAGGACAAAACATGATTAGTTATGGGGTTACAGACATTAGGCAAGGACATAGCTCTACTTAGAGCATGTTTTGCAGAGAATTCATTACTTTTACAGCTTAAAGTTCTCAGTAATTTCAGTAAGAATCAGTTTCTGCCAATGCAGAGCATCTCAGAGCAGAAATCTACACTGCTGACACAGTAATTTGACAGAATCGAGGGTAATTCCGTGTTACTCCCCATCTTTCAAATTAGTGGAGGACAATATAGTGTAACAACAAAAAGGAGAAAAAGGTTTTGTCCACAATAATGTCTCTGTGATTCACAGTCCTGCAGCCTGGCTGGTTGAGGTAAGGGAAGCACAAGGAACCAACACAGGTTTTGTACGACTAATCTAACCTGGAAGAGGCCTCTGAAGTTTGTCCCACCCAAACAGGTTTAATATATTTTTTTGCACCAAGAGAGGGGAAAGCAGTTTTCTTTCCCTTATAGTAGGACATACTGCTACTTGCCAGAGACAAAGCACCTGCTGTTAATCCTGGGTGGGAGTGGATGAAGCAACACGTATTTTACTCTCCTGCCCAATCCTTTTAAAAAGAAAATATTTTAGGCAGTGCCTTTCAAAAATAATGGAAGGGATTCCCTTTCCCCCCATTAATTCTTATACTGGAAAGGGAAAAAAAAATTAACATCCTCTTTCAATGCATTTGAAAAGGAATGGGAAATACCACCTTAAAAATAACAGGTTTTCAGATAACTTCTCTTCACAAGTTACCTACCTCATTTTTCCCCTACCACTTTTTCATTAATACTGACTGCTAGGAAAAGCCTCTGATTTCCCCTAGAAAAACTGAACTTTTTATGTTTTATTTATTTATTTTTAAATCAATTTTCAGGCCCTTTTGCATCACACCATTCCTGCAACATCTGTAGCTGTCCCTGTATTTTGAGCACGGCCTGCAGAGATCAGTCATGTGAAGCTGATCTCTTATCACCTCACCCATCCCACCTTCCTCCACAATGACCCTATTTTGGAATATTGGATGGCAGCAAGCGACACTCAGGTCACTTGCACAGTACATTTCTAAACTAGGTAACTTTCCAAAAGCCACTCCTTTGTCAAATGTCAAATTGCATTAAAGGTCTTTTGTGTTTGTCAGACTACTGATTGACTTCTAGAGGGGTAAATGAAGAGGGGTCTAAATAACACCATCCATGCACTGCCTGAAAAGAGTGTGCAGATGTGGAGGAGAATCCAACCCCATTGTACTCTGGAGTATTTCATTATGTTTTTCATTAGTAGATTAAATGCCAGTGAAAGATGCTCCTTTAAACAAATAACAAGAACAAAGGATTTTCAAAATTGTATTTCACTACCAAAGTATACTTGTTTCCAGAAGAAATTATACTCATACTCCCAAACTGTCTAAACAGAACTGAACTGTTACTACTAAACAGTACTTACATGGTTGAAGCCTGCCCTTCTCTAAAAAAATGCAGCTGCACATTTGTTCCAAACCAAAATCACAGTCAAAGCAATGTCCAGTGTTTGTATTTTCTGTAGGATCAAACCAAAGGCATCCTCTTCAACCAGCACAGAATTTTTAGATGACTCTGTAACACCTGACTTGTGTAAGTATATAAACTATAGCAAAATCTGCCACTTTGACTTATCAAGTGAATTACCACTGATCTACCAGATGACCTATGGAAAAAAAATCTCCTGTGCCTCTTCCATGACAGTTTTCTATGTAAGCCACAAAATTAATGACATTGAATATCAAAATAACCTTCTTCAAGAGTTGAAGCTTTCATTTAAATATTCACAGCCTCAAGACTGCTTTAAGATAAATGAATCTATATTAACAGAAAGGAGTCAGATTTACAAAGCCAGTAAGAATTCATAAGTTTTGCATTTTAATCACTCATAGCCACTGTATTTGATTTACTCCACAATTTCCACCAGAAAATGAAAAAGTTTTGAAGAATGACTCTTTCTCGATGTAAATCTCTAGCAAGCCTATGTCAGTCATGTTAGTCCTTTTACCAATGTTTTTTCCTGCCTTCTGCCTGACAAAAAACAGTTTAATTGCTTCATTACTTAATAACTTCTAACCTTAAAAGACTGCAAATATATGGAAAGTTAAACTAACACACATCAATTCCCTGTGGAAGAAACCAATACAAACATCAGTATAACTTGTGAATTCCCTATCCTGACACTTCTACAAAGATCAGAAAAATCAAAAACAAAACAAAACAAAACAACCAAACAAACAAACAAAAAAAAGCCAAACAAAAAATAAAACCCCAACAAAACAAAAACAAAACAAAACAAAACAACAACAAGAAATGTCTCAAAAACCACAAAACTTCAAACTGTAGAGGTCTGGAATGCTTCTACCAAAGGATATGTATCCACAAACACAAAAGAGGGAAATGAAATCCCATAATTCTAATACAATATTTCCTTGGCACAAATTGTACATTCCCTTGGCTATATTACAATAACAACCTCTGAGAAGCTACCATTCCAAAAATTATAGCTTAAAAAAGTTTCAATGCTGGACATATGTTGAGAAGACTAAGCCCCTTGTAGTTTTGGTGGTGGTTTTTTGTTTTTTAACTTACATATTTATTAATTTTCAGTTTTCAGCAGTTCATTGTACCTTCGTTCATCTACAGAGAAGGAACTGTTTAGTTTACAGCACAGTTTTATATGCAAATTATATTCAGTAGAGTCTCTACTCATCATAAGTGTCAACAGGAGAAAAGGCATGACAGATTTAAGGCTTGAAATTTTTTCATAAACTTTGAAGGAACACTGAAATTACAAAGCATGCTGAACTCACTGTAAAGCATTTTCTCTAAGCATGTGCCAAATAACGTATATTAAAGCATTTTTTCTTCTAAATGTACTGTGAGACTTTATGCTCCATTTTCTATTTCTAAATATTTGAGATAATTAAGAAAGTCCTGTCTTCAGCATAAAGTCAAACTTACAATTTGCTTAGCTCCCCCTGAACTTAAGTTTGTTTCTACTCTGTAAAAATATTTCCATTACATTTAGTAACACTGGAGGCAAAGCAAGTTTTCAACCCCATACAAATCAAAATTCAAAAACCTCAGAGCTCAAACAGAAGAGATATTTTACTGCCAATAGGAGGGGAAGAAGTCTTAACAAATCAGCCAGTTGTTGCACTAACAACATCAAATAAAGAAATTGTAGAGCTTATTCCACCCTTTATCAATAATGCATGGCTGCACACAGACAATTTATAGCCGTTTTCCATCACTGGGTATTGTGCAGTACTAAATTAAGTTGACAAAATTCAAGGACAGTCCACCCACATAGCTACTGTGAGCCAGCCAGGCCACTTTGAATAAATATTTTCAAGGCATAAAGTGAGTTTTATTAGCATGCTGAGACAGTTCCTTGTGGACAAAGCATCTTCTTTGAAAAAGTAGAAGTACCTTTAGTAGAAAAAAGAAGATGAGTTACTCTTGCACCTTACATGCAGAGAAATGGCAAAAGGGGAAATAAAAAATACATAGTCAACAGCTCAGAACCCTGAACTCGTTAAAATTAAAACATGAAACAAGGGAATTTACTTTCTATACTAGAAACTGATTATCATTCTCAGAAAATCCTGACAGTTACTGAATTGGTGTCAGGTTCTGATGCCCAAAGAACTAAAACCCAAAGATGTTTTGGCAGGACTTTTTTTTAAGTTTAGGTGGCTCCAAAGATTAATAGACTTATTTTTTTAATCCTTCACCAGTCATATAAATCAGAAAACTACATAAGCCTTTCATCAATATAAAGAACTAGTTACTATACGGAAATAGCTCCGCAGCATTTATTGTGCCAGTAAAAAAGTGACGGGTGGGTGGTCCCTCCCACAGACAAAATTCACCAAAATGTGGCATGGCAGAGGTTGGCTGCTCTTGGTCAGTAGCACCACTTCCAACCACAGTAGTCCCAGCACCTGAATGCCTGAAATGCAAGAAAGCATCAAGGACCTTGGAGTGCATGTGCTGGCCACCAGCACTGTAGGATGTACGCTGACACGAGACCTGCACATTGACACTTTCACCTGGACCTGCTCCAGCAGGGACAAACATGCAGGTGGGGCCTCCACTGGGTCCTCCTCAGCTTGGTCTTGGACATGGGGTCGGGATCATCAGCCCAAGATGGATGGCAGCACCACCAGCAGTGGGTTTGGGTCACACTGCAGACCTGTACTGCTGTTTCTTTTACAGCCTTCCCTCCAGAAACTGGCAAGCACAAGGGCACATTGTGACAACCTTTTCATACCCAGACCACCACTCCAGGTGGGACCCTCCAAGCTTCTCTGGCAACTGGCATGACGAGATAGCACAGAAAAAACCCTTCTGTACAATGTGGGAAGGTGGAAGCTGCAATGCATCACGGCTGGGCAGCTTGATGGCCTTGTGGCACATTTAATCACAACCACAAATAAGGAGAGGAAGGATGAAAGAACCAGAACTTAAGCCACAACTGTTTTAAGTTAGTCAAGTGGAAATATCTGGTCAAATAAAAAAGTGACTGTATTTAATTGTGCAGGTGTTGAGAGAAGAAAATCAACACTTTTCAGTGGTATTTGGATTTGAATTGCACTTACAATACATATTTTCTTAAGATCTCCCTTGCACGTTGCGCTGGTTTTGCATGGGGGAGCTGTCTGAGAGGAGCAGCACCAGGCCTGGAAACAGAGGAGGGCGGTTTTCCCTGCAGAGCTTCCTCTGTGAGCTGCGGGGACCAATCAGAGGGCTGACTTTGTGGTTGACAGCCCAAGTAACCAATTACAACTATTTCGCTTTCATAAATCACATTGGTAAAGTTAATCTGGTCTCTTTTGTCTTCCAGATGCAAGGCAACTAGCAACCAGTGGGGCCCTGGCCCCGGGCTCGGCTCGGCCCAGCCCCCTCCCAGTCCGGAGGGTGGGGGAGCCACGAGGCCCCCCCTCCTTCTCCCTCTTCTTGGCTGGGGAGCCCTGGTGGCCAGGGGGAGAGGCTTTTGCTGAAGTCCTGGTCCCCTCCTCCCCCCAGTCTGGCCACGGCTCAGCCGAGGCCTCTGCCGTCGTTTTTGGAAGCACCAGGAGAGGAGAGGCCCCAGCTGACCGCGCGGTGTGAAGAGGTGCAGCTGAGCTTTAGAATTTCATCCGGCCTTCTCCGTGTGGCCCACAGTTTTTTCCAGCATGGCCTGGCCCAGCTTCTTCACTTTCTGGATGCAATTTTAACTTTTTAATACCTGGATAATACTCTAAATCTCATGAGCTCCCCTGAATGAGAAGAATAAAGCAAGGAGTCTACTGAAGGCAGTGAAATGAAGGCTAAGTTTTCCAGATGGGAAGAGATTGAAGAGATGCTACTGATAAGTAGCTGCAAAACCTTTTTTTTTTTTTTTTTTTTTTTTTTTGTGGGCTATGAGGGGACTGTGACTACACTGAAATTCTTTTAAACTGTGAAAATACCTAGGGGAGGTTAAAGTGCTTGAGAAAAGGATCTTTTGCCTCAAAGGGAGTGGGGTTCTCTGTTTTGGGTCTGGAAATATGGACAGAGACATTTAATAGAAAAAGAGATGAAGAGGATAAGCCGCTTGCCTTTAAAAGTAATACCCCCATGTGTGTGGCATAACCCGTAACACAGCTCTGGAAAGACTTTGAAGATGTGAGGAAGTTCATGGTCTGCAGTTTTTCTCCAGGTGGATGCAAATTGTGAAAGTGAAGGCACCCCCTAAGCCTAAACCAAAAAAAAAAGGAACTTTTCTCTAGAGTGAACTGAAACGATTATTTAAGTGGAAAACTGACTGAACTGTTCTCTGTATGTTGTTGAGAAATGTGGAAGGTAAGGGAGAGGGGAGGAAGGAATGATCTGGAAATCTTATTCTGATTTTTTTTTTGTGTGTTATTAATAAATTTCTTCTTATACCCTTTTAAGTTTTAGGCCTGCCTTGTCTTTGCTCCTAAATCCTGTCTCTAAAAGAAATTAAATATATTAAAATTGGCAAACCCAAGTCAAACCATGACACACATGAAAGTATATCAGGGACCTCTGAAACCAACTAATCAGTGTGTAAAACTCCAATTTAACTGCTCCAGCAAGCACAGAAAACAGGCCAGATTTCAAGATAAACAGAATGTAAAAAAAAAATACAGCTTAAGGATCAGCTAAGCAAGGTGGTTGTTGAGCTTTTGTATTTCAACCACTCTGTATTTTAATCTGTCAGAAGTGCAAGACTTTCTTCATAAGGTTGGTTGTTGTTTTGACATTTTTCCCTCAAATAGGGTGTGTTTCTGCTGTGAAAAGTGAAAATGCTGTCTTGAGTCTGATGATACTGCAGTAAATCTTTTCTTTTTACTAAAATAAAAGCTAAATCAAGGCTACAGGACATAACTTTGAGAAACCCCAGACAATCCCAATGAATCTCCTGGTTTTATAAATGAAAATTAATTTTTATAAGTCTGTTGCTCATCTCACATTGCCAAAGTCTGTGATCCTATTAGAAGTGCAGTGCTTTAATAATCTGCACAGGGATCACATTCAGTGAAGTTCAGAAATAGACAAAATGCTCTTGGGCCTTCTCCATGGAGTGTATCACACTAGTGAGGTGCTAGCTTTGTAACACTGAGGCAAAAGCACATTAGTATTTCAAGGCATCAGTACCTGTAGAAATGCAAAATGCCTTGAGCACAATGAAATTATGTGTTACAGTTTTCAAGCACTGTGTTTTTTGGAGAGAAATTAAGTCCATTTCTGCCAAGACTTGCTAATTAGTAACCCTACCTCGTGTACTGGCATTTAATTGGTAGCACATGTCTGTGGTGATGACTATTGCCAGTAACGTGCCCAGTGCTGCTGACACAACAGGACAGCTCACAATGCCACTCCATGTCGGGATGACCAAGGACACAGAAATATATGTATGTAACTTGGAGGATACCTAAATTCAGAGCACCTGAAAAGGAAATAACTTCATCCTGCTCCGCTCCATATCCACAGCCTTGTGACAAGAGCTGGCACTGTCCACTTCTAGGTGACTGTACCTGTACTCCTGTGCTTTCCAAGGCAGTCAGCAATCATCCCTATTGTCAGCACTCTGAGAGGTGATACAAGTCTGCTCTGGATTTTCCAGCCTTTCTGCAATCACACTCTTCCTCTGTCTCTGCACGTGTCTCCTTACAGCACTCTCCCCTCAATTCCCACCCTGTACCTCACAGGGCCACCCACTGCTCCCCGCTGGACACACAGGCTGGGACTGCACTACATTACTGGCACCTGCTGGGCACATATGCACACATTTCCTTCACTTAGAAGCCCATGCTTGGCTGAAGGTTCCACTTCTACAGCCAGAACATGGCTGCAGCACACAGCCACACAGGAACTGCAACCAGCCTAGTCGCAGCAACAGTAACTTTCCTTATTTTGCCTGTTCTAAACATTTCTCCTTCTGTATCAGAACACTTCTCTGCCACCAGAAAAGATAAAATCCATGGTTAAATTCCTGGTAAAAGAATAATCTCCATAGGAGCAAGAGCTCAGGTACACCCAAGTGAAGAACAGCATCTTGCAAGGAAGAGCTACAATCAAGAGCCCAGGGCCAATCCAATATGTGCTGGTGTGAGGCCTGCAGAGGAACTGCACACAGGCTTCCCAATCGTGGCAGCTTGCCTACTGCAGAACCCTCTGCCCCCTTTCTGAACTGCTTTTACACAACAGAGCCAGAGAGTCACTGGAGTATGGGTGTTTTCAGCTACACACATACAGACATGTACACCTCCTACCCACCAAAATGGCAAGCTCACAGAGTAACGAAAAATGGCAGCAGATCCTGCTTTTCCACACCTACTGAGTTTCAAAATTTGATGAAAACTAGCTGATGTCCCCATGTCCCTGGAATCACTAGATTCAGGAGCTCTTTACCTGCCCCATAAGCTGGCAGCAATTCAAGCCCACATCTGTAAGCACCAGATTTACTCCACATTCAAAAGCCAAACAAGCTGTCCCCACTGCTTGTTTGCACTATGATCAGAGCTGCAAAAGCAGCACAAGAAAAGCAATTAGCCGTCTTAGGTAATCACAATTGTCAAGGGACTAAATCCTTCCTCTTCAAAAGAGGAGTACACTTTTAGGTGTGTCTTACCTCTCATCCAACTCTGCAGCACATTGCAGTGCATGTAATAACATGGGCAGGCAGTGACACTCTAAGTATAAATAAAAACAGGATTCAGGTGCCACTTCAAACAGCAGCTGTCAAACCTGAGGCAGTTCAGGAGTCAGTAGCAAAGAGCCTTTACACAGCCTTTACTTATCAGGGTTTCTTTTCTCAGGGATTTTATTCAGACCATCTCTCTGGCATTGCTCTTAACCTGATATTTCCACAGAAGAGAGAGAAAAAGAAAAATCTATATAGCCCTGTCCTACTGGGGTATTTACACCCAGTCACTGAACACCATAACAACTGGAGCATAAGAATCCATGCTGCTCACTGGGCACAGTATAAACAAGGTACTGACTGACTGTCAGTCTGGTCTGTGGCTGGTCTTCTGTGCTGCTGAGAAAATGCAGCAGCACTACAGTGCAGCTGACAATGCAGCCATGAATCCAAAAGATGTGTAGAAAACATGGGTAATTAATGAAAGATGGCAGCAGCAACTCTAGTCAAAGCAGAGTGGTCTCTTTTCTAGCTCAAGTCATGTTTAGCTTCATAGCCTTATTTTTCCTGATGGAGAATTGATCTCAGGATGGCATTCTATGGGGACTGAAGACCACTACCACTAAATAATTCTAATACATAGATGGAAAAACTAGGAAATGCAAATACAAAGATATACAAGCACTTCAGACTGCAGAATTAGTGATTCAGGAAAAGAAAATAAATTGTTTCTTCATTAATGTTTCTTCAAATTGCATGGATTTTGTCTTACTGAAGTCAGTGAATTTGCTCATAACCAACACATACTGATAGCTGGGTCCAGTACAAGACTTTAGATTCATGTACTTTTGCACTGATTTTTACTAGGGTGTTCATTTTCCTCACAGTATCTGATAAAAAGCTATGCTTTAGATTTGTGCTGATAACAGGACTGATAACACATGGACATTTTAGTTATTGCTGAGTTCATGTATAGTGACAAGGCCTTTTTGCCTCCTCATACCATGCCACCAGCAAGGAGGCTTGGGGTGCACAATGAATTGGGAGGGAACACAGCCAGGGTAGATGACCCCAGCTGACCAAATGGATATTCCAGACCATAAGGCATCATGCTCAGCATATGAAGAGGGAAGAAGAAGGAACATTTGGAGTGATGATGTTTGTCTTCCCAAGTCACCATTTTGAGTGATGGGGCCCTGCTTTCCTGGGATGGCTGAACACCTGCCTGCCCATGGGAAGCACTGAATTAATTCCTTGTTTTGCTTTGCTTCTGTGCATGGCTTTTGCTTTCCATATTAAACTGTCTTTGTCTCAGTGCACAAGTTTTTCACTTTTACTCTCTGATTTTCTCCCTCGTCCCATTGGTGATTGGCTGTATTGGACTAAACCACAATAAGTTGCTTACAGACCAAGAGGTGGGGTTAGGACAGCTTGTGGAACCACATCTATCTTCTTCCCTCTGCCCTAGCAAAAGAAATATCTTACCTTAAAAGACTGCAACAGAAGTGCCAGTCTCTACTTTCCTATAGGACCTTTTAAACTGCAGAAATAATGCAGCAGATTCAGCTAATTCAATGTGTCAGCATTTGACAGGACATTCAGGAACCTGAAAGTAATCCTACAAGAGAAATTAAAAGCACCAATTAGTCATTGCATATGTTGAGCAATATATCTTGTGCTTAAAGCTGCTGATGCCTAGTAGAGCCATGCTGCTGAAAAATAAAGAAATAACCACAAAAATGAAAGGCTAACTTATTTTTTCTTTCCAAGGTGAAATGCTCAAGCACATTTTTGACTACAGCACCATGGGGAGAAAGCATGCATCTTGCAATAACAGTGTCACCCTGCCCTGCCTTCCCAATTTAAATCTTTGTTCAAACAACAGTCCGTGTGAATGCACAGAAACAAAGCTCCAGGCATGTCAGGATACACCAGCCACACCAGTTGCAGAAACACAGCAGTAAATGTTTGTAACCTGGATTAGTTTGAACTGGGAAATGCATCAGAAGCCCATGTGAGCTAAGAATGAGCATGTTATAAGCAAGGATCTTGATGTATGTGGAAGACATATGGAGGTACTATACAAACTACAGGAAAAGGAGAAACATTTACAGATTGACTTGGCTCATTTCTCTGGATGGGCTTTTCTCAGAATTCTCATCTTGCAAGCACTCAACCCATTCTGAGTAAAGACATTCCAGTGCAGCAGAATTCATGCCTGCTGCATGTTTAGGTTTTTCAGCTCCAACCAATTTGGTGTGTTTAATGCTCCAAATGAGTGAACTTCCCAAAACTAGAGGCACATCCACACACACACAGGGTTCCTTCCTGAGATAGCCTGCCTCACAGCCACTCTCAGGTACAGCCCAGATCAGCCACACCCTGAGGCTGTGCTGATGTGTTGCAGCAGCACCATGCACAATGCTGTTGCACAATGATGCCACTTTGACATCTGAAAGCTGGATTGATGGGCCAGCAGAAAAATATCTACATCTAGCATGGTTACTCAAGAGAGTTTTAGGGATTATTTTCAGGTAAAAGACACTTCTTATCATCCAAGTTGTTAAGTACTTCCCTAAAGCGTTGATACAAACATTAAAAGTGACCTCTGTCCCAATTTGCAAAACTACAGAGATAGGGGCTTAATGGAATGCAAGCAAATCATACCAGGTAAAAATTAAAGAGTTTTTATTATAAATTAATTAAAAAAACTAGCATTGAAAGCATGTCACAGGCCAATGTGCCTACACAGACAAATATATTGTTCTAATTCTACACCGTTTACAAATCTTTAAAAAGGTCTCCTAAGGGTTAATTATATTCATAAACTAAAATAAAAAGTAGTATTTGAAGGGAAACTACAAGGGTCCATGTGTTTGGGAAAAGTGGAGGGGGAAACTAAGTTGGACACCTACATTTGTTAAAAAAACAGAAATCCAAAAGGCCCAATCATAGATGAGCTTTAAATTAATATTCAGTGTTCTCAAGTTACACCAAGGAAATGGCAGTAACACACTCTTTCTAACACAAGAAAAGAGTAACACTCTTTCTAACACACTTTCTGAATACACTTACTTTTAGCTATTTATGTAAAATATGAATGTTTTATACAGCAAGTTACCTATCCATAATACCTTAAAAAATGCCTTTCTTATAATGGGGGTATATTCCAAGCTGATTACAAACATCTCCATTTACATAATAAAGGCTGCAATTTTATAAGGAATCCTGGAGATTCTAGGAAATAAATTATATCCTTAGAGCTCTGCATTCACAGATTATAGGAAGTACAACAATCATTGCTTTTCTCTATAACCTCCATCACTATACTTTGTATAAAATACCTTACACATGTTCCCTGGGCCACTGTTCAAGGACACAAAAACCTGACTTTCAAACCCCTGCTGCCATGTGTCCCTATACCATGGAGTCAAGATCATTCTGATGTTTCTCATGGGTTAACTTTTTTCCAACAGAGTTCACATTCTGTGCTCTTTGTCCCACAGCCAGCTTAAACTCCCTACCAGGTACTCTGTGTAATTTAGCTGAAGAGAGTTTATGCCCACACCTGTTCCAAAACAGCCTGAAAACACAGAGGTGCAAACACCAGCACACGGCTTGAGCCCCAAGATGAACTAGTAACAATGTTGGGGGAATTGCTCCTTTTTGTCAAGGAGAACTGATCGAAAGTCAGAAATCCTTTGGGAGCTAAGACTTATCACATACCTGACTGTTTTCTACACCAGATGGAAAGAATGCTTCAGTTTCACTTTTTACCCCAAACAAATCACAGCATGCATGCGTACACAATCATCTGACTCCTACACATCCAAGCACGACCAAAATGAAAAACAGTACACTGTACACCCATTTTTTCCCTCAAGGGGAGGGCAAACCACACCTAACAGGTATTAATAAAAACACCAAACATTAGAAAACATTCTGTTACAATGGGTGGTTAAAGAAATATATGTAACGTTAAGCAAAATATTAATCTGTTCAAAATGGATGTATGTATCTCACATAAAAAAGTAATTGTTCTTCTAAATTGCCTCACAAATGGCAATCGCATTTCATTTCCAGCCAGAAAATTTACTCAGTGATTAGCATAACTGAGTATTGAGCACAAGGAAAGAAAAGCAGAAATTAAAACAAACATGGTAAAACAGTTAAGTGGAGATATTGAATACACAACGGGAGTGCTTTTACTGATAAAGTTCTAATTTTTACACCAAGTTTTAACCTTCATAGCATTTTAGATTTAAGCTAAACACGCAATGCACAGATATTCCTTTAAGTCCCAAAGACATGGCGTTAATTTTTAACAAAAGGCCCGCATGTTTCACAGCATACTTGACTAGCCTGACAAGCTCCCTACAGATGGGTAACACATGTATTCCATCTTCCCTCCTTTTCCATTCTAGCACTGTTCATCACCTCCGCCCACACGCTCCTCCAACACACACACTTCCCTCCAGGAGACAGCAGCCTGATTCACTTATCTAAAGAGGAATTTATGCTGGCCTGAAAAAACACCAGCCCCCTCAACAGCAAGGACATGCCTGGATAGCTTATTGAGATATGCCTCAGATGCTGTGTCCAGCAAGCACTGCTAAGTCAGCTAGAGACGTCCTGTGCAGCACCAGAGGGGTAGTTACATTCTCGGGGTGAAGGAGACATTTTTTAAAAATAAATTTGAATGTAACATTTTCAGTGGTGAAGGCACTGCACTTCCTGGTGAACACGTTCTACATTTTGGGACAGAAACCCTTTAAGTAGCCAAAGGCACTATTCAGCCTTGGTACATTTCACTGACATAAGTTCTCATAATTACTAAAGGAAATAACTGAGGCTATATCTGGGTGCACAAAGCACCATGCTAATTACCGCTTCAGAGACACTAATTAATCTGGGCAGGGCATCACAGTAACACGAGTGCTCTGCCTCGGGAATCGCCTGATGTTGATGATGCCCTTTGGATACCTGCCTCCCACCCCGAGCAGTCCCTTTCACATGGAAGAGTCTTACACCAAAGGTGAGCCCTCCACAGAGGGGTGTTTCCTCTCAGAAGCTGTGTGTTTTATTGAAATCTACGATCTTATTGAAATCTGACGATTGGTCAGAGCTGCACACTGACCAATTCTTGACAAAACAGTAAAGTAATCAACAAGCAATTACTGAGCATCCTCAGCTGCTAGGAGGAGGAATGTGAGAGGTACACCAACAGATAGTCTCCTGGGCTCCAGAAGAAAAGGTTCAGGTCAGCACCTCAGAGGAGTATGTGTAATGATAATGGTGATTGTCTGGCAATCAGCTGCGGCAATTAGCACCACATTTAATACAGACCAAGGACAAACCCTCTAGCACTAGTATAAATGTTCTCCATTTAGTAATCTCCAAGCAGCAGATAATAGTGTGGTTGTTAGCAGGGTGCTTTCAATCGAGATAAAACAAGTCCTGGGCTAAAGCCAGAACACTTTATCTCTGTGCCTGATGCCACCTCTTAGTACCGAGACATGCTCTTCACGTACTGAAAATGGACCTTGATTTTCTTTTGACTTGTTAAAACACATACAGTAAGGAATAATGTACTCAGCAGTAGCTTAAAGAACGTGTCCCAAAAAAAAGTGGTCTTTGAACAACCAGAGAGAATAGGGAAGGGGAACACCTGATACATAATAGAACCTGCAGCAGAACACAGCCTCATAACTGTCCACAATAAAGAATGAAAAGACAGAATGGTCATTCCCTGTGGCACAAACAAACCAAAGTCAGGGAAATGTTCTACTGCCGTGCAGAAAAGACAATTTCAGATTCTGAACAGCCTCTATTCAGTCCCCTCTTTCTGCTCCCCAAAAATACATATTTAAAAATGAGTAATTTCTGAGGCAGTCCTATTCTTATGGCCTCTCAACAGGCACAGACCTTCTACAAAACACAGTCCCATGAATCCAGGATTTACTTAAGTGAGATGGCTCACATTGCAGGTGAATGGGATACACCAGCTCAGCTAGAAGCTGGCGGGCAAGGCTGGCTTCTCACGTGTCTCAGTTCTGCACAGAGGTCACAGCACAAGGAAGGGCAGCTTCACCTTGGGTTTGTTCCACCGTGTTCAGAAGCTGGCTTCAACACGTAGGCTGTTTCTTGTAGCAAAAGCACAGGGACAACAGTCTAACAGAGTGCACTGCCTTGAGACAGGGAGAAATCACATCGATTAAACAGTATCAAGAGTCCTTGAGATTTTCATGGTCTCAACAGAGAGGACAAATACTCAAGTCTGCCAGATGCAGCACAGATGAATAAAACCCTATAAAAATACAATTATTCATTTATGGAAAATTAAATTGCATTGATAAAAGGTGTTAAAGTAGAAGTTTTCACACTTTCACACAAGTACTACAGCTCATGAAAAATAGGAAGATGTCATAAAAGACACATTTGCTAACAATCCATTTAAAAAATATTCACAAATTTTGTCAAAACATGTGGTGTGCATCTGAGTTTAACACTGCCCAGTAAAACGTTCTCTCCTTCAAAGTATCTTTTTTTACCCACAGGCTGACTGTGAATTGTACACAGTAAGAGTGACAATATAGATGAACACTTTAACCTCCAAACAACAAAAACTAGTCAAGATGGTGAAAAACCTAGCAAGCCATACAAACGTGCACTGAATCTTAATAGCTTTAGTTGTCACATCAGGTGAAGTAAACTCAGCATTCAGTGGCTCAGAGGTCAGACACATGTTCACTCCCTCCTCCAGAACCCTTCCTACTGAAACTGTGGAGCTCACACTGGGCTTTGTGAGAGGAGACCTTTGCTTGGCAGGACAAACAACACCATGACACAACCACCACTGCAATGGAGATCTTCAGCTGGCAGACAGAGATCTGAGTATTAACCAGAAATGGGCAAAGTTCTGAAGAGAAACAGAACAAAGATCCACTCCAACAACCTAGGCTGCTGCCAGAGATGGAGCCTCACTGGCAGTGCAGGAATTCACCCAGAACTTTCTTTTCTCCCATCTGTAAGGAGATTGCTGCTCTAGGACTTCACCTACACAGACATTCATTCACACCCAGTGTTGGAGGAGATGAAGTCATGAAACCCATGTTTTGTTTGTAAGGATTTTTTTTTTTCCACACATGCCCATGTGCAGGCAGACATAAGTCCTTATTCTATGACTCCAATGCTACCAAATCTTAGCCCAGATTTAAAAACATAATGTATTTTCTATGGCTCCGAAGCAGGATGTGTTTTACACATCCCCAGTTTAGATGGGTTACTTGATGTTAGGCAAGGAATGGAGGGAGAAGAGGGTGTCACAACAGAAGCACTGGTGTGAAGTTACCCAAAAAAGTGGTTCAAGAAAGAAGGAAAACTGGAAAGACCCCCAGCTACTTATCTTCTCCTTTTAACTTTCCTCCATACACCAATTACGTCCTGTACTACATCTCTTATCCAGTTATATCCTTTGCTTGTTTACATCACCATTCTATAAAATACTGCTAATAAGCAACAACAGACATGATGAATCTATGCTTGCTTCTTTAAGGCAAGCAGTGATTAGGAAAGGGCATGAAGGTATTTCTTTTGTCTTGCAATGAGAAGGAACTGCAATGGCAGGGAATGAAAACTGAAAGGGATCATAAAACACTCTCTTGCTTGCTTTGTTTCCAGGTGAGACAGCCTCTCACCTGTCCTGAGGAGAGCCACTTGCTTACTTCTCTGGTCCCATGACAGCTGGACAAGTAGAAGAAGGGAGGGAAAGGGGCCCAGAAGCTTTTAAAAAGCATGGCATATCTAAATATCTAAATATCACTAAATATCTTAACCTTTAGAATTTAGTTAAAGATACAGAATTGATAGATATCGTCTCCAGGAGCAGCAGATCTGAAACACTAATAACCTTTGTGATTCCCAAAAATGTTTAGTTGCTAGATTTCAAATGACAAAAGCAAATATCTATAAAAACTCCTCTTTGTGGTCTTTCCCCATCCTCACAGAATATGAAAACATTCCCCAGATGTCATTCATCACTACACATCCTCATGAGTATAACACAGCTATAGCTAACAATAGGCAGCTGGTCTGCTCTAGAAGCATGCCAAGAACCTGCATCTTAGGGAATTCCTCTCCCTTACATACCCATTTCCATTTCTAGGCCTGGAGGCTGAAGCTTCCCTTACTTAGGGATAGGCAATATCCTGAGACTTCGAGTCAGAATGAAAGATCAACAACAGAGCTCACATCTTCCTCTGACACCAAGGCAAACCCTGGACCAGGTTACTTTGCAGCTTGGGCTTTCCATATAAACTGAACCAAGATGAGGAAAAAAGTCTCCATCATATTTTCAGCCTAAAGCTCTGAAAATGCAATGAATTTATGAACCCCCAGCTGCACAGTGCTGTTGGGTGGCACGCTCCTCACTGCAGCAGACTGCAACAAGAAGGGTCCTCAAAAGTCATGTTTTGCTGAGGCCCATTGTCACAACAATATTGTTTCCCTTGTGCAAAAAGAAAAAAAGCACATGTGACAGCTGCTTCATGAGATGTTCGGAATCAATTACTTGAAGAAGAGCTAAAACTAAGACCATTCTGAATTTACCTCCTGTGAAACAAACTAATTCAGAATAACTACTGTATGTTCCTGTGCCTTCAAGAGCACCATGTTCTAGACAAAACAGTAAACCAGACATTTTAGATGAGAGGTGGTAGACAAAAAAAAAAGCATTTCCAAGGATTCAATGACCAGGAAAATTAAATAACCGATGACATGGCCTCCAAAGAAAAGGACAGAGTATTCCCAGAGCTCCATCACCAGCACTGAACAGAACATTTTTCCTCAAACTTCAAACTCAATCATGGTAAGATATTTGTCAGTGTCCCTAAGAAACAAAGCAGTTTGTCCTAGCATAAATAAGGTAGGCAAGGGGAAGACAAGCAGGACACAAGGCAGTGCTGGTCAGGATGTCCTTCTCTTCCGAAACTCACCATGGCTTGCATATTCAGCAATGGCATTGACTAGGAATTCCACTAAAGGCAGCATACACAAATGGAAATATTTTTGGAATTATAAAATGGTTTGGTTTGGAAGGGATATTAAAGATATCTAGTTCCAATCCCCCTGCCAGAGGCAGGGACACCTTTCACTAGACCAGCTTGCTTCAAGCTCCATCCAGCCTGGCCCTGAACATTTCCTGGCATGAGGCATCCTCAGCTTTTCTGGGCAATCTCTTGCAGAGTCTCACCGCCCTCCCAGCGAATAATTTTTTCCTAATATCTAGTCCAAATCTACTTTCTTTCAGTTTTAATCCATTCCCCCCATCCTGTCACTACATGCTCTTGTAAAAAGTCCCCCTCCATCTTTCTTGTAGGCTCCCTTCACATACTGAAAGGCAGCAATTAGGTCACCCTGAAGCCTTCTCCTTTCCAGGCTGAACAATCCCAATTCTTTCAGCTTTTCCTCATAGGACAAGTGCTCCATCCCTCTAACCATCTTGGTGCCCCTCTTCTGGACTCCCTCCAACATCTCCATGTCTTTCCCATGCTGGGACCCCAGAGCTGGGTGCAGCACTGCAGGTGGGGTCTCAGCAGAGCAGAGAAGAGCAGAGGGGCAGAATCCCCTCCCTGGCCCTGCTGCCCACACTGCTCTGGATGCACCCAGCACACGTTTGGGTTTCTGAGCTGGGAGTGCCCATGGCTGGATCATGTCCAGCCTCTTATCCTCCAATATTCCTGTCTTTTGGCCAAAAAAATAAGTAGAGAGACTCTCCTTAAAATATTAATACACTCTCTCTGTCCACACACAAAGCACCACTGTGCCTGTCCCCAAAACCTTAAGCACTAGATTTCCATGCTCCAGCCCACAGACACTAAAGTTGTAGTTTAACAACAATATTTCAAAGTAGATTGAGAAAAACACACATATGCACAGTGTGATTGTTGCTGTATGTTTTTCTTGAACAGCTAAAAAACGTCACCTACATGCAAAAGTTCCATCCACCCACACAGCGCATAAAACATGAAGGTCACTAAGCAATGTGAACCTCAACCAATTCTTCCTGAAAAGTTGCAGGCTCTCATTTGCGAGGGCAGCCAGCAAAAGGCAGGGGAGGAAGAGCACAGAATGGAAATGCAGATGAAAACGTCAGCACAAGCTTTGCAATGCTGCTTTATCATCTCAGCGTGGTTGCAGGTACTCCGCATCAGCAAGGATGAAAAATTACCAATTTAATTGTCATCCCACCACTGCTTCTGCCGAGCAGAGTTTGGCTTGTGTGGGGCTGTCCAGGTTGTTGCAGCAGTTTGCAAACAGTTTCTGCACCATAAAGAGACACCAACCAGGCACACACACACACTTAATACTCCTTTGACATTACTGCTATTCAAAACCAAATCCCCACTTCAAGCCACAAGTACTCTCCCATTTAGATATATTTTAAACAGTCCATTAGGCTGTAAATCCAAAACCTACCCAGTGACACAAACCTTATCTGGTTTCACTATTTCCTGAAAGAGCAAAAAAACCCCAAAACAACAGTATTAAAAACTTACAGGGCTGTTGGTCCACTGTTTCTCTCTGGCACACGGTACATTATTTAACTGCACTGCCTGAAACAGTAACTTGACCTCTCTGGGAAGGTGGGCGGTATTATTCAAGCTGAAACATTAGAAACATGCATAATTACTCTGGGTATTTGCCACGCATTCTTTCATCCGTAAACCAATATGAATGGAAAAGTCACACTGACACTCCAGGCTTAGATCATATCCCAACCATCAATTACAAAGATTTTTCTCATGAGGTCTCAGGAGAACTAAATTTCTTAGTGCCAAAGAAATTTCCTCTGGACTTTAATGTGCATATGTTACCAAGATAAAATGTCAGTGCTGCCAACTCAAAGCCAAGACTTCAGCGGGCTAAACCATGAATTTTGAGCTTTCTGCCCCACCAATGACAAAGATAATTTTGTTTTCCTTCAACCCCACAAACCCATTGCACCCATCCATGTGGATGTTCACTCATGAGGAGGCCTGCTGTGGCACCAGCCACATCCCATCATCCATCACCCACCCGTTCCTGCAGGTGATGCCTCTCACACCTGTGCTGTGCCTGCCTGCTCCTCAGCAAACCCAGGGCAGAATCAGACCATCCATCTTGTTCCTGACTCCAGAGGCATCCACAGCTCACATCATGGCTGCCTGTGCTTGTGGCAGCTCCTCCTTCACACCAAGCATAAGTGTCCTCTGCATATAGCTTTGTCTTCTCTTCAAGGATAAAGCAGCATTCAAGTTTTGGGTGGCAGAACCACAAGAAAAATGAAATACTACAAGCCAATATTCTCAGCTGGAGCTGTGAAATATACAACATTTTCGGTACTTTTAAGGCTAACAACACAAAACGCAATTTTTCCAGAAGAGGGAGAAAATGCTGTCCACAAGACAGATGAACTGCACATACATGTCGAATGATAGTCTTCCCTAGCTAAGTTCTCAAAACTTAGCTTTAAGATTCCTCAAAATCTAGTTGCACTCCTGACCATATGAGATGCAGCAGTATCTATAGCTGCTCTGAACCCAATTGCCCCTGAACTCACTTTCATACCAACATCTGCATGTAGCTGTTCTGGGCAACTGACCTGGCCAACCTGGCTATAATGGAACTTCCAGCATTCTTGGTTCATCCCATTTCACTCTTGGTGCTTGGCACAAATACATGTGGAATATGAGATAATAATTTCAGCTAATTCCCCAGGCACTAGGGACAATGCATGCATCTGGAACACTGTTACATGAATAATTCTACAGTCATTCTTCTGCTTTGTTTTTAAAGCAGTCCAGCTCCCAGCATCTCTTGTTCATCATTACATACTTCCAAAACTTTGGAAATCATAGCAATACACACAGTGAAGCACCTCTTGATATTTTAAGTCAAGATTTTGTAGTATCAACAATGTGTTTTCCCTTTATTCAGGATAACCATGTATGTCAGAGAATACAAGTTGTGACAGTAACCTCATAGAAAGTATAACTCCAGGGCAGTGTTTTCCACATGTATTTGAAATCTCAAGATATGAAAATTGGTCAGTGTTATTTTGACCAGAACTTGCTGGAGATTTTTTTTTTTTTGTAAATTTTAAATGTTTTTGTAAACAATGGTTTAGGAGGAGTGTACTTCCTTACACATGTGAAAAATGTGGATAGCTTTACTTTGAAGATTATCTCCCTCTTCCACATAAACTAAAAACAAATTAAAAGGTGACAGAGTGACCACCTTAAGCCTTACCTAAAGTATCTATTCAAAAGGTCTGAGGTATGCAATGAAAATGCTTAAAGTCAAACAAAAGTGGCTTGTGGTAAAGAGAGGAAGCAGAACAAAGATTTGAGTTTGCATCAAGTGTTGGTTGCAATCATTTAATTACCACTGTTTGAGAGAAGGAATTTCTCCAGTCTGTTTCAGTATTTGCTATTCCAGTAAACACAAATAAAGGGAAAAGTCAACATTATAGTTTTAAGATTCCAGTTTCAAAGTAGTTTGATAACAGCCGTCCCCAAGTCATTCTCCTGGGAAAGAGTTGCTAGAGAACAGAGCTAATTAGGGCTTGTCAGTTAAGCTCTTTCTCCTGCTTTGTTCAGAAAACCTGGACAAATAGCTTATCCATGGATAGACCTGGGGGCCTTTCACAAATATTTTGTATTCCACAGCAAGCTTAGGCACATTGCATAAACATCTGGAGTACGCACTAGAAACATGAACACTTCCCTGCTCTGCCCTGCAGCGAGTGTCTTCATGGCACTTTCATCAGCAGTGACAGAAAGAAAACAGTATTATTGCAGGCTTCCATCCAAAAAAATGTTGTCATGTATAGGCTGTCTGTATGCACACGAGAATTTGGGGTAAAAGGGAGGAGGGCTAATTCAGGTGCATAAACAAGTGTTCCAGTCTTGCTTCTCAGAACTTAAGTTCTGAGAGAAAGAAGGAAAAAGAGAGCCTTGTATCATTATTAAAAGAGAGAGTATTTCCAGAACAATTGGAGACTAAACTGCTTTGGGGGGAAAACAGCAGTGAAAGCAGTTACGTTCGTATTTTCCCTGGAGTTGCAGTCTGGTTTGGAAGTGCTCTTAGCACACAGATGTTCAGACAAAGGCAAATCATCCTGAGGTACCCCAGCACCACCCCAGACCAAGAGCATAGAGAAAACCAGAGACACTGTTTGAAACAGGGGCACCTAAAAACATCCCTGCTCCTTGACCATGCCAGGGCCCACTTGCTCACAATGGAGCAGATACGTTGATACCTCAGTATTTTCACAGTACAGCTGGATGGGAGCCAATAATCTACTTGCTCTGGAAGCCAAGCTATATATAAGGAGCAAAAGGTACACAGTTCTCTAGCATGCTTTTCCCCTAAAGAACTGCAACATCTGTGCCTTCAGTTTCACTGCAATTCTGCAAGAATCTTTGCAGTCTCTCAAGCCTAACCACTGGACGATTTTTTGTGTATTTATTTTTCAAATCCATAGAAATACACCTTACGGTACATTACGGCAACTGCATAATACACACAGTTGAGCTATTTCAAAATATTACCAGGACAACAAAGTCTTTCTCTTCACTGCAACTCCACAGGAGAGCACTGAAGGCTTCTGGTAAGAAAGACAAAAGCAATAGCAACTAACCAGTGTGATAAACTACCATTCACATTTTACTCCAAGGAGCTGTAATTGGTCATTTAAAAATACACAAAATCCATGCATGTGTTAAACTTGAAAGAAGCTGTCCTGAGAGCTGGATGCTCTGAGATCACATTTCAAAGCCCTGCAGTATCATTCTGTTAATCTTTTGGGAAAACCAGCATGGATATTCTGCTGCAATGTAATTAAGGCAGGAATTCCAGCCCCTCCATTGTGACCTTCGCAGAAACCCCAGGGGTCAAGAGCAGTAGCCTGTACCCTGCTATGCTAATATAGCTGAACTATAAACAAAAAACCTCCTGCAACAATAGTGCCAACAAATTTCAGGGAGCAAAAGAGCAGGGGACATGTAGATATACTCAAAGATACACTGCCACAAAACAACTTCAACCACAAACATAACTGAAAGTTGTTTTTCTAAAGGTAGTTGCAGAAATTTAATTTTTCCTGTGTAGATGGAAAAAAAGGTTGACATATTTATTTTCATGTTTTATTATCAACAAATATCCATGCTTATCAAAACAGTAATTAAAGACTTGCTTTCTTAGAGCAATGTTTAGTGAAAAAAATGAAGCCAAGGGAAAGGCACCTTCTTGCTGTAACAGTGAATGAAGTCTTACACAGGGAGAGGGAGGGTTTGGAGGAACTGTTGGGTTTTCCAGCCCTGGTGGCACAGTAACCCCCTGGTGAAACCTCATGGGCACAAGCAACGCTGCAGCCTGCAGTGACAGTGCTGATTCTCACCCTTCCTACTGCAGCAGTCATGCCCTTTGTCCCCAGCACCTCCCAGCAGCAAGCACCACACAAAGGACAGGCAGAGTGTGTAAGGGGGGAATGGCAACACCCAGCTCTGCAAAGGCCCCGTCTGGTGAAAACTTTAACTGTACTCTACCCAAAATGCTTGGCACAAGCTGTCTCGGGTGGGCCAGCATCAAATCATGAAAAGAGATAATCAGGTGGGGTTTTTTTCCTCATTCTTACCCTTTGCAATCTGAGAACAGTGAAAGAGGACACCCCCTAGCAAGAAGGTTGCTAATTAATTCCTCCTCACCCAGGCATTGCAAAGCAGCTAGATGAAAAGTCCCTGCTTATCTTGATAGCATTTTAAGAACGGGCTTCATTTGTTTTGAAAAAAAGCCATTAAAAAGACACAATCATCTCAATATTTTCTCCATCAGCAGCGAGGAAGAGTTAAAGTAAAGCACCATCGTGCTTGCCTGACTGATTTTTAGGGCACCAAGTTACCCTGCACAGTGAGTCTGGTGGGAGGTCAGCATGCCAAAGGCATAATGCTCTCAAACGTATAATGAGAAGAGATCTCATATCTCTTAGTTGAAGTTTCCCTGAAATAAACGATTTCTGAACAAGTTGCAACAGGGTAGAGAAGCCTTGCTGTAAGGGCAGGACCAGAATGCAGTTGCAAGTGACACGCCAGTTTAAGACATGGGTGGCTAAGGCACTTTAAAACCAAGGAAGCAAGATCTGTTGTTTTAAGTGTCAGTTATCTTGGATCAAAGGCTAAAAAAAGCTGCTTGGATATAGGACCAAAACAAGAGATGAGTCACACAGAAGAAACAATGGAAAAAACACTCCACAAAAAGAGTTCAGCACACTTTTCACGCTATGGATCTCAGGCATTCTGCAAAGACTGCTCTGTTAGTACCTGTTAGTATCACAATACAAATAATAAAAGTTCCAATAGCAAAAGTCAAAACTCTGGACTGTCATTAGGCAGATACACCCAGAAGTTAAGCATTCTCTGGAACATTTGCACTCAGCTGTAGCATTTTGGAGTGGCAAAGGGACACCACAATCTTTAAAAACGTAAATATAACATCCACCTGCCTGAACAAAGACTCAGTAATCCAACATACACTTCTTTTCATTTGATTTATGACTGAGATGCCCCTCATTTTGGCTAGGACGAAAAACATGGAGTTACTAAAATGAATATTTTGGGCTTACTTTTTTAAT
The DNA here is from genome assembly GCA_030060385.1 of Muscicapa striata striata. Lineage (NCBI taxonomy): Eukaryota > Metazoa > Chordata > Aves > Passeriformes > Muscicapidae > Muscicapa > Muscicapa striata. The sequence goes on from JAREIS010000060.1 coordinate 4,091,588, forward strand.
GAGGAAGGACAAGCTATAAACTTGTGCCACATCTAAAGTAGCTCTAATCTCACTGCCCTTTTCCAGTTACACTAGGAGCTCCCAGCACTACTCTTCTTCATCTTTGCTCTACCCAGAGTGAAGCAGGAGCACCAAGACCACAGCTTCACCACTGCATGAATACAACTGGGCAACAGGCCAACTGGACAAACACAGGCAATGGAAACAAATTTTTTTTGTGTGTTATCACCCTCTAGATACACACAGCTCAATGCACTGGAGATGTACAGCCTAGCCAGCTGTGTTTTCTTACACAAATTTTTCATCCCTTTGTCCCCATCTTTTTCTTTCTACCCACCCACACAGCAATTTCAGACACCTATCTCCCCCTTGAAAAAAAAAATATATATAGCTTCTGGTCTTACAGCACACAAATGTCATTGAAGTCTGAGAAGCGAGATTGTTCTACTTTGTTTGAACCTGGAGACACCTGCAGCTCAGTCTCAGGTGAGCAATTCAGAGCCAACAGTAAGAAAATGAGAATGTCAAGGACCAGATACTTCCTTGAAACAAACCGGACTTTGTGCTGGGAAAACAACAGGAATACTATCTGTTTTGCTTTCTTCCTTTTAAAGCAGGTATCTTATAATAAGATACATCATTCCAGGTTAATGAGCCCCTCTCTGACAAACTGACTGGTTTGAAGCCCTTCTTTGGACAAGAAATCAGGAAGAGATCATTTAAAAGACCCTGAAGATGCAGCAGGTGGGATCGAGAGTGGTGGTGTCCAGAACCCAGGCTGGGTAAGCAGCTCTGCTTGATTACCAGGCACTTCGACCAAGGCTATTCCATCTAAAGAACATTAAAGAGGACAAAAGGCATAGGGGCACATTTCCTACTACATTCTATTACTTCTTAAAAGCAATACAATGCCCCCTTTTTGAATGAGAATAAGGGCAAGTCCTTCTGTACTTGGAATAAACACACTTGTGCACATTCCTTCCTTTCATGCTGTGTACATCTCTACTTGGCATTGCAAGCTGTTGAAAGATGACTCAGCTTGTTACTGATTAACATCTCACTTTATGTCTTCTCTGTGTGCCTCAATCCAACTCTTCTCACATCCATCAGGCATCCTGACACCATGCATTTCTTTCTATTTTGCCCTCAGGTGTACCAGACAAACACAAACTCAACAGCCCAGAGTTCACTAGGTACCACCAATTTTCTTCTCCCCTCTCCAGAGGGCAAAACCCCTCCTTCAAGCTACACAGTGCTGCAGCATAAGCCTTTCACATCCCCAAAGGCACTGCAGGCTGGGCTTACCACCCCAAATTTCCATGTCTGCCTTTCCCTCCACATGGAGCCACGAAGAGGTGTCAGGTCAGACATCTCCAGATACCTAAGGTACACTGGCAGCTGAGCCACTATGCAATGCATCATCAATTTGTTTCTGGAGAGCAGGGCCTGGCCTTCCTGCCCAGAGGGGGTATGTGTGCACATACAGGGTGTGGAATTATTTTAGGGTGGCTGAGAAACATGGCACTTCAAATCAGAGAAACAAAATGTTTCTTCACTTTTGGGTACATTTCACCCAAACACAATTTTTATAGGGAAAAAACCACCCAACCTGTTTCTAAATATTGAAGAGAATGTGCCCATCCTTCATAATGGGACTGCTGTCTCAAATAGTCATCTAAAGCTGTGTGCTCTCATGGACAAAAGCAATCACCAACCCCCACCCCCAAGAAGCTTTTAAAAAGTGGTGTTACCCAGCCACTACCTCACTGCCTTGCACCCTGACCTCCCCCCTCCCACCTTCTCCTCAGGCATCAACACAACCTTGCTGAGCTTTATTTCCTCACAGAATACATTCCCTATCTGAAGACCACCTCCATCTGTGCCTGCAGCTCCTGCTTCTCCCACCAGCCCTGGCACCTGCACAGACATGTACACACCTGTCCCAAGAACAGACCCTACCCGTGTTACAGGGAACAAAGGAATCCCAGGCACAGGATCTTACCCCTTCTCTCCCACAGCATGGCATTTCCAATAAAATATGTGCAAACACACAGACACACAAGCTGAGAACATTGCCAAGTCCTGCCCAGGGGGTCTTGCTTCACTGCATTTTGCGTGGCACAATGAGCACCTGTAAACCCTGCCATTCCCAGAAGCCCTGAGAGCAGGGCACAGGTGAAGCCACATCTCCACAGTGTCACCAGAGCCTCCAAAGTGCCAAGTGACGTGCAGCTGTCTTTCAGAAACAGAGGCAGAAGAGGAGGCAAAGAGAGAGGTCACTGTGGACACTGGAAGCTTGTTTGCTCTTTCAGAATTGCATCAGCAGATGAGCTCAGAGACCTTCTGCCACTTACTGGCACACCTGATCTAATTTCCAAACGTGATCTCACAGTCCATGCAGGCCGCTCTGTAAAATTAGCAGTGTCAACACCAGTTTTAGTCCAGCTTTAGCCAAAAATCACTCTTATGCAAGGACCACTCTGTCCCAATAAATATCACACCATATTTACATTTGCATCAAACCCACAGTTTGGCAAAAAAAAGTTAATTCACCCAAGAGCGCTTTGATCCTCTGACAAATCATTTCCTGATTAAAGCTGAAACAACAAAAAGGACTTTGGACACCAACCAGCTGTCACACTTGTGTAGTGAGCTGGCACTAAATCCCACAAAGCCTGGGAGGAAAGATTTAGGTGGTGGGAGGGGAGCAAACGGTCTATTTGCATTCACAGCATGCGAGAAGTTCCTTCTGGAAAGGCAATTCCTTCTCTTGCTACCTATCTGAAGCAAGCTAACAGAACAGGGATCCATCAAAACTCACCAAAAGGAAAGCAAGCAACTGTAGCACACTTTGGCAGTGCTGAAGTATTGCAAAACTTGTTGGATGTACTACAGCTGGGGGTGTTGTGTGTTAGAGGAGTTTTTTTTTTTTTTTTTTCTTTGCTCTCCAAAGGATGCTTGGAAACTGAATAATTTCCAAATGCAATGACCCATTCAAAACCTTTGGGCCCGAGCTGAGTGAGAAGAAAACAAAAAATAAGCTTAACAAAGATCTGAGACAGCAGCTAGGAAAAGTGAAGGCAGAGGTGAAGTTTAGTAGTCATCTCCTTTTTTTCCTACTAAAATGAAATATTCACAGTTACTTACATCCAAAAAAAAAAAAAAAAAAAGCCCTGATGCTAGCAGACTTCTTTCAACATTCTTCATCAGATAGTCTTTCAGTTATTAATATTTTCCCGTGTTTCTACTGGCAAATAGAACACTTGGCAATTAAAAAGAAATGCAGCTTGGGGGGATGCAGATTAGAAGCGTATTTTGCTACGTAGTTCTGGTATGATGAACTCGTGCTTAAAAAAACCCCAACAAAACCCAAACATTATTAATCCAAGGTGTTGAAAGAAACAGTCCACAAAACAAAATAATTTCTTCCAAGCTGCAGCCTCATTTTAACTGATGTGTTTTATTACCAGGCTTTGAGAAATTGGTTCTACAATCTCATCAAACCAATAGGCCATAATATACAAAATAAAAGAGACTGACTAACCCTTGAGATGCTCCTGGTATCTCGGTGTTTATTAACTTTCTTTTACTAGAGATGACATAAAACTGAACTCCTGAAATCTCTCCTTGTGACAGACTTGTTACTTTTCTATTCTTTCTCATTAAAACAAGTTTTCTCGGCAGCTCTCAGATGTGCTGCTTGACCTGCCACCTGCCTACTTCCAACGAGATCAGTATCTTCAAACTTCGCAGCACAAAGGGACCAGCTTGATAAAACTCATGCCTGGCACTTTGAACTGCCTAACACCAGATCCAGAGCTGACATTACTGCAAGCCTTTCACTGGGCTCTGTTGTTATGCAAATAAAGAACAATCCCCAGACACAAAAAAGTCATTAAACCGGAATTAGGAGTTATAAGTAACTGGCAGGCTGAAGGAAAATCTGGGTTAAAAGGAACACCGAGGAAAGACCTACAAAAAAGTGGGAAGGGGCTGTTTACAAACACGCTTCAGGGAGCGGGCAGGTATGAGGACAGCAGTGCTGTGCAGCCAGCAGAGCTCGGCTCCCCGGGCTGAGCCGGGCACTCGCATCACCCTTCTGCCCAAGACCTTGGCAGGCTGTGCCACCCAGGGCTGAGAGCACTGACAGCATTTTAACTCTGCAGCCTCTGCTCAGCCCCGCTCGCTCTGGCTAATGCCAGCCACCAGCCAGCTCTGTGTGCGACCTGCAGCCGGGGCCAGCCAAGCTCCCACAGCTCCCCGGCTGCTGACCAAACAGGGAATTGAGCAAACTGGGCAACAGCAAACACTCACATGCTATTAGGTCAGGAGTTAAAATATCTCAATGACCTGCAACTTCCACCATGAACAAGGGCTGATAAATGCCAGAGCCTTAGGGAATACAAACTCATCTACCAAAAAACCCATCCAGGGTTCAGAGCCATGCAGGCCCTGATGCAATTTCTATCACTTCCAATAGACAGCAAGACAAAAATAAGGAGAGTTTTCTTTCATTATGAGGAAAAAAAAAATTTAAAAATCATGATGTAAAATAAAGTTTTCAAGAAGGGATCAAGGAAGTGGATGGGTCTAACAGAGACTTCCTAGATCAGAGAAGCTCAGCATGTCAGTATAGCAGGACAAACACTTCCCCTTTTTCTCATGGTAAGCAGCCATGAAGCTAGGAACCCCTTTGCCTGTAACTCCATCTTCAACATCAGCACTAATCACCTCATCCATCAGCACCATCCAGCTTGAGTCCTGACTGGGCCATCCGAGATGAACTGCAAATCAATCACGAGGCACAACAGCCATCTTTCCACAGTAGCAAAACGTAATTCATAGGGGAATACTCCCAACACAGAGTGGGGCTATTCCTGACCCAGAACATATGCAGTCCTGTAACAACCAGCCAACCAGCTGTAAATTAGCATGTTAACAGTGAAAGGAAATAAAGAGATACGTAAAAAAAACCAAACAAAAAACAACACACAAAAAACCTACCAAAAAACAAAAAAAAAAAAAAACCCAAAAAATACTTATCAACCATAAGTCAGCCTAGAAGTGTGTTCACATCTAAGAAAACACCAGATTCCTGCAGCAAGCAGGAAGAGCTTAAAAGAGCAAGTACGTGATTTGTGCCACAGGCACAGCTGGTCACAGCCCATGGCCAGAGCAGAGGGCAGTGAGGAGGCTAATCCACAGCCCCCACAACCTAGCTGCAAACAAGAGTGCTCACTAAAGCAAGCATGGCACTTTAAGCCCTTGTGCTGTGACCCCTGGCCACTATGTAGTTTATCCCAGGTTGTATTCTGCTGAAAGGAAAATAAAAATGCAAGTTCTCAGGCACTCAGAGACAAGACAAGGTCATGCCAACATTCCTTACCAGAAAAAGTTCTCTCTGCACACTGCCAAGAAGTAGTATATATACCTTTTATTAGCTACACAAACTTTCTTCGCAATGCTCAGCCTTGAACTTGGTACTAAGAATAGTCCAGGATGCCTTCTTTTTCATTTCCAAACTAGAACATTTTGTAAGACTGCAACAGCCTTAAAAGTCATGGCAGTCACCCACTGCTGCTGTGTTACAGTGAGAGGCAGCTGTGTCTTCCCCCCCCCCATTTCAACAACAAAAAAAAGGAATTGCACTACTGGCTCATTACTCCTGCAACAGTCTCATGAGACAAAGTTCAAAACTAGCAGAAATCTGATGACAGGCTGAAAATGTGAAGCAAAGGACAGTTTCTCAAGAAAAAGTTGTACTTGTCAGATTAGAGAGAGGAGCCTGAATTCTGTCAGAGACAGCTCTTTCACTTCTCCCTTTTATTTCTTCCATTTTCTTCTCAGTGACCCCCACCCCCCTCTTCTGTATTGTCTTAGAGACTTTGATTGAACAGAGCAAGTATTCAGGGGCAGGGTGAAAGAGAAGGAGCAGGCATGACTTGATGGGCACTGAACAAAGTGTGCACTAGATAGAAAAGTTACAGGAAATAAAAGGAGTCCAGAGAGCTGAGACAGAGGAATAGCAAAAGCATGAGAACAGCCAAGATGCTTCACAGACATGTCTGGGCAAATGTTCAAGGCCACGAGGTAAAACTACCAGAAGCCAGGAGTTACATTATGGTTCTTTGTACTCAGTAAAACCTACCCCGAACATCTCCAGGAAGGGACCCATGGGCAGCACCACAACTTCCACTCAGTGACTTACTCAGAGATGGAAGAAACCAGCTGTGTTAGACACCCATGACTCCCCTAATCCCTCTTAATCAATAAGCAGCTGGTAATCAACCTGAGTTAAGATGAGGCAATGGGCACAGAAGGGCAATGAACTCACAAGCCCAGTCATGAGGGTGGCTGGCCAGCACGGACTAGTTAGAGCTGTGCATTGAACATGTTTAACCTCCAGCATCAAAACCAGCATTTATAGCAGGGTTATTTTTCAGCCTCTTCATACCTCTGCAATGCAATGAAACTTTCTGGTAACTCTCAGAATTATTCACCTAATTCTCCAAAACCAGCAGGAAGTTGATTTCAATTTTTCTGAGAAGACTGTGCTGACACCCGTATCGCCATGAGCTGCTTGGCTATCCTCCTCTGGGCACTCCTCTCTGTATGGCAGGCTAAGCAGGTGGGCAGAAGCACCATTTCAGGTATCTGGCTTGAATTTCTCTCTCTACTCAAGCCAAAACCACCTCAGCCATGTCAGCCTCTTTCTAGCAAAAGCCAGGATAACATATTGCAGTTAAATCCGTACCTGAAAGCCACCATTGCTTTAATTAGATTCCGTCAAATCCAGGTCTTTGCAGTCTAGACATGGTTTAGCAAGTGCTTTTATGTGAGTAATTCATTGAGAGAGAACACATGTTAAGTTCTATCTGGAGCTTACCTCAGTTTTGGCAAATAAAATAGCTGGATTTTGACAGGCCAAACACAGCCCAACCTAACTATTCAAGCATTGGTCCAAGGGAAGGTTTTACTGACAAAGGAAGGAAAATGTTCCTCCTTGGGCCTCATGCTTTTCCAAAATTTAGCCAGCCACAAAAGGCTTTTGCATTCAGAGCAAGAGCATTAAACAGGACGATTTTGCAACACAGCACAAACATGAATCTTGACGCAATACAGAATACAGACTCCATCCCTTAACTTTGGCCCTTCCTGCAGTCTCTGCAATAATCTGGGTTTTACACACAGATCCAGGGATTAATAGAAAGGAAAAAGAAAAAGCACATATGGAGTGTCTGATTTATAGTACATATACACTGGTCACACCCCCATTTATAGCAACTTTATGCAGGAATGTCAGGGCAGCCTTGTGGCTTGACAACTTCTGCACTGAAATCAAAGTGATGAGATGCTCCAGCTCCAATAAGGCCAGTTTGACTAAGCTTTAACATAGATACAAAATGGCTGTTGGCTGACAGAAAATTGTAAGTGCTCCTAGCTGTGTATAAATACATTATTGCTATTTTTTATTTCCTCCAAGAATCTCTGGCTTAGCAGTAGTAAGACATGGGAAACAGCCCACTGCTTCTGAAGACAAGATGTGCAGGAAAGTGCCTCACATACCCAGCTGGTTCTTCCACACGGCAACACCAGTATCACAGGCCAGACAATCCTCCTCCCTGCAATGAGACTCTCAGCACTGATGAAAGATTAGCTGCAACTGGACATTGTGGTAAAAGAGTGTTAGGCAGTTTAATTAACAGCTGTATTTGAATGAACCAGTATGCACAAAGCAACCCATAAATTGTCTCATTTTCACTCACAGTTGAAGACGATTGTTATTTTCTGAAACACAGTAAGGAGACAACCCTGTCTCACTTTTGTGATGCAAATTAGCAAGTTGCTTAGAGGAAGAGGTGGGGAGTAAAAGTCTTTTAACTGAAATTACAATGAAACTTCCTCCCTACACAATAGTCACAGACACCAGCTCCAGTGGTGTGTCCTCCAGGACCCAAACATTCTCCTTCAGCCCCTGCACAGCCAAACCTCTGCCTTGTGACTGCACACTCTCCTCACTGCTGCATCCATCTGCCATCTCACTCACTTGCAGTCCCCAAAGAGACCCTGAACCACCCAGAACAGCCACCAAGCATGTTAAACCAGGGAACACAAACCGCTGCTCTTCCATGAAGATGTAGCTACAAGAAAATTTTCTGACCAAGCAGAAACAGCCTCCAAAGCAAAACACCATCCCAGATGAAATGTGGCTCAGGAATGTGAGCTATGTGGGCAGGGGCGCTCTGATGGATATAAAGGGAGGACAGGAGCAGGCAGGCTGCTTTCACAGCAGTGGCTTCCTCACCAGAGCAGAGGACCAGCTTAGCTGCCTCCCTCATCCCACTGTGTGCACGAAGAGCTCGGGAATGTGAGCAGTGTGGACTGGGGGCCAGGGGGCTTTGCTGCCCGGGTGGGAGGGGGTACCAGGGAAACAACACAAGAAGACCAAGAGGCAGCAGGGGTTGCTGAGGAGTTGTAGGGCTCCTTTTAAGGGAGGGGGACATGCTGAGGAGGGGTCAAAAGGCTCAGCTGCAGCCTGCAAACCAACAAAGGTCCCTTCCTGTCCCAGTCACCCTGTGCTTGTGGAAACAAAACTTCAAATGTAGCTTCGCAATAAAAATGTCATTAATCTCCACCAGCTAAAACAAACTGCAGTCCCTGCTGTTTTTTTGGCTAGGTGCTAGCATGAAAAATATACCAGCATTATGACTAATAAATCCATGCACTTAACACATCCTGTGCCAGATGTTTAACATTCAGCTGTACATGCACAAACCTTCTCTTCTCTCCCCCAGATGGAATTGCTACAGGTAACAACAGCCCTGAAACACTCTCAAGTCTACTTCACCTATAACCCCTTACAACGTGAACAATATTCTGTCAACTGCTTATTTATAAGACTCTTGAAGAACTCCATTTTATTTCTGCCACATTTTCTTGATCCCCAGACCCCAGTCCAGCCGCTTGGTGACAGAGCAGTGCCTGTCTGTCTGGAGCAGCAGCCTCCCAGGAGGTGCAGCTCCCAGTGCCCGGGAAAACCAGGCTGAGCACCGACAGCATCTCCTTAGCCCGCCTCCCGCCTAACTCGTGACACTCATGATGTGAGCATGACACAAAGACGGGTTTGTTTTCCTTAAATTTCCTCACTGAGGAGGCTCCCCGCAAACACTAGTATTTTCGTCGATGTGATGGCTGCAACACTGCTTAAAAATATGACAGTGCACAAAAGCAGCAGTAGTGATGGGATGAGAAGCTGCAAGAAAAACACAGAGGAAATAGACTCAGTGCTAAATCACAGGTGGCATCAGGACCAAGGCAACTTCCACTACACACATCAGAATCCTTGCCTACTCAAAAAAATCCACAAAGACATGCATAAAGCAGCCCATAACATCACAAGAACAAAGAAAGAAGCACACATCAAGTTTGTCAGCCCAGTTAAACTATGCTGACAACATACATAAACTGCAGCTAATCATGCCTATATAATTTCCAGCATCTCTTTGTTTCAGAGAGATTTCACCTTGGTCTTGCAGGTAATTATATCTCATCTTTGAATGTTACTAACTTGTCATGCACAGAAAGATGCCCGAGCAGGCTGCTGGTAAAATGTAAGTTGAGAAAATGGTCAGTGATGCCAGAGTAAGACTAGCATTCATCTGAGGAAAGAAAACCCTTCAAGAGCTCCTCATCAGGGAAAAAAAAGAAAGCAGCAGTTTGAAAGTTTAAGAACAAGTTCAGCCCTACATATCAGGAAGGAATGTAACTTAAGCTAAAAATCTCTTCTTGTATTGCATTTTCTAAGTCTTAAGATTAGTCTGGGGAAAAGACTATTGTTTTAAAAGTGAACTTATTAATTAAAAAATGTGAAGTGTGATTTAAAAAAAAATACCATAAAGCAGCTTAATTCTAATCATGTTCCTGTAAATCCAGACTGAACACCTGAAAACAGCCAGATGACTTTCAATGCCTTAAAAAATGGAAGAAAAAAACCAAAACCTGTCTCCCCTGCTCATGAACCCTAGAATTTTACAGCTTGGTTTGGATTTTTCCTTCTCTCTTTTTTGGTTTGCTTGGGCAAAACTAGATATTACGAACAGAGTTTAGTGCAACTTCAAAACTTACCTTTCTATTAAGTTCATTGTGAAGCAGTTTCAAAACTGAGTAGTGACAACTGCTTTTCATTCAGCGAACTATTTCCTGTTGCTAGACTCTAGAAGACAAAGTGCTACTGCCAGACAGACAACTGAAAAATACAGAGCACCGAGAGGAGGGCTCTGAAAATCACAGGAGGCTATAGAAATTCTGCTTCAATATAGCTCTAAAATCCCACCTGGGCTAAGCTGCATAATATTCCATAACATCCAGATCAAGTTTTGACAACTGTCCTCTGCTTTGTTAGGATCTCTCCAGCCATTCTGCACCCATCTTTTACTTCAGCTCTCTTGTGCACTTACACCACACAGAACAAAAACACTAAGCCTGGCCTGCCAAATTACTTCTGCTTCCTGTCCCTGTTTGCCCCAGAAACCCAATTACAAAGTTAACTCATGCTAATGGAGCCTGAAGGGACATGCACTCACACTCAGCTACATGACAGGTCGCAATGAATGAACAGCCTGATTTTCACCCTGGTTTGGTATCTGAAATGTAAACAATGCACACTGAAGTTATCTACTGCAGAGGGGCAGCTACATCTGGGTGTATCTGTGGCTAATTGGAGTGAAAAGTCAGATTCCAACATATGAGTCATTACCACTAAAGCACTCTCCTTAAAAACAAAACAAACAAACAAACCCCCCATGGACTGACCCCGATAGAAACACCAGTTTCTACCCTGAGGAAGGATTTAGCTGAACTAAACTTCTTCTCTTAGCAGGTATTTTACTGGGTCTGTTGAGGTAGAAACACCGGGGCTGGGGAAGCAAGGCTTTGCCCTCCAAAAGCTGAACTGCAGTGGGAAGTAGATTATATCCTAATGTATCAGTCTACTAACACTGCAAAGGATACTGAAGAATCGAAACAGTACAACCTGTTTACAAACAGGTGTGTTAATAGCAAAGCACTGGTCAGAAAATACCCAGAGTCTTACACTGCGTTTGCCAAGCCGCAAAACTGAGAAGACCTACCAACTCTTTTATTCTGATTTCTCTTCTTCTGGAAGTCTGGAAATTGGGTGAAAAATCCCGCAATATTGTTTCCTCTAATAACTATGCATGAGTCAAGTGCCCGTGCTTTTGTCTCACGATCAGTATATTGACTGTCCTTTGTTGCTTTTAAGATTCTAATTTTAAAACACTCGAAAGTGTCTACATAAATAGAAAGGCTCCCTCGTGTAAATCTAAATATTACTTTCCCCAGTCACTCCACACACTTCTTCGCCAATTCCCTCTGGAGAAACACTGAAGAGCCCATAAAACACTTTACTTCGCTATCCAAACTAGATTAGTTTGCTATCACTCTCGGAGATCCTCTGCATGGCGTTATGCTGAGACAGATGAAAAGAGCATCATTCGCAGAGTTCACTATTGTCGGAGGCCCTTGGGGGCTTTTTTACACAGCTGTTCCAAAACAGCTCAAGAATGAGCACCATCCTCCTCTCGTTTAACAGCTCATGAAGTGAATGAAAACACTGTGATGGAAGCCCCACCATGCACAGCCATGTTTATGCACCTAAACAAACACATTCAACCTCTGACATTGCTTCACTTCAGAGAAGACTTACGGCTTTAACTCGGAAAACAGTTAAGGTCAGTAAGAAATAAAGACTTTTTTTTTTTTTTTTTTTTTTTTTTTTTTTTTTTTTTTTAAATAAAGGATCGGAATAGCTCGGGGGAGATAATTGTTTTAAACTAAACTCTTCATCTTTGAGACTAACAGGTTGCAGGCTGGTAGCATGACGAGTAGAAAATGCAAGGCAAGGAGCTCTCCCAGTCCCACCCAAAAAGATTTGATGGCCAGTGCTTCTGATCATCATCTACCAGAAAGCTCCTAATGGACCAAAGTTGAAAACGCATCACATGGATTTCCAGCTGCTCACGGGCACGGGAGGCAATCACAGTACCGTGTTTCATGCCCATTAACTTCCGACACATCCCGTACTACCGCTGAGGCTTCCCACCCTCTCCTGCTATGTTGGCACAGCCCGTGGGACACTGTGCGCACATCAAATAGCCGGGGGTGAGGGGAGGAAGGGAGGAATTCTAGCACGTTTGTTTCCAATCAGATCACCGTTCCAATCTGTTTGTCCCACAGCCACGTTGATATTAGCACCAACAAAAAGAAGGTGGCAGCAAAAGTGCCAGAGAAGAGCTAGCTGCTTTCAACCAGGCAGAGGTGTTACAGCCCCTGCAAAGCCCCTGTGGCACAGGCAGAGTCAGCAGGAAAGAGCCAAGAGGTGTGGAGATCGGTATGGGTTCTGAATAGAACAGAAACATTTCTGGCACCGCCCGGCAATTCACGGTGCAAAATTATCTGAGTCAATCTGGGCAGCATCCTCCGCCTCAATAATGACACTGCAGAATTGGGAAGGGATCGAAAACACAAATAATGAAAGAGGCTTCAAAAAGTTCGATCTTTAACAGACCAAATGACATTATTTGTCATTTGCTGATGGATTGCATAAAATAATAAACTGTGCATAAAAGCTAAGTCAGTGTTTGTCCTTATGTCAAGAATTGTTGATCAAGCCATACAGTTAGGAGGCTGAAACGTGTGCACACATGCTACAGAACTCATAGCAGCTATAAATAAAGGCTATCACCTCAGTGAGACCAAGAGAAGGACTGATCATTTGTGTGGTATCAGCCCTACTGGAGCTAAACTCAGGAATACTACTTGAAGTAGTAAAAAAGTAGAAAAGAAGTCCAGGGACTTAAGGTTTAAAAGTCAATGTTAACTAATTACAGACCCATACAAGACATACAGGATTGATTAGCCCTCATCAGTCTTATACGTATGGGTACCTCACATTTGATAAAAACCTCTGGTACAGAACCTCTCAATCCAAAACAGCCTTACTAAGGCTAGTGCCTTGTCCAATAACCAACATTTTGACTGTTTGCATCTTCCTGGAAACATCAGCAGCAGTGTAACCCACTCCTGCCAGGGCACTGCTCTTTCATGTAAATGCACTGGACTCTTTGGGCCCAGAAGATGGTAGACCAGTAAGAAAAAGTAAGGTCCCTGGGATGAGGAAAAGGTACCTTTGGATAGCAAAGAACTCTACAGTAAATCCTTCTAGATTTATGCAACCAGCAGCTTAGGGCATCTCCAGGCAGGAAGGACATCCTGGACTTCAGAGAGCACTAGCATAAGATAAAACAGGGCAGCACAAACCACCAATCCATCCTGTAAGTGTGGTGTCACAAACATTTGTCCAAGAAACCCAGTGAGGTACCCCCACCACCCTCCTGGACACCAGCCACCTCCAAACACCAGAAAAAGCTGTCTGTAGCATACACGGCTGCAGAGAAGATGGGAAAACAGACATATTGTGCACGTAGGAGATTTCTCTCACTGACACTTCTTTGTCTTGAGCTCTGTGTGTCACACAGCAACATCCCAGTGCTCCAGAACGGCACAGACACCTCTGTCTGCGTGAGGAATGGGACATAGGCACCATCTCTGAGCCCCACAGCAGCTGGGACACCCCCAGTGCCCAACACCCTCCCACCACCACCTTCAACAGAACATTTTCTGTTGCCTTTTTAGGGAAAGGTAGTTACAACCTCCCCCTTGTCAGGGCAGATATCTGGATCTACTCTTGGCTCCTGTGTGCAATAGGGAGCCCATACACCCGAAAAGTATGTGAACAGCAGTTTGGCTTTTGAAAAGACCAGACTCAGTTTGACAGTGCTTATCCACAATTAAGTTCCAACTGATCTTGTCAGACTCCTCTGTCTTCAGCCTACTCACATCTCTAAAGAATTAAAGGGACATTGAAAACATGCATTCATGACTCATGTTTAATTGTCAGCTGTCCTTCCTCAGTACATCTCTAATTAGAAATCAGAATCACATTTTTGAGCTTAGAAAGACACAAAAAATTGGCATTAACTGACGAGGGAAGCCTGTGGGAGTGCTTTAAGTCCAACAGGATGCTGCCTTCTAAGTTATGTTTTAGTCAAACTAGTTATTGGGCTTAATACAGGGTTGAGAGCCCAGAGTCTGTGGCAGCCCAAAAGAGAGATCAGATGCTCTTGCCACCCCTCCTGAATGACAAATTTTTCTCATTACTGTCAAAGCTCCCGTATTCACTACAGCACATTACAAGCTATTTCCTTTTTTCTTCATCATGGACAAGCACACTCTCAATGGTGAAAAAGTGACTATCATCACATACATCTTTCTGCCATCTGGAGTTTGCCAGGGAACCTTTGGCAAAGCACAAATATAAACATGGCCTGAATCACTATTCAAATTTAACCACAAGTCTCAACACTTGTGTCATGACTGCAGATACAGTTTCCCAAGTAAAATACACGGCAGAAATCAAAATTAGACAACATGCTAGATAGACCTTACAAATATAATTCACAATACAAAACTGCTAGGAAAATACATAAACTGAAAAAAAAAAAAAATCAATTGTGCCAATTTTTCATTCCTGACATGTATTTATTTCTCTTCAGTACCAGTCTTTTAGCAGACTAAAGATAGTCTACTACAGATAGCTGGGAACAGTAATATAATTTGCATGTTATTTCCCTTCAATATATAGCCTCGATAATAGGAGCAAGAGACAACTGTGGAGTGTCAGAGTTGACAAGTCTAAGTAGTCTCCCTTGAGATGCCTAAATGCCTTTTTACAGCACTGCCAATTATTCAACCATGCAAGCAGATACTATTAAGATACTTAAAATGAATAATTTCCCACCAGGCTCAAACACATTATAACCCTCACCATAAATCTCAATCTCTAGTCAAGATGAACTTATTTAATGTTCATAAATATTTTTATTTCATAAATGCTTGTGAAATATGGTTATATACATGAGGTTTATAAAAATACAATGTGATTTTTAGGTATTTTTATATAGTTCAAAGAAGACTTCTCAAATTCTGTAAAAAATTACAGCTGGCATTTCAAGTCATCTGTAAATTACATTTACTGCATCTAACTTTAAGAAGTTAGGTGGAATCATAATTTTTTGGAAGCAGTTCATTGCTATTTCTTGTTGCAATTCCACATGAAGTCCCCCTCATCATTACAACATGAAAACCTAGTCGTCACCTTGACACTTGTCATGTTGACACAATCCACAACAATTCTAGATAAAATTCATGCTTGTGCACATACACACACATAAGCTTTCAAACCGCTTTCCAAGTTCTACGTTTCTTCCCTTTCTAAAGTGCAGAGGACAATTTGGATGGATAAACAGTACAAGCAATGACGCCTGAAACACCTCCTTTGGCCCATTAGTCAATTCCATTAGCTAAATGAGTAGGAAAAAACCTCTTCTTCTCCATGACCTACCACTTCAACAGGTGCTGACACCACAAGAAAATCTGCAGCTCTCCTCAGTTAACAACTAATGTTTTAGCAACTAAAAGCACGATCAGGTGCCCATTCCTGACAGTTCTTCACAGCTCTGCATCATTTGCAAAATTGACTCCTCATTTGGACGTTTTCATTTCACTTTCAGCATCTATTATTTAGACATGCAGCACACTGCAGAAATTGAGACGACAAGCTGTACCAGAAGCTTACAACCTGAGAAAACTGCCAGAGTGAGAAAAGGCAAACAGATACCGAGGGGGAGCAACTGGACCCACTCACCTCAAACTGAAATAATTTGTACTATAAGAAATACCTCCATTACTGGTTCTCCCAAGGAGGTGGGATTTTTAAAAACACACTGAGCTGACACCTAAAACCAGCTCACAGTCAGTTTTCAGTCAGTGGAGGAAGCTTTCTCCAGTGCAATTTTAAAGCAAAGCCCAATCTTAAAAGAAAGCAGGTGTGCACAAATTTAAAAACTAAGACACTAGGGACTCCCATATGGGATGGAGTGCTACAGAAGTTGTCACTAAAAGACACTTTACAATATGAATTTCCATCTAGTTAGATCGCTAGCAATACAGAACGGCAAACCATGCTGTGACGTCAGGCAAATGAAACAGACATAAATGTAACACCAAATTCCATTAAACACAGGTCAGCAAAGCTACAGATTCTGAGGCACACAAGAGCCTATATCCACCTATCCTTCAGCCCAAGCTGCACTCTGCCACAACCCGGGGTTGTGCTGCTCTGCCCCTGGCGCTGGTGTGACCCACACTCAGCACTGTGTGGAATGCAACAAGTTTCCACACCCCATGCCATGTGGGGCACGAAGGGCCCCACACCTTCAGGCACCAGAGCTGCAACCTCTCTCATGCAAAACCAGGGCAGGAAGGACACAGGCTGTCCCCTCATATGACCATATCTCATCTCCTGTTGAGGAGGCAGTTTTGGGGTGGGATCACATTTCACCTAGTCACTAATATCTGGCAGATGTTCCCAGGCAGAAGAGACACAACACTTCAAAGATACTGCTTGCAGCAGGATTGGGTGCAGCCCTACTCCTGTCAGGCAGCACCACTGAGCCCTACCGGCACCCACTCCCTTTGGAAAACTGACCCTGGGCTCGAAGATCCAAGCAACACTCCTAAGGACTTGAAACACCACCTGAACAAAAACGTCAGGGCTTTCTCTGCACACCATGAACACTTAATAAATTACTTTGGCCTTTCTAAAATTCATGTTAACCTGATCAGCCTCCTCTACCTTTCTCATATTTTCCTTCTTCCACAATAGGTTCCTTTGCAACGTTTAGTAAGACCCAGTCACTCTGACAGAAGGAGTAAAATAAAAGGTAAGATACAGCCGATATGTTTAATCAGCAAATTGTCACGGTATCTTTTATGGCTTGCCAAGATACAAGGTTGTCAACTATGCTACTGAACTGCCAAACGGGCTTTGCTGCTACTTAAATGTTTGAGAGCTTTGATTTAACAAAAAGCACAGTATGCCTGACCCTAACATTGGTACAAGAAGTTAAACTAAGCTTGTTCTTATGTGTTACTCGAGGACAAAGCAGTCACAAGAAAGACACTATCATTACTGAGACTTGTAATTAGGTCTGAATCAGTTTTTACAAGTAAATGTGTATTAAGTTACTAGGTCCCGCACGTTGTTTCAGAAAAATTAAGACTGTTTTCAAACACTTCAGGACATCTTTAAGAGTTGCGGGTTTTTTTGTTTGTTTTTGGGGGGTTTGTTTTGGTTTTTTTAGATTCGTGAAGAGCAGCCAAAGTTAAGGCACTTTCCTGTACTAAGCATCATAGCCCAAGACCTTCCTCTTATCCCATCCTCCTACCCCAAAAAATTCTTTACCCTTTAGAAGTGCCGGCTCAGAAGTTAGTGACGGTCCATTTAAACAAAGCAACAGCGAACACTGCTCTCACATGTGACCCGCTCCCCGCCGCTCCTCTGCCCGGCCCAGGTGCTTCCCAGCGCACCTGGCAGCGCTTTCCCGGGCCGGGGGAGCCGCGGCGGTCCCGGGGCAGGGACGGGCAGTGCACGGAACCGCGCCGCGTTTGCCACAGTCGAGCGCTTTTACTCGAAACGGGGACGGGGATCAACAAGTCTCGGCGGCACCTCGCAGACCGGTCCGCCGGGACCGCCAGCGGGGCAGCGCCGTGCCCGCCGTGCGCTGCTCCTCTCCCGGTACAGCCAGGGGCTCCCGGGCTGGGGGCACCGCGCTGCTCCTCTCCCGGTACAGCCAGGGGCTCCCGGGGCCGGGGGCACCGCGCTGCTCCTCTCCCGGTACAGCCAGGGGCTCCCGGGCCGGGGGCACCGCGCTGCTCCTCTCCCGGTACAGCCAGGGGCTCCCGGGCTGGGGGCACCGCGCTGCTCCTCTCCCGGCAGAGCCAGGAGTTCCACCGCTACGCTCGCCGCTCGCCCCTCGCCCGAGCGCCCATCCAGCAGCCCTCCACCCCGTCCCATCGCATCCCCCGCCGCTCACCTCCGGGCTCCGCGTCCCGGCGAGGAGCTGGGGGGGTTCCCGGGACCCCGCACAACTTCAGCCCCCCCTGCCTCCCGCCCGCCGCGCTGCGACTCGGCGGAGCGCTCCGGCCCCGCTTTGTACCCGCGGCGGCCACACTGCGGCTGCGCGCTGCCCAAAACCAACACGGCGCCTCGGGCCGCCCGCCGGCCGGGGCTCAGCGCTGCGGCTGCCTGCTGCCCCGAGCATCCTCCGGTACCGACCTCCTGCCCCCCGAGCATCCTCCGGTGCAGCCCTCCTGCCCCCCGAGCATCCTCGGTACCGCCCTCCTGCCCCGCCGCGGCACCGGGCTCGGTTCGGCCGCGCTTGCTGGGGCCCAGCGTGGCGGTGCCGTGCTGGAGTGCGAGTGCCGGCGGCAGCAGAGTTTTCCTGCCCTGAGTTTAAGAGCCTGGCTCGGCGGCTCCCCGGGTGCGGGGAGCATCCTTGGGAAAATCTGCCCGGGGCTAACCTGCGATGCGTGCAGGTTGGAGGGACTGGTGCGAGGCCCACAAAAGGAGTGTTGGCCCAGCAGATCCGATAAATGGGGTCAGATGCGATACCTGTCCAAGGCACAATCCGGTGCCAAGGAATTGGGATTCCTCAGTGGAGGCAATCGCGTGAAACGCTTTTTTCGTGTTGGAGCCTCGGCAGATTTGCCCTCCGGCTGTACTGGGTTGGATGGGGCCCTCGGCAGGACTTCCAAAGAGCAAAATAGGCATTAGCTCCTTCTGCATTGTTTTGTGAACATCAGCTTAGAAACAAAGCTTTTAGACTCGTGCCTTGATTTTTACTGACCAGAGCAGGCTATCTCTAAAGCCTTTTCAGTTGTGAAAGGGTACAGTAGTTCCTGTTTTTGTATGCCTTGAACTTTTTCGCTTAAGGGTTTGAATATTCGGAATGGATTGATGGGTGGTTTCTTTCACTCCTCCCACTCTTATCTCAAGCGCTATCTCCACTGCCCCAGGGCTCCAATGTCTCCAGGAGCAAATGATTCAGAAGCTTTGTGATGATGCCAGCGAGAGTTTCACAGGACAGTCCCTCCCAAATAAAAATCAGAATCCACAGGCTAGGAGTAAGCAAGATGCAGGAGACTCAGCAAAGTCAGGAGTGTACAGAAAACAATGCCTGGTTTTCTTTTCCGTCTCTGGGTATAGGACCCTACAAGGTGATTATTGTGAGTTACTTCACAGAGCAAAAGCTGTGGTGCATCACTCTTTGCCTTTTCTGGTTTTACATGTAGTGTGCTGTCAAATGCTGGCATCTTCTGATCCCTTCTCATTTCCTTCTTTCTGTGTCATTCCTCTGCTTTTTTTCTGCCTTTCCCTGGTTAATTCTCCCAGAGCTCTGCTTATTTCCAGATTTTTTCTTTCCAGACATGATACTTGAAATTCATGAATGGAGATCACCAAAGTTTCTCTCAGTTAATATTGATTTCAGAATAGACCAAGGAGGATATCAAGGAAATTTGAATTTTTTTTTATTTTTTTTTATTTTATTTTTTATTTTATTTTATTTTTTTTTTTATTTTTTTTCCTGTGGACCACACTCAAATAATGGTAGACAAAAAATGTTAAGGCTTTCTCATTCTATAAAAAGCTAATAGGTTCAGTGATATTTCCATCTAAATAATTTCCAGTATTACTTCTGAAATCTCTGAAGCCATTAAAACATTTTAGAGATTAAATCACATCAAGTATTTTTCTAAGTAAAGCTGCTATGACGTTGATGTAAACCACCTCTCAAACCACAGAGCTTTTATTAAAAACAAAAGCATTTTTGTACATTTTAATTCAAACACACATATTTTTGGAAATATCGGCAGTCCAAATTTGCAAACAAGCCCTGCAGCTCTTTAAGATGCTAATAGTTATTAATTCGCCTGCTAACATCCCATCTAGAAGCTGTTTTTTTTATGGCTGCATTACCAACTCTAAAAGAAGGGGGGATGAAAGAAGTAATTGAGATAACGGTGAGCACCACTTATCATTTTTTATATTAACAACCAAAAAGAAAGTATATTCAGACTAGCAAACAACTCCTTACCATCGGCTTATTCATCCGAATAGTTGGGTCAGGACCATGTTGTACCAGAAACTGTACAAACAGAATGAAAGCACTCCGACTACAGCAGTGTACAGAGCAAGCAGATAGGACTCTTTCCACTTTTCCCACTTAATCCTTTCTTTCAAGAGCTGCCAGCTCTTGACAGTTGAAACAAGTGAAATTAAATAAAGAAGTCAATTGTTGCATTACCTACGTAAGAGTGACAGAAGTCTTTCAGTGTGGTTATGCAGTGGATGGGGCTTTTTCCTTTGAAGGTGCAATTGAAACCAGCAAGTCTTGGTTCACCCTTCAACTCCTTGTCTGGCGTTGCAGAGGGCTTGCAGAGGGCACTAACTGGGAGCCTGGGGGTCTGACAAATGGGGCAGAGGGATGTATAGGGGAGCACAAAGTGAGGAGGACCTGCCAATCTGCTCTGTCTGCCCTGCACATGCATACAGGGAAGGCTGGCAGAGGGACATAAATCCCACCCTGTCGAGCACCAAAGAGATAAACTTGTCTCCTATTAACCCAGCCAAAGCCTCCAGGAAAGGGGGATGAAGATGTGAGTGTGTTGCTGCTCTTTCTCAGGTGTGAGCCATGAGGAGCAGGTCCCTCATTCCCAGCTGGGCACTGGCACTGGCTTTGTCACCATCAGAGATGCCTGTGCAGCTCCCACTGGGACTGTGGGAGTATTTGTCTTGCTCAGCCTAAGCACCAGCAAGTGATACTGAGCTGGAAATAGGTGCTTTTGCAGGCTTTTCTAGCTCCCTGGGGTTTTTTTATTTGGGATCTACTCTGCCAGGTATGAAGTCTGGACTATTAAACACCAAGAGAAATAGCCCCTACCACCCCAAAAAAGCCCAACCCACCCATTTCCTTCAAAAAGCCAAATGCCTCATGTCTGTGAGTAGGAAATGATAAGTGGCATCTCTAAGTAAGTAAAAGTAGTACTTTGAAGAGAGAAAACACATTGCATTTTTCCATGATCTGGTTCAGATCAAGGTTGTGGTATGCTTTGACAGATATTTCAGATTACTCACAATACAGATAAACCCTATGCATACATAGGATGCCTGTGTTAAAAACAAGAAGAACTTAAGAGAAAATCATCCTGCCCTTCTGCAGTGGGTTCAGCAGAGGCTCAAGCAGAACTCTCATGGATTTTCAGGGCCCACCCTTCTGGATTTTATCACTTCCCATGCCTGAAACCTGTGTTGCATTGGACATCCCACACAGCTTACTCAGGAGCCACTGGATCAGTCGCATCAGCATCCTCTGTGCTGCAAGTTCACCTGAGTGCAGGTGATCTGCAGGCTAAATTTAGAGGCAGGTTGCATCAACCCTGTTCCCAGCTGTGGCCCACGGCCTTTGAGAAAGTGTGGAAAGGAGGGGGATCAGACATTCCCGCTGCTGCTGTAATTGACAGCAATTTTTTGCTTTGCTGCCACTGTAGAGGAGCATGAGAGGCCACAGTTATCTTAGATGAGTTGGCCTTAGGTCTTCTTCAAACTGCAATGGGTCCACCACAAGCACCTCATCAGCACCCTAACTCATACATTTCATAATTTCCCTTCTCCCGCCTTTCTCCATCTCAGAAAATAGGGTGCTGTCAGTTACACAAAGCTCACAACTCCAGGAAAGCCCCTTAAGCCATGGCAAACTTCACCTGATTTGTAGGAGTAGTAGAAACAGCCCTGACATATTTAAAAAAAAAAAAAAAAGTATGAAAATTTTATAAAAAGGATAATTCTAATTTTGCCAAGCAAAACAAAAATCTGAAATGTTCTTTCCATAGGAAATGGCAATGTTTTCCCATGCCTTAGTTTGTCCATTCTAGAAATGAAAAAAACATGTGCTTATTTTTTATCCAAAAGGAAGATTTGGCATGTAGGAAGTGGTGTTCAAGCACCCACCCAAGCATGACCAGCACAGAGTGACCCTCCCACCTCTGCCCCCCAAATCCTCCCTGCCTTTGTGGTGTGTGGAGCAGAGAGGGGCTAAGCAGGGCAGGGCTGTGCTGCTGGAGTATCCCCTCAAAGGCCTCTGGTGCACCTCTTCTTCTGAAGGACGCTTTGAAGTGCTGATTATTGCCAAGCAACTGCCAGTGCCAAAGCTGGATAGCAGCCTAAGGAATTAAATAAAACCCTGTTTAAAACATAGTGAATGTTCTGCACACCTCAGTGTAAATCAGGGGTAATGCACTGCCACGGTGTGAATGATGCCATGCAGTGGGCACAGCAGCTAAGAGGTGATATAAGCGGGCCAGGAGACCTGCTCCTTTTATAAGGCCTTTATCTGAGGGTCAGCTCTGTGTGGGGAACGCAAACAGCTGCACACACCACTGCTGCTCCCAAAGGGCAACACGGAGGAGGAGGGAGAGCTGTTCAGCTGTGTCTCCACAGGCACAGCCAGGTCTTCTGTTCTCACAGGTCCCTGGCAAGACTGAACTCCTTCTTGTTAGGGGAGGGCATGGTGATAGAGTGCTATTTAGGTTCAGCAAGAGAGTACAGCAGCTCCAGATGGTGATCTTGCCTTCTCTAATATTTTTCTCCATCGGTGAATGCTGTTTTCAGTCCTAGGCATTATTTGGGCCCGTTATTTTAGGGGTTTTCACTCTGAGTGGTGTCCCAGCATTCTCTGCGTCTTTCTTAATTTGCATGTACTCCACTGACGTCACTCCTCCTTCTCGGTCACAGGCGCCATTTTAGGGAGACAGGGAGGGCATAACCCGGCGAAAAGGGGAAGGCATATGGGTAAGACAATTGGGGGCTAAAAACAGGGCGAGGCCAAGACCTTTAACAATTAACATTACAGGCAACCGGGAACATTTATAAAAAAACATACAACTCTAACTGCTGTAAAACTTCGGGGATGTCCCCTGGAATTTTCTTTCCTGTGAAACCAGCTGCCCTGCCCGGGATCCCCAGCGCGGTGCCGGAGCCACGGGCAGTGCCCCCTCAGGGACAGGAGTGGGGACAGGACAGGACAGGGCCGGGGACGGCGCAGGAACGGGACCGCCAGTCCCGCGGGGGCAGGACCGGGGACGGGAGCGGGGAGCAGTCCCACGGGGACAGGGGACAGGACAGGACCGAGGACGGGACCGGAGATGACCGGGGACGGGAACGGGGACCGGGTAAAACTTTCTCTGAAGGACTTTATTCATAACAGGAGGCAGAGTAATCCTCTCCACTGCAAGCCTGTAAAAGCCCAGCTTTTTCTCTCTTGTGCATCTGCTGTCCTGACTTGCTTTTAGGGATGCAGCAGTTTCGGTAGATGTATGTTCTGTCTGTCTTTTCCCAGCACTTGACACCACTGACAATTCACACTGCATGGCTGTTTTTTTCAGAGGCCCATCTGCAAAGGAGGGATGTTACACAAACACAAAAGAGGGCAGGGCATTTGTTCCACCCTGGTTCAAGGCTCACATCTCTGATGGCAGGGAAAAAATACCATATTCTTGCCTGGGAGTCCAGAGTGAAATGGAGGAATGCAGCAGTGCTCCTGATTTTCCATCATCATAGTTTTCAGTGCCAGAGGGTATGTGCTGCTGTTTGCCACACATTTTCTGGGATCTCATCATTGGGCCTATGGATATTTGAGGCAGAACAGTGTTCTTGATTTGTGCACGAATGCACAAGCATGCAACTCCAGAAATCATTTACTAGATTAAATGTAGCACTTGCCTTTCCCCTTATCTTTGGAGAAGCAGTATCAAAATATGCTCCCCAAGGTTTGAGCAACTCTAATACAACAGAGTAAAAAGTTGCCACCAAACTTCAGTCCCTGAAATATTTGAAAGAATGCTTGATTGCCCAGAGCTCCCAGACCTTTATTTTTGAGCAGGACAAGGAGGCCACTGCAGTTTAATGTAGTTGTATTGTCAGTATAAGGAAGTTGTACAAACAAGCTCAATCTCTGCAAAAGGCCTTCCTTGGACTTAATGCCTGTCATGATTCATCTGAGAGATTAACAGAGTAATTTCCTTAATGAATATGTGCATACAGCAACTGGAATTTCAAACTAAATGGGAGAATCATGCTGAAACATAAAGTTATCACCAAAGGTCTATTTGGATGGCTGTGCTTGGAGAGAGCACATCTGCATGACAGCTTGCAATAGGCAGAGTTGGCCTGAATGAGTTTGGATATTCACCAGATACCTGTTCTACAGGCCAGGGCAGGGAGAAAATATTTTACAGCACCCCAGAAGCAAACATGAGACCCTATAAATAAAAGGCAAAACAACAACTGTTGGAAGAAAGTAGGACAGAAAAAACACTGGCAATTTCATGCTGGAAGGAGAAATTTGTAAAATCAACTCCCAAAATTGACTCATTTGATGCAATACATAATTTGTGCATGTTCATTCCAAGGAATGGCAGAATGAGGAAACTAATGACCCCAGCATATGTCTCCCTCATGCATGGGTCATTGGAGGAGTTTCTCGATTGTGGTGATAGGTAGGATATAGGTGGGTGTTACTCTCTTTTGCATAGACAAGATTTGTTTACATTGTTACATGATGATTTGATTTAATCAAATTCATTAGACAACTATCCTCTTAGAATGGGATTTCTCAACCTTCATTCTAGTTTCAAATTCATGAGAAGATTTTAACTTAGAGACATGGTATCTTTTTTAAAAGGAAATATGATTAGGATATTGAGGGCCTTAACTGTAAAAATGCAAGAAAAAAACTTGATGTACTTGGGCATTTTGTTGAGAAGGGTGGTGGATCCATTTTGTTTTTTCACATGCTGACTGATTCAACAAGGGTCCATTTGGTGATCATTTAATGATGACACTCAACACTAAAGGTCTCAGGTTGATTAGAGATCCAGCTGAAGAAGACAACGGGTCTTCTGTTCATGTTTGGAAGACATCAGTGTGAAGCTGCTTTGCAGAGGCTGGGGACAGTTCATGTGTTCTTCAAATGCATGCCATGCTGATTAATCTGTGCTTTATATCACTGGTTGTGGGTGTAGTTCTCATAACTCAGGAAGATTTTTCATCCTGAAGCATCCAATACTGGCTGTTGCATCAGCAGGGGAACAACATGCCTGGTTTAGTAACACTGTATTTGTGTTTCAGTGAATTCATGATTAGCAGTGTAAGCCTTCAGCCTTCAGATGTACCTGCTGTCAGCATAATCTGGTACAGACAGTAAGTACAGATTGATCCATTAAATGAAACCCTTGCTTTATTTTGGTAGTCAGATGCTTCATCTGGGACCTGGCAGTTGTTGTATGGACACAGGTCTCCTCTCACTGTTTCAGGTATTCTCTCACTGTCTCAGACCACACTGTAACACATGAGGAGCCCTAATAAAATATTTGGATGGCTGTGCTTGGAGAGAGCACATCTGCATGACAGCTTGCAAGAGGCAGAGTTGGCCTGAATGAGTTTGGATATTCACCAGATACCTGTTCTACAGGCCAGGGCACAGAGCACTGCTGAGGATTCAAAAAAATAAGTTAATGTTCACATGACGTACTGAGTTTGAGCAGCTTTCTGCCCTCCTTCCAGCAGTGGCACTGAGCAGCTCCATCAGTGTCCAGTGCTGATGTGTCCCAGCTCTGCTGCATGGTCCCTGTAGTGAGCTCCTGCAGCTGTGCCTGTGGAGCTGTGAGCCAAGATGCCATCCTTCCAGGCTGCTAACAACTCTCCAGCCTCTGAGGCAAGTGCTATCAACTAATTTTTGTAAGGTTGTTCTTGCTCACAGCCCCTTCTCCTGCTCCCTTCCCCTTCCCTTTCTTCCTCTGGGAAAAATGCCTCCTCAGGGGTCTGGGTTTGAGCCCAGGATTTTATGCCTTAACTCAAAAATGAATACTCCTTTGGAGCACTTACAACCTTTATTTGATAGCTGAGAAAGGAGTGTTCATCTCTTGAAAAGCTGACCTGCAAATAAAGGAAGGGATGGGGTTTTGTGCATACTTCCTTTCTTCACTATGTATTAAACCCAGA
The DNA here is from genome assembly GCA_030060385.1 of Muscicapa striata striata. Classification (NCBI taxonomy): domain Eukaryota; kingdom Metazoa; phylum Chordata; class Aves; order Passeriformes; family Muscicapidae; genus Muscicapa; species Muscicapa striata. The sequence continues at coordinate 4,117,626 of JAREIS010000060.1, forward strand.
CACACTTGTTTGCTTGAAGTTCTTAAGGTTTTAAGATGGCTTTCTGGCACTTTCAAATTGTTGATATATCAGTAGTGCTAAGCTTGCTTTTGTTTGTTTGTTTTCCACTGAGCTCTTCTTGGAGAAAAGAAATTTGCACAGATGTTCACATTTAAGAAAGTCAGAAATGTGTGATAGGAAATCTTCCCTTGCAGTTGTTTTATGAAATGCATGAGACGTAGTCCTCTTGCCATCCAGCTGAAATACCTTGTCCGTCACAGCTGAGTATCGGTATTAGATTGAATTGTGCAAGCTAGGCTGTTTGTGTGTATTTTGACTGTGTGTAAGTAGAAGAATTGTAGATTTGTGAGAAAATATAGTTGTTTGTGAGGCTTTAAAATTGTTAGTGTGAAAAGTGATACTTTTATTAATCGTGGTTAGTTTCTAAGTGCAGAGGAGTGATGCAGCGATGTGAGCCCAGAGCTGCTTTCTCCCCACTGCAGAAAAACTGTGTTTTGGCCAAAGTTTGACAGATTCTTGGCATAGATTTGTGAATATTTAACCTAAGGTATAACGAGAAAAGTTTGGTACCTATAATTAGTACTTAAATAGGGAAAGAATAAATTTGTTGTTCTGTGAGTGAATTGTTTGAGTGTTTAGTTGTGATATGTGTGTCCCTTAAAGTTATTTTAAGTGATTTGGTTTATTGGTTTTTACTGTTAAAGTTTTGTGTGTGAACTGTTTAAGAGTGTTTGGTTGTGTTATGTGTGTTTTTTTAGAGTTATTTTAAGTGACTTGGTTCATTGGTTTTTACTGTTAACTCTTTATTTTGTTGGTTGTTTTTATCCCTTCCCCTTTCTTTTGCTGATAAAATTACATGCCAAGGAATAGAAGGTTTAGGGTGGGGATCCTAGGATAAAGGAACTTCCTTGTCCAAGAGAGGGCTGTGACTGAGACCCCTGAGTTGTGTTTCATTGTGTAGTTTGTTGAGAATTGTGGGTCAGACAGGTGTGTAAGTAGAAGATCTTTGTACCAAGTTACTGCTAGGTGAAGCTCTGGAGCTGAGATAAGGTTAAAAGGCATTAATAGGAAAACAATTTTCAGTATGGGGGCAAGTGAAAACAAAGAGGTTCCTAAAGGTAGTCCTTTAAGATGTGTTTTGGCATATTAGAAAAAGCTGGTGGATCATAAGAGTGCAGAAACTAAAAGAGAGCTTATTAAGTTGTGCCCACAGTGGTGGCCACTTTATAAACTTGAGGAGGGGGCAAAGTGGCCCCCATCACGAATGCTGGACTATAACACTTTGGTACAGCTAATGCTTTTCCTTAGGCATGAGCAGAAGTGGCATGAAGTTACTTATACTGACATGTTTTTCACTGTTGAGAATCACCCTGAGTGGCAAAAGGCTTGTAGAATAAGTCCAACCTCTGACCTTTTAGTGTTGGCTCTTGAGAAAGATAATAAAGCTAATAAAGAAAAACCTAAGAGGTGTTGCAGCACATGCTCAATAAATCAAAGGTGTGCACATCCTAAAAAAGTATATTGTATGAAAACTCAGGAAGAAGAGACAAAAAAATTGAACCACCCCCAATTCCCGAGACACGAGAGCCAACCCGACTGTATCCACCCTATTTTATGTTATGCTATTTTATGTTTATGCTATTAAACAAAATTCCTCTCAAACTCCTGAATTTCTAGACCAATTGCGAGAGGCAGTGTGTTGACACACCACCCTGGATCCTGAATCTAGTGAGGGAATAAAACAATTGGTAAACTTGTTTTTAGGGCAATCTACAAGTGACATCAGGTGAAAGCTCCAGAACATGTGGGGCCCAGCAAGTCAGAACTTGGAGACTTTGCTAGGTGAGGCATGGAGAGTTTCCAGAAATCAAGAAGAGGGGTGTAAACCAGGATCAAAGAAACTAGTAGCAATAATACAGAAAATGTAAAAAGGCTACTGGCCGACCTGAAAAAGCATATTTTTGCAAACCATTGAAGTGTAAATTGGGAAAAGAGTGGGGAATTCATCGATTTTTGTATATGCCAAACACTCCATCTGCACTTTTGGGCAGGAATCTGCTAGAGCAGCTAGAAGCAAAGATAATGTTTAAAAATGGGGAAATTAGTTTGGAGATAAAAGATGAACAGTATGCGAAATTGTTAATTTTAATGCTAATAACAAAAAAAAATTGAAGTTGAAAATGAAGAAGCAATTATTAAGAAAATAAAAGATTGGTGTTCCATGGAGTTTGGGCCTCGAATATACCAGAAAAAGCAAAGAATGCTCCACCAGTACAAATCCGGCTTAAAAAAGGAGAACAATCGGTAAGGGTCAAACAATATCCCTTGAAAAGGAAAGACAGAGAAGGAATTAGCCTAATCATTGAAAACTTTTTGCAAATAGGACTATTAAAAGAGTGTCAATCCGATTTTAATACTCCTATTTTGTCCCTGAAAAAGGCCTGATGGATCATACAGGTTAGTACAAGATTTAAGAGCTGTTAATAAGATAACTGAAGATTTATACCCAGTGGTTGCTAACCCCTACACTTTGTTAACTCTTTTAACACCTAAACTAACCTGGTTTACTGTTTTAGATTTGAAGGATGCTTTCTTTTGCCTCCCTCTGCATGAAGCCATCCAGAAAATTTTTGCATTTGAATAGGAGAATCCCAAAACTGGACGTAAAACTCAGCTCACATGGTGTGTACTACCCCAGGGGTTCAAGAACCCCCCTGCCATATTTGGAGAACAGCTGGCAAAGGATTTGGAGTCTTGAGAACCCCCACCAGGAGAAGGACAGCTGCTTCAGTACCTGGATGACTTCTTAATAGCCACCCAGACCCAAGAGGTGTGTGTGGATTGGATGGGAAACCTCCTAAACTTTTTTAGGCCTTCAGGAGTATCAGGTATCCCAAAAGAAAGCCCAGACAGTGAAACAAACAGTGATTTACCTGGGCTATGAAGTGAGTGCTGGATGAAAGACCTTGGGGCAAGACCGTAAGGAAGCAATATGCCAAACCCCAAAACCCCAGACAGTAAAAGAACTGAGAACCTTTCTAGGCATGACAGGGTGGTGCAGACTGTGGATTTATAACTATGGATTGTTCATTAAACCCCTGTATGCCTTAATCACAGAAGGGAGCAGGGATCTTCAGTGGGCAACAGAAGCAACACGAGTCTTCAACCAACTAAAGAAGGCTCTTATGTCAGCTCCAGCCCTGGGACTTCCAGATGTGAGTAAACCATTTTTTCTGTTTTCTCACAAAAAACAAGGGATTGCTCTGGGAGTACTAGCACAAGACCTGGGGCTGTACTGGAGGGCAGTTGCCTTCCTTTCCAAACAGCTGGACACAGCAGCCAAGGGGTGGCCAGGGTGTCTCTGAGCTGTTGCAGCAGTAGCAGTGAACATCCAAGAGGCACACAAATTCACCCTAGGCCACAAGGTGACCGTGCTAGTGTCCCACACAGTGTCTGCAGTCCTGGAGGCGAAAAGGGGACATTGGCTTTCCCCACAAAGATTCCTAAAGTACCAGGCCGTACTGGTAGAACAAGATGATGTTGAAATTGTGGTAACTAACATTGTGAACCCAGCTTCTTTCCTCAGCAGGAGTATGGGAGAACCAGTGATCCGTGACTGCCTGGAGACCATTGAAGCCACCTACTGCAGTCGCCCGGATCTGAAGGACACCCCTCTCGAGGATGCTGAGAGCTGGTTCACTGATGGGAGCAGCTATATCATCAGAGGAGAAACACATGCTGGGTATGCAGTTACCACAAGCAGAGAGGTAATGGAGTCTGGACCATTGCCAGCAAATACCTCTGCACAAAAAGCTGAAATAATCGCCTTAACCCGGGCCTTAGAGCTGGCAAAAGGAAAAGAAATCAACATTTATACAAACTCAAGGTATGCATTTGGAGTGGTTCATGCACACAGAGCTATATGGAAAGACAGAGGACTGCTGAACACACAAGGGAAAAATATTAAACATGCACAAGAAATATAAAACTATTAGATGCAGTTCAGTTACCTGAAAAGGTAGCTATTATGCACATGAAGGCACACCAAAAAGTGAGCTCAGAATTGGAAGAAGGAAATGTGCTGGCGGACAGAGAGGCAAAAGATGCAGCCAAAGGTGAGGTACCCAGTGAAACAGTTGAGGCAGCATTAATTCCAGATGGAAAGATCTCTGTTGAAGGTAAGCCAGTATAAGGAAGAAGCAGCAGTTTATAACCAGGAAGGGTGGGCTGTAGCCAAAGAAGGAAAAGTTGTAGTACCCTCTTACGTCTTGTGGTCACTAGATCTAAAAGAACATGAGAAAACACATTTGGGAATGGACGCCCTATACAATTACTTAAAGGATAGAATTTTAGCTAGAAAATTACAAGGCACAGTAACACAGGTAACTCGTCAGTGTGGTCTTTGCCTCCGAACTAATCCTAAAACCTTTCCAAAGCCTAAAGTTGAACAAATTAGGGAAAGTTGTGGACCTGGGCAGCAATGGCAAATTGATTTTACCGAATTGCCCAGGAAAGGGGGGTATCGTTGCCTATTAGTGTTAACAGATACCTTTTCAGGATGGCCAGAAGCCTTCCCTACCTGGAGAGCGAAGGCACAAGGCATTGGTCATCTCCACGTTGTGGAGTCCCAGCCGCTGTATCTTCTGATTGAGGGCCACATTTTATCTTGAAAATTGTACAGCAAATTAGTCACCACCTGGGGATAGATTGGGAATTGCATATCCCATATCACCCTCAATCCAGTGACCAAGTGGAGAAAATGAACCATTTGATCAAACAACAAATTGTTAGCCTGGGGCAAGAGGCAAATTTGCCTTGGCCCCAGGCTCTTCCACTGCCATTAGTACAGATTAGAAGAAAACAAGAACAAAAGGGAAATTAAGCCCTGTTGAAATACTGTGTGGGAGACCATATGCGGTCCAAGAAGGAATAACACCCATTCAAGTAGAGGAAGAAACTTTACACAAATACATGGTGGCCCTGAATAAACAACTTAGAGAAATCGGAAAATATGTGGCTGGGGCCAAAGCAGAAAATTTGATGGGCCAGTACATGATGTACAACCTGGGATTATGTATATGTTAAGTGTTTTGCAGAGAAGACTTTGGAACCACGGTGGGAAGGACCATTCCAGGTACTCCTCACCACCTTCACGGCAGTCAAAATCAAAGAACAGAAGGCTTAAATCCATCACTCCCGAGTGAAGAAGGCTTCTGAAGAAATTTAGAAAATTGCACCAGGCGACAGAGACCTGAAGCTGAAATTCACCAAGAACAGCAAGTAATGGACTTACAGCTATCATGGACATAATGCGAACGGTTGTGACCCTTGTGGTCATTGCCATGACTATAATAAGAGTCAGAGCAACACCACACCAGTGCAATGTAACCAGGATTTATCAATGCCAAGGGAAAGCTTACGATCCCTACTCTAGTAGGGTTTTAAGCAAAATGTTAAGGGTCACAAATGCAAATATGTAGAAAGGGAGAAATGTTTTGGGATGTGAATATGCATTTTTACAAGATGGGTTCCATGAGGCTCACCATCCACCCATGGAACTCATCCAAGTTGGTCCTAGATGCTGTGACAAATGTTTAACCACGTGTCCTGAATTTAGACTTAAAATTGGCACTAGGTAACAATCATTGGAAACTGACCAAAATATTACCAAAATGGGAAAAAATAAAAGAGCAAGAGCATGAGGTAATAATTAAAGCCCTAGGCACCGCTAGTGCAAACATTTCTCTGGCTCTTGGGTGTACCCAAGCACAAATGTGGATGCAGTCAGTGGCTGCTGCAGTCATTAAGGAAGGTGAGGAAGGAATTTTCCCTGCTGAAATTCACAAAATTGGGACAATGCCTCTGAAATGGAAAGAGAGCTTCAACCTTGGTGGGTTTTGGTTAATTTTACCTATGACCCTGAGACAAATACAGTTACAGCTTTTGTTACATATATACATATATACATAGTGCATCTGTGAGCTTAATACATCCAGTAGTTGCTCAAGGACTAAATCATAAAGGGACTGTATTGTATCCTTCTGAAGATAGAATGTGGGCATGAGAAGTTAAAAAAAAAAAAGGCAGACCATTAACCTAGAGCCCTGTTCTATGAGAAAACAATTGGCATATATATATGAAAGAACTTTAAAAGATGACAAAGATACCTGCCTAGACACAGACCAAAGCATTTGCCACTTTGAAATGCATCTAACCAACCAGACAACTTTACTTGTGTATATAGGACAAGGTTGTGTCTGTCTCAAGACAGCATGTCCCACCATAATAATAGACAATCAAATAGTGGATGAGACTCAATTCAATTTATGTGTTTGCAATTTTGCTAAAATCAAAAAATGCAGCTTTTCCTATCAGGCACCTGTAATATCACATCAGTACAAAAAGGCAAACCTGGTTACTGTGCAAGAAATATTGCCTGTGCCTATAGGAATGAATTTAACCCTAGTTGCTCAGGTACTGAAACATCAGGAATTAAGAAAAATTTTAAAAGAGATCCAAGATGCAGGGAAAAAGACTTTGATCACGATACACTGTGACGCAGAGACCACAAAAGAGGTTTTTAAAATATTTGAAGAACATCTGTCTCATCATTGGTGAGATGTGCTATTTGGGTGCTCACCAACCGCAGCTGGTTTGCTTAATGCCTTAATTCACCCAATCGCTGTGCTGCTTATTTTAATATAAGTTTAATTTTGTGTGTTGCTGTACTTGTTTGAAATTAGAGGATACTACAACAAGTGGCAGACTTAGCATCGCTATCAAAGGCGTATGGCTTAGTTTTAAGAGATCACCGCCATGCGTCTTGGATAGATGAAGAGAAATCCCCATATTGAGTAAAAGAATTTACTCATTTCAAAGGAGAAGTGGGGAATGAAACACTAATCTTAGAAAATTAGGATTTTAGTTACTTTGTTGAAAATAATTAAAAGTCAGAAGTTAGAAGGGAGTAGTTATCTGAAACTTAAATAATTGATTGTCTGTCGTTTCATGTTTGTTCAGCTGCGCCTACAATGGGAAAAGACGAAACTAGTGAGTAGACCTGAACAAGCATAGACAATGCAACCAGAAACCCATTCTTTGAGAAATTGGACTATCCCCAGAAATCATTTGTCATTTGTCATTGTCATTGATAGAAAAGGTTAAGAGTTTAGAGTGAGGAAGACTCACCTTACTTCCTCCTCTTAAGACCCCTCCCCATGAAAATGACCCCAGACTTAATTTAAGAAGTCAATCACGCATGCTTAATAGCAATTCAAGCTACTTACCATGGGAAGCGGGGATGGGAGGGGCTGTTATTATTAATATGTATTTGTTTGAATACTTTGCTAATAAATAGACTTTGTGATCACCTGTGATTTTGCAGTGCGTATTAGAGGATTACCTCACGCTGCTGCCCAGCGCTGAATAAACATACACTTTCTAACTTTAAATTGTTAGAGAGTCTTTTGTCCATCACAGTTGAGTATCGGTATTAGACCAATACTCATATTTTGGTAAATCAAATGCTCACATGACGTACTGAGTTTGGGCAGCTTTCTGCCCTCCTTCCAGCAGTGGCACTGAGCAGCTCCATCAGTGTCCAGTGCTGATGTGTCCCAGCTCTGCTGCATGGTCCCTGTAGTGAGCTCCTGCAGCTGTGCCTGTGGAGCTGTGAGCCAAGATGCCATCCTTCCAGGCTGCTAACAACTCTCCAGCCTCTGAGGCAAGTGCTATCAACTTAATTTTTGTAAGGTTGTTCTTGCTCACAGCCCCTTCTCCTGCTCCCTTCCCCTTCCCTTTCTTCCTCTGGGAAAAATGCCTCCTCAGGGGTCTGGGTTTGAGCCCAGGATTTTATGCCTTAACTCAAAAATGAATACTCCTTTGGAGCACTTACAACCTTTATTTGATAGCTGAGAAAGGAGTGTTCATCTCTTGAAAAGCTGACCTGCAAATAAAGGAAGGGATGGGGTTTTGTGCATACTTCCTTTCTTCACTATGTATTAAACCCAGACACACTTGTTTGCTTGAAGTTCTTAAGGTTTTAAGATGGCTTTCTGGCACTTTCAAATTGTTGATATATCAGTAGTGCTAAGCTTGCTTTTGTTTGTTTGTTTCCACTGAGCTCTTCTTGGAGAAAAGAAATTTGCACAGATGTTCACATTTAAGAAAGTCAGAAATGTGTGATAGGAAATCTTCCCTTGCAGTTGTTTTATGAAATGCACGAGATGTAGTCCTCTTGCCATCCAGCTGAAATACCTTGTCCTTTTGACTATTTAATTTTCTTTTGTAATTTGCATCCTACCAATAGCCGCATGTTTAGAAATATTCCACAAATAGAGGCTGATAGTGAAAAACCTAATTTCTGTAACAAGACCTAGTTCTAAAAGAATATAGAAAAAAGGGTGTATAATGACTTAGGTATCTTTTAAATTCATGAAGAGAAACTTAAAAAAAAAAAAAAATTCAACTTTGTCTTATTTTTCCTAAAGAGAAAATTTTGTTTTGAAAGGCATAAAGCATCAAATTACTTAGAATAGATAAGCATAACAAAATTTTAGGACTTTCAAGGCTTTCTCAATATTCTAATGAAAGTTTATTGAGCATCTTCAAGGGTTTAGTTTGCTTGGTTTGATCAGCTAAACACTTTGATGTTTTCAGGATCTTTTACTGACCAATATTGAGTAATAATATTGATTGCAAAAAAAGAAAAAGTTAGTTTTAAAATTCTTGAACAGTTGCAAAGCAGTCTGGTTTTGAATGGAAATTAGTAATTTAAACCAATTCCCAGTAAGAACATAAAGAGTCACAGAAATCTATGCATCATGAAGTGCTCAGTGAATGCCAGAATTTACTGTAGCTTTCCAAAACACAGTCTGAGTTCTACTGTGAGAATGCATTGTCTTTATTTATATAATCAAAAGGGACTTTTACCACAGGGGGCTCTTCTCCTTTCACTGCACTGATTAGACTGGAACATTACCCAACCTGGGATGACTTATTCAAGGCCTGTTGACCATTTTTTAATCACTTCGTTTAACCAGTTTAAAAGATGGTTAAAACAGAGTCAGCCAAGCAACTCCCTGAACATCCCACTCCTAAATTCAGCACTAATGGCAACACCCTATGAACACTCCTTGTATGTGTTCCTCTCTATCAGAAGACATCAGCAGTGCAGTGCAGTAAGCCCCAGTAAAACACTATTATTGTGTGCTTCATTTTCATAACAAGCATTGCTTTGAGAGATTGAAACACCTAGAGGAGTCCTAGGTAGCTCTGTCTCAGGCTCTCTGCTAAGCTTTAATTGCCCTTTCTGAAATATTTGGTATTTCTAACAGACAAAATGAAAAACAACAAAAGAGAGTTTAAATGTTTGCTTCTGCTTTTCCAAGCCTTCACAATTGGTGGGAAACATAATGAGAAAGCATTCAGCTTCCCAGGAGAAGTCAAATAACCCACACCTCCCAATTTTAAGTGACAATACTGCTTTTCTCTGTACCTGACAGAAACTTCTACTCATGGTCATGCCTGTCCAGTCCATCACCTCCTGATGTAGCCTGAGAGGTGTGCTCCCTGTATAGATGCTGTTCTCCAAACCAGGAAATCCAGTGTTAGGGCTGTCCATGGAGGAATCACAGTGCTGACCAAAAGCAGCTATCAAACTGCTATTTGACTGTTCAAATGTTTTCAAAATGCACTGCCATTCATATTTCCAGGCATCATTGCTGGCGTCCTCATAGCTGGCACGGGCTCCTTACATCTGCCAGATGTGCAAGTGTATGCTGACACCCACTCTGGACCAGGTGCTCTCTTCTGTGGCAGTGGGGCTGTCACAGACCTGAGGCTGCTGGTCACCACCTTACCACCTGTGTGCTGCCACAGGATGGGGCGTGGCTGACGTGTCAACAGAGACACGCTCATGCTGAGCTAGAGGATTCCTGTGCCAAATTCAGCACCGTGCTCCTTAAAGCTGGTGCTTGCTAATGGTAAGTGCAAGAGGTGAGTGAGCTCTGGTGAACTCCCAGATACATCTAGGATGGTGTAGTGCTTATCTGCTGGTTCCCCTTTGACAGCCTCAGCAGTTTAGCCCTGGATCTACCTAGTTTGGACACACAAAACTCTCCCTAGTCTTGAATTATCCAGATGCTGAATTCAAGAATCAGGCGTATTTCTGCTCTACAGCTACAGACCAGAGGAAGAAAGGAGGGCACTACTGTCACTGAGCTTCCCACTGACATGTTTAACATGCATTGAATGAAAAACAGAAATTGGGAAACAACTTGTTGCTTGTAATCCCTGCAACAGGCACAGTTTATCCCAAAGACAGACCAACACATCATCTGTCCAAATAAATGTATTTTTTGCTAAATGACGCTTCTACAAGAAAATGCTCCTCCTACTGAAATTTTATTTCCAGCTGCATGATATTGAGGTATAAGATGCAACACAAAGCCACTTCTAAGTATGCTGTGTAACAGTTGCTTTATTGCAAAATGAATATTGTAAGACAGAAAAATTGTTTCACATAGTTCAGCTCTTGAAAGAAATGTACAAGCCATGTTCAGTTTGTAGAAGGGACGACATGAAATGCAAACTGAGGTCAAGACTGGCCATTGCGAGGTGCTCAGCTTGTAAAATGGGAGTGAGAGTCCGTCAGAATTCATATTACCCTGAGTATTATTTCAATTCAAGGAACCACTTAATTGCTTTTACCTAGTATGTTGTGCACCTGTTAGGGGTTTTATTTACCTGAGGTTTCTGTTAGTTTGGCTGTAAAGGACAAGTATCTTGTAAACAGGGATGCTGAATTGTGGGTTTGATAGATGACAGCATTCTGACCTTTCTCCTCAACTGGCAGTTAAAGATAATAGATAAAGGGCTAGATTCTGACAAGCAGAGATCTCAGCTTCAAGGCTTTGGGAAATAAGTGATTTTTCAATCTAGAGCTGTTTCAAAACAACTTGAAAATAGAGAAGCCACTCTGACATAGAGGCACTCTGACTTTTGCTTTGAGCTTTTTATACCATTTGCTTATGTACTTTGGATGTGCTCACTTCAAAGTCTTTTTCCCGATTTTTTCATTTACAAATACTATGAATGAGGAGGGAAGTTATTTTATTACACTCCAAGTGCTATGTAACTACAGGGTTTATTTCACCTATTTCCACATCTCATCTTATTTGATCATCCAAGCGAATCTTCTACAAAGCACATTCAAAATACGATACAAATATCAATTAAGTGCTTGGAATATTTGTATTATCAAATGGCAAGGCTGCAGGTGACTGTAAAAAGCAAAAATGCTTCCACTAAAAGCAACAGCTTCCTGATAGAAACATATGGCAGCTCTGAGAAAGTTCACTGTAATTATCTACAGTGAAGTATGAAGGAAAAAATCCGACCATTTACTTGAATTTTAACATTAAATTCTGTGCTTGGGCAAATGAAATTGGTTACTTTAACAAACATTAAAGTATAATTTCCAAAACATTGAAGAGGTGCAGGAGAGGAAGTAATATTTAGATGTTTTCACAGAACTTTGTTTCAAAATACAAATATGTGGCAAGCATAGTCACAATAAAAATTGTAGCTCTTCCACTTCCTCACCAAAGGAGTTCCAAAAGTCCTAATGAGTTCCAAAAGTCCTAAATGAGTTCCAAAATCCTATTTTCTCCTCTCTCTTTGCATCTTCATTTGCAAAATTGTAATAACATTTCCATACTTCAGAGAAGTGGTATAAAGATTATTTAGCTTACGACTCAAAAAATACTAAGCACTAGGTAATAAAAATTATGTGCTGATTTCTATTAAGCTGCAGTAAAGCCTGAATCAAGTGATTTGCAGCTTCTGTAATTAATTTTGATAAGGTTATCTACATAAGAGCTTTATGTAATAAAGACTCACTCACAGCGTAGCATCTTCTTTTTAAACTATGACTTGTTAGCTCTGCTAAATATGTCACAGATTACTAACTGCATGTCAGCCACTATGCTGCATGTCCCTATATTTAGAAAAAAATTTAGAAGATCTCTAAGAACTATTTATTACTACTTCTTGATTTGCATGCTTTAGTTAAGAAAACGTGTGCAGAACTCCCCACAGTTAAGGACCGTAACAGATAATCTGTTCAAAACTGACTGAGGAAATTATCCTTCCCTGGAGTGCCAGCCTAGCAAACATGAGCAGGTAACCATGTCTCTTCTCATTAAGATAAAATTTAACCATGTGATTAACTTGCAGAATGTGCTTCATTGCCAAAAGCACATGGATAAATACTGTCTTGGGAAAGGACCAGAAACACATATAATTTGTTGTTATTCCTTACACATTATTAATTAGATTCACCTCAATCAAACCACACAAAGTTCTGTGTCTGTTACCAAATCATAACTGATTTCATGCCACTGACCACTCTAAGGTCTACCGCTCTGCATTAGGCCATTATTGTACAATATATACAAAAGTATCTAAAAAGCATCCCCTTCCTTTCCAAGCCCTTGTGATATGTGCTTGATTAGGATTTATCCCCTAGTTTTCAGTGATCTTGTGTAAATGCTTTTCTGCATACTGTCCAGAAAGCACACATGCTGTCTTGTGAGAGATTTCTGATTTCATAGATGTGGAATAAATACTACATCACTTCTGTCTTGCAGCATGAAGCTCTTCCTTGGCCAAAGCTGCCAGTCCTTAGGTGCTTTGGGAAGAAGTCTGGGCATCATATTTCCTAAAACTGTGGTTACGAAAAGAGTCCCTGCAATGAAATAGATTCATAAATAGAGTTGGCAAATGAAAAACTGTCAAAGAAATAAATACCTGTCTTGGGAAAAGGAGCTCAGCTGAAACATGCTATGTGTTGGCAGGTCAGAGTTGTCATTTCTTCTTCTCCCACCCCAAACTGGGCACAGTGGCTTTGTGAAGAAGCATATAGTCATAATCAAAGAACATTAGACTCTTCGGTATCAGTCATGTGACTAAAAAGATTATGTTTCCTGTAGTGAAAGGATGACTTCATGTTGCCTAACACCACATGTGTTCTATCATACTCCTTCTATCTCCCTTCTGGCTTCAAAGTTTGAAAAATCACAAGATGTTTCCAGTAACTTTGTTAGGGTGAGGGGGAAGTCTTATCTAACAATGTATTAAAATTACATAAATCCTCTACCTGGGAATGCAGGGCTTGAGAAACACAGCTAGCACTACAATCATCTCCAGTGGAAGTCAGCAGGTTTCTTTAATGGGTAATGGAGTTGTCAGTGCATATTCTGGCTTGGTTTTAGCTGCCAGTAAAATTCCCTTTCTTCCTTGCAAAAAAAAGGCGTATTTTTTATACCCACAACAGATAACCCTGCCCTAACTATACCTGATGCTATGGACTTTTACCACAGGTTTGTACAGCTCTGGGATCTTCCTCTCGATCATGGGTCTAAGGTTCTCCTTCAGTTTCATGTAGTTTCTTTTGAGCTCCTGATGATATTCCCGCTGGTCAGCAGTAATAAGGTGCTTATTTTTCTCCACTGCTTCACCACACCTAGGCAAAAGGAAAGAAGAAAAGACATGGTATATATAATCTACTTCTATTAAACTCCCTCATTTTGTGTTAAGTAATTTAAATTGACAAGAATCCAGTCTTAAGCATTCCTCTGATAACTTGTCAAGACCAAACTGAAAATAAACCAATAAGAAAGCCCTGTTTTTTCCAAGTACATAAACTGAGGTTATTTTTTTTGGATATTAGGAAAGCATGAGTGAACTAATAAAAAGCAAATTTAATGACTGCAGAATACTGAGCTAGATGCCTACTTATTACTTTTATAAAGAGATAAATTTGCAGTAGCAATGCTTAGAAGTTGTGTCTTCTGCATAAGACTTGTTTTTATTTAACTCAAACTTATCCTTCATCAAGGAGGATAGTCTGGACTAAGGAGATGAGTCTCTTCATACATAAATATGCTTGTTGAAACTTACAAACGTATATAAAGCAAAGGACATGTGTCTGCCACTACCACTATGTCTGCTTGACAGATGCGATTTTCTTATGAACAGCTTTTGACATAAGAATGCAATTTTATTAAAAATTAAATCAAGGCAATAGTCTGAAATATTTGATTTCTATAAGACATCGAAAGATAAAACAAATGGAAGATCTAAATTTATACATTATTAGCTTTAAGTGTTAACATTTCTTCCCTTTGAAAATGCAGTGCTTACCTAGGCATTAATGTGAAGCAGAAATAACAAGTGTGGTCCGAGTGTTCAAAGTGTGAGATGCCAGGATTCATGATGCTAACTTGCATGGTAATTACTCAGTTATATTATGGTTGCATTATTGCTAATATTGAATGTATTGATGCAATTCAGCATTTCAATTTAGTTTTACTGACCTCATTATAAACTCTTTGAAGCACAACCTCAGCTTGTTGTGATGTCGATAAAGTTTGGGGTCTGCTGGAATATCAGCCAGGAACACTTGCGCTACCTCTAGCGGTCCCTTATAGAAATAACACAGAAATGTGAAAAAAAAACATACATTTGTTTAAAGCTGTTTGTTATTTCATGAGTGCAGTTACGAAAGGAAATAAAACTCTGCACAGTTACCATAACAGGATGGGTTTTAGCTCCCTTTCCCCAACAATACTTCCCTGGAAAGCAGAACTTTTGCCTGCCATATTTTATCCTCTCCTGCTATTATTTCTCCTCCAGTTCCACAACAAAGGGAACAAATTCTATGCAGCAGAGAGGAGCTGGGACAGCCCTAGTGACAAACCTGGTTATATTAGAGAAACACAGCTCCTGTGAGAGTGTATTACAAGACTTTCAGGCAATAAGCCCAGAGCTGAAAAATCACCCTTTGCAAAGCTTACAACAATACATTATTTCATAACAGATGCTTTGATTGGTGATCAGTCTGGAGAACTGAGAGTATGTAGGCCTTCAGGGAAAAAACCTGAGCTCTGTGAAATTGTGTGTGACCAAGTTTTTTCTCAGCCATGTCTTCAGCATTCCATTTTAATTTCTTTAATTGCCTGGGCTTTTTTTTATTGCATCTTTTTTTTGGTGCACTCAGGTCTTGACTTCATGTATTGACTTAATTTCCATGAAACTGAATTTGTGGTGGTTCCACAGGAGAATTGTTAATATTATTCCCATTCCCCAAGGATACATCTGGAAGGAAAAAATGGCTGAGATGCCTAGCATGTTAGAAATGAAAAATACCCAGATACATTCACAAGGCTTCTGTCAGTTTCTGCACCTACAGCCAGGACAGTGCTTCCCATGAACACTTTTACTAAAATCATAGCTAAGGAACAGCATACAGTGACTAAATATCAATGGATGGAGTTTAAATACACACAGTGAATAAATGTGTCTGACTAGATGTACTTCTTCCAGTGCAAGAAATAGGAGTGCAAAAATGAACACACTGTGAGAAAAGTATGCTTCACCTGGCTTATTTGGATCCCTTACCTGATTTACAGTGGCTCCAACTGAGCCCTGCAAAACCATCTGGAGCATTTTGGCATCTGGTGGTTCCTGGTTGGTGGCTGCAGTTAGTTCCTGTGTTTTTTTACGCATATCTTCAATAGCAACTTCAATTGGGGTTAAAATAAACTAAGGGAAAGGGAAGAAAAGATGGTCCATTTCCTGAATCATGCATGCTGACCTGTTCTAAATACAACAATATCACTATCATTCTCCCATTTCAATAGCCATAGTTGTGAAACCCAGGAATATGTTTAATCTAACTTGGTCATTAACAATGTTCAATCTAAGATGGTCATCTTGGTAGATGGTACATCTGATCCAAAGCTCTCAGGCGTCTTAGCATTTGCAAGAATAGGGTGTGAATCAGACCTCCCATTCCCATAAATTCATTCTTACTCTAAGTTACTTCATGCCTAAAATGGTGTTGCACTTTATACAGTATAAAGCTTCCCTGTCTCTAAAGAAGCCTTAAGCCAAATCTAGTTCTCTGACTCCTATCCTACTTCTGCTTTATCAACTAGAAGTATAGCTACAAACAGAGCTCCACATATCCTCCCACACAGCATTAAAGCTAGAAGGTCAAAAGAAGAATGAACAGTGGCTATGGTCTCTTCTCCATAGCAAATCTCTATCTTACCCTGTCTGTCCTTTCTCTGATACTCCTGTTTACAAGAGCAATGTCTGAGAAATTCAGCATTCTTTTTTTTTCTGCCAAGCATAGATTTCGAAATTTTCCCACCCAGAGACTCCTTCAGTCCTTGAGAAATGATATTTGTCTTCAAAACCCAGTTACCTCTTCCCTTTGGATGACACTGATTCTAGTTTTGATGTATGGGAAAGCATGCATTGTGGTTAGGATGGTATTCCTCTTGTATTGCTCACAAAGCTCTCCTCTGGGACGCCCATCCATAGTGAAAGGCGTAGTGTACATGAACCGACAGATGTTGAAGTTCTTCTCAAAGTAGGTAACCCTGTCCTTCATCTCATACTCATCAAAATAGGGCTCCACAAAAGTAATTTGTATGTATGCCTAAGAAAAGAGGGAAGAACCAATACAGTACTTTACAACCCAAGGAATGTAAAAGGAATGGCGCATGTGAAGTATCCCATAGTACACATTGGCTAGGGATGGTCTGGGAAACCACAGAGCTGAAAATCCTTCAAGGATCATCATCTTATTCAGAGATAACAAAACTTGCATCTAGGAGGGCACAGCTTAACCCTGGGGATCAGAACCAGGGCAGGGACCAGAGATCAGACTTTTAATTTCTATACTCTGTGACAAACTACCATGCTAAGCTGTCACAGAAGTTTTAATACCCCTGAGAGGCACAGAGATACCAAGTTGGATGGCTTCTTTTAGTGCCTTAATATTTAAGCATAAAAGTTGCAATGGGAACCTTCTCATTTCTCTTGGGTGACAAAGCACAACCCTTTCAGTAGTACTTTCCCTACCTTATTGGGGTCCAGCTTGCTTTTGTCTACAGGAGCAGAGTCCTTAATCACTTCCACAGCATCCTCCCCAAAACACTGGCCATAAAATCCCTAGAAAGGAAACAGAATTATCCCAAAATTTTAGTCCTTAATGCAATGCTAATGCAATTCTAGGAGAAAGGAGTGACAACCATGATGATTTCTGGCCTTTGTACAGTCAGTGTACTGCTCACACACCACAGCTGGCCAGGGTAGGGCATTTTCTGACAATGATCACTGTGAGTTGCTCAGACAATCACAGAACTTGAGGTAAAACAATCAGAAGGGAACATAGCAATTCTATAAAAGAAACTGAAAAGATACCAAAGCAAATATCTGGCGTGCTCAAAATCACTCAATGTATTACAGGCCTGCTTGTAAGAGTTATAGCCTCAAAAGAATGGATCATTTAGATCACTATGCTTTAAAAAGGGATACTGTGGAAAGGATATGCACTAAGGAAATAATCTATGCTACAAATCCATTTATTACTGATTTTTAATATAGCAATAATAATATTAGGACCCTGTGGGTTCATTGAAAAATATAATATACCATATTGAGATAATGTTAATATAATGTTTTTCTTTACCTCTAATCTGTGAGAAATCTCAGGGAGTTTTGTAATTGCAGGCTCCTTATAAACAAATTCCTGTTCATCCAAGTCCCCAAATTTGGATCCATAGAAACCAACACGGAAGTAAGTTCCAAACATTCGTTTTTGACCCTAATTGATAAAAAGAAGAGGAAATTTACATTTGCTTTATTGTAGTATTTTGGATGCCTTTTTCCCACCCAAATGTTGTATAAGAAAATCCACTAGTCCTACATTTTCCTGTTTCAAAGCCATTTCTGTGTATCATCAGTGCTGATGCATTAGAAGCACAGGACAGAAAGCATACAAACTAAGGGGACATTTGACTGCAATCTAATTTAAAGTTTAAGCTGATCAAGAAGGAGGCTTCAAAAAACAAAATGCCTTATTATTTTTTTAATTCCTTTGAATACATGTAACAAAATCAAAATTTTGCAATTTTGCAATGAAAATTGATAAAAATTTGAAACTGACTAGGCTCAGCAATAAGGTTCTTCTGAAGAAAGAAAGGGACAGTATGAGTGCTGAGAATTTAGATAGGTTTTCATACTTCTTTTGTTTTATACTTGAAAAAACTAGTGAATTGACAATAAAGTTATTTTTGTTAATCAGATGCGGCCAGGTAGACATAAACATGCTCAGCTAAACTCATTTTACATTCATCTCTGCTTATTTGTTTGGAGAGCCTTTTTACACTGTAGGCTATGTAGATAGACCAAAGCAGATGGAAGCTTTTGTTTGAAAAAGAAAATGGAACTATTTCAAATTTTGGTGGGTTGATCATGGCAGGATGCCAGGTACCCACCAAAGCCACTGTATTATCCCTCTCTGCAACTGGACAGGAGAGAGACAATGGACGGTTCATGAGTTGACATAAGGATGTGGAGTGATCACAAATTGGTTGCCATCCCAGGCAAAATGCACTTGACTTGGGGAAACTAATTGAATTTATTACCAATCAAACTCAGAATGAGATAACAAGAAGTGAAACAATTTTTAGAAACACCTTTCCCCCTTTCTTCTTAGGCTCTACATCTTTTGTCCCAGTGGCACAGGGAGATGGGAAATAGGGAGAATGGTCAGTTCATCACATGTTGTTTCTCCCACAGCTCAGGGAGAGGAGTGTTTCCCCTGCTCCAGCCTGTGGTTCCTCCCTGCTCTAGTGTGAGCTTCACATGGGGTCACGGCCTTCTTTCAGGCATCTACCTGCTCTGGCATGGGGTTTTGCATGGGCTGCAGGTGGATCACTGCTCTCCTGTGGGTCTCCATGAGCTGCAGGGCCACAGCTGCCTCACCGTGGCCTGCACCATGGGCTGCAGGGGGATCTCTGCTCTGGCACCTGTAGCATCTCCTTCCCCTCCCTCTCCACTGACCTTGGTGTCTGTAGAGCTGCTGCTCTCACGTGTTTTCCACTTGTCTCTCCTCTAAGCACAATTACATCTGGCCAGTAACTTTTTTCCCTTTTTAAATATATTATCCCAGAGGTGCTGCCACTGTCACTTATGGGCTCAGCATCGGCCAGCCTTGGCCAGCAGCTGAAATTTGCTCTGTTGGACATGGATAAAGTTTCTGGCAGCTTCTTGTTGACATGACCCTTTTAACCCTCCCCCTCCACTATCAAAATCTGGACACACAAAACCAATACACACCTGAATAGTTTTATTAACACCAGTCTTAAACAAATAGTGCACCCCAGCAATGTGTCTTGCTTGCAGTGCCTTGCCCCACAAATACCTTATTAATAATGCTGTCAAAAGCCTTCTGTAGCTTGCTGTGTGTCAAGGTAAGCTTCCTGAAGTCTCGATGTGCTTCCAGTATGGGGATGACAATTTTGTACACTTCATTCACAGTCTCATACAAACCTCCCTTTGAATTAAAAAAAAAAAAAAAAGAAAGAAGAAAAGGAGTTTTTATGCACTCTGAAAAGAAACTGTATCTCCATCAATGGCTTGGCTGAAAAGCAGATATATGGGACTCATCTGTTTATCTGCCATGTTGCCTGTTTTGGTGTTCTGAAAACTAGTAATAGTAAATGGGCAGTTCTGAACAGCAAAGAATGAACTGGATTTAATTTGGATCTCTGATCTGTTGGGCTCTCAAGCCCAAATTCCTGTGCAAAGCCCTGGTTTCTGCCTCAGGACTATAAGAACTAGAAATGCAGGTTAGCAGCAGGAAATTGATTTATTTGTCATGTATGGCTCAGGGCAACCACAGCTGTGTCTGGACAAAGGACCCAAGTGATATTTTTAGAGATGATAAATTGTGAGTCCTTACATAGTAAGTGTAGATTACGAGGCTCGTGGTTATGTGCTGTGTAAAAGTATAGGAGTAACCCTCATACACCTCCTAAAATATATACTTTATGCAAGATCTTTTTCTTAAATGTATTATCCCAGGATAATACCAACTGAAAGTCTTGGTTCCTGCCTGAGACAATCACTTTCTGTTGATGCTGCCTGTGGTCTGCACGGTAGAGGTGGGTATGTAGCTGAGCTAGGCTGAAAAACCCTACTTAATCAGACTGAGGCAGTACTTGGACAGCCAAAAATGTGTCCTCTTGTTATTGGGAGTGTAGCAGGTCTGTGATGCCTGGTTTAGCAGTACTACATTGCTTCCTCATGCGCAGAAAATGAAGCTGTGGATCGGGCCTAGGTAGCCCACAGTCCATTCCCTCCTGGTGATTCTGGTCCTCACTCACCGTGCTGAAGAGCTCTGCAGCCTGTTCCAGCAGCCCTACAAGGCCACTTTCTGAGAAATACCTCCCAGAACATATGCCATCTTCATCTGGAGACAAAACATCATCTGAAACAGCAGATTCCTCCAGCACATTGGATGAAATGTTCTAAAATACATCAGAGCACAGAAATCAAAAACCTAAATCAACAGTACATCACAAAGATTGAGGGAGAAATTGTTTTGACATATTTACATGATAGGAAGAAGAACGTTTTTTTTTTTTTCAGGGGCAGGCAGGGGACACATAGTTACATTATTTTTTAGAAGTGAATGTAACATTATAAATCACCATAGATCAGGATCAGGAGTTTTGCTGCAAGAATCATGAATTTTCTTTCTAGCCTCAGGCTTAAATTGCAGACTTCTGTAGGTGTCAAACAAGCTCTTCTCTAGTGGCTGGATTTCCATGGAGCTCCAGTGAACCCAATCCCCAATACTACTAGAGTCACAAGCAATGTGCCCTTCCTTGTGCTGGCACTTGGGGGTATGAAATTCCAAAGTGCACTCTAGACTTGAATAAATTGAACTTTCAGGTTTTTATTCACCTTTTCCAAGCAGAGAAGTAGGACATAGACCATATCACTCTAAAAACAACAGTAATTGATTGCTTCTTCTTGGTTCATCCTCTGCCATACTTTAATCCTGCAGAATTTACTCAGTTTCTTGTTAATGTTATGGATCTCATTGTGCATTTAAATAAAACCAGACGAAGTCACTCTTTTGAGATCCTAGACCACGAAATAACATGTCTACAGCTCTTCAGGACTTCTTTTAGTAAATGACACTGGGTGGCATCAACATTAAAAAATTTACAATATATAGAAACACATGCAAAACAACAATATGTGTACATATAGTATGAGACTGGCATATGTAACTTTCAGCAGCAGCAGAAAGGCTAAGCTTCGATTTTCTATTAATTAAAAGGAGTTAAATTAGTGTCATAGTATCTCACTTCAGCAGAAACTGGCAATGACAATCTGTCTGTATGCAGGATGGATGCCAGCTGGCTAGCCAGCTGAGTCCTTAAAGGCAACTTTATAAAACAGCAGAGACACTGAGGGCTGTTACTATTGATCAGATTTCAGATAAAGAATTGGCACCACACACCACTAGCAGCATTGGGCTTTCCCCCCTGGGTTTTATGGATGTATTTATTTCTCCATGGGTGAAATTCACTCCAACCAGGCTGCCATCACACTTCCTAGTCTGCACATCATGTTAGCACCACTGGAAGGGTGAGCCCAGCCTAAGAACAGCACTCACAGGAGTTAAGAATACGTCCAAGTTTTGCCCAGAGAAGAACTACAGCACATTTAGCACACCTATGCCACATTTTACCAACCAGCCTCATTGAAGAGGGTGACTTCAACCAGATTTAGGTTCACTGGCACATACCTGCAGAAACTCACAAGCCATGCAGATTAATTTCTGCTTTTCCTTTTCTGTAATAGGAGCTGTTAAGGACTGTTTTCTTGTGACTCTGGTGCCTTTTTTTTTAAATTTTTAAATTTTTTTTTTTCCTTTGTAGCAAAGAGAATAGTCTAGAGAAGTGATTTACATACAAAAGTAATGAGAAAGTCATGGACACCAATTATTCCTTCTCCACCTTTAAGCCTCTAATGTTTTACAGTCCATGTACTCCAGGAGGAGAGAGCTTGCATGAATACTTCTGGGATTTGCATGATCTTTTGCAAAGTGCCTCACACAGCTTTAGCCTTGATCCATCTTTCATATTGAAGAATTTTACATATCCCTTGTATAATAAATAATCATAAATTATCATGTATTTTATCAGCAATTATATTGAATTTCACAAGTCTAGTTTTCATTAAGAAAAAGAAATACTTCTGCAAACTTAAAACCCTTTGATCCCCAGCCCTTACCACTATGTTAAATAAGACCAGGGTAGCCTGCAACCTAGATGCCCAAGCAGCACAGGCAAATTAGGCTGCTGCTGAGCTTTGTACCTCAGCAGGTAGAGACACACATTAAGTGCTTGTCTGTGTTAATACCAACTGGCTTTAAATTTTAAAGTCAATCCCTATGCATTTCATACTCTCAGTAATTCTGCTTTACTGCTTGTGAAGGGGATTTAGTGTAAAGACGAATTAAGCTCAAACAGAATTCCACTGAAAGTGATCCCACTCTGATTTTGAGGGATAGTATTGATTGCATAGAGGGAAGCATTTTGTCTGGTACAATATAAGGAAAAGTATTACTCTGCTGACAGTCAGTTTTCTGGATGCTAACAGACTCATTGCAGAAGATCAAAATCAAAACTGATTTGATCCTTTGCTGACTCATTTTACTCATCTGTAAAAAGGAGATAATACTTTCACTCATCCAGAATAATATTTTTATTCACATTATTATCACCCTCAATTCCACAACTAAATGCATGTCACCAATATTAATTGATCTCATATCTGAGCCAAATGATGAAATGATCACAGAAAGAGTTAGTGAGTAAGACCTGTAACTACACATAAAGCCAAGCTAGTCTGCATAGTGTTTCCCTCTTTTAACAAGGTCATCTGAATAAGATCTTCACAGCTGCTAAAAACATTCTTTACCTGTTCATAAAGAATGGAAAACCTTTTTGTGAAAGCCTATGTAGAAATGCAAAAGTTATCATAGTTAATTACTGTTATTGAGTAAATTGAAATTCAAAATTGTGCTGTCAGATAAAAAGTTGTGTAATTGGGTTCTCGTCATTAGGGCATTTTATTGCCTCTCTCCCTTGGGGCAACTGTTTCTTTGGAAAGCATGTATTTACACAAGCATTTTGATGAAAGAAATTGATTTGCTGCTTTTAAACTCCTACGTTTTTGCTTGCCTAGTGCCTTGTACAATAGACTTCAATTCTCTAGCATAAATGAAAACATATCCATTTATAGCAATAATCTAGGAGCAATGGAGGGAGGAATTGCATTAGGGTCAAGTGTTTGAGCTTACAAGCACTCAAGGCAGCCTGGGAGCAGAATGACCTTGGGGAGGGAATGTAGATTTCATTTATATCCAAATGATGATAGTATCTAACAAGTAGAGAGAAAAGAAATGAATAGAAGTAATGCATGGAAGTTGGAAGTTTTACTGTATACAAACTGATAAGGGATGCAAAATGGCAGAAGTATAAATCCATGGTCAGAAGTTTAGCCATTAAAGACTATATACAATTATCTTGATATTAAAGAAAATCAAGAATAAACACTTGTCCATCACCTAATTGCTAAGCTGGAATTTCAAATACTAATGCCCAATAAACTAAATTCAATGCAAAATGCCAAGTGGCTTGATCATGTTCATATTTACTTTTTTGAAGGGATACAACCATACCCAGATGTATGGTTATATCAAGGGATGATGAATGCACCAAGTATTAATGTTAGATATTTCAAACTCACTTTGACAATAAAAAGTGCTCTGCAACAGATCCAAAAAAGCTAAGCTAAAGCATATTCAAGCAATGAATCCTGAGCTGTCAAGTGTCTGAGGACGTTCCAGATGACAAAATATGCTTCAGGGATCATCTGTTTCTTTAAAGTGTACAAGATTAACAGATGGTAGTAGGTTTATCAGACTGCACCAGGACAAAATGGTGGAAATACTGATACAAAATTACTAAAGAAAACCTTAAAGGTATTGTACTTAGCCTGAATCAACATCACATGACACAAGCCTAAGACTTTCTAAAAGAAGGGATTACAATCTAATAAACGTAATACTGTCTAAACAGTAGATGTCTATATAGCATCTAATGTGATCCTACAAAAAGTTTCCACTAATTAGTTGAAATGATTTATAATTTACTCTAATCATAGTAGCCAACAATTAACTGGCTTCAGGGAATAATGATAAAAGAGAAATTATCAACATATGGCAATAAATCAAGGGTTTGGCCATTTTTTTTTATAATGTGGAGGAAAGAAGCACTAAAATAATTGAATTTGCATATGAATTTGGTTCAGGTAAGGGTATCCAAAACTGCATAATCTGATAAACTAAGTATATCTGCATTGAAAAATGTCTGACCACAAAGACTTGTGCATCTATGTGATGTAGAAAAGTAAGGTGAAAAATGAAACCCAAGAAAACTGTCTGGAAAAGATCAGTTTATTACTGAGTAAAGAGCTCAACAATGCCAAAAGAACCAGTAGAGTCTTCAGAGAGATAATGTGAGAGCTATGCCTCATGCTGAAAGAACTTACAGGACATTTTTACTTGACTTGGATATACTAGACTTACTGCAGTGATTGTGCTATTCATCAATCAAAGAGGTTTGGTTAGTAACTTGAGGGCAGTCAAAGGAGTGGTGAACATGCCTGAAGGAGCTGAGCAGCTCCAATTATCTAGGTTATGAGAAGGAAGTTTGAACACTGCATCTGTCACAGTTGGTACGTAACAGCCCTAGAAAAAGCATGTGATAATGGAGGGGTTCTACTTAGCAAATTAGAGATTACAGTATCAAACTGCTGGAAATAGAAGCCGGAGAGTGCCAGTGTAACATTTGCCCCATACATACACTTCTGCTTTGCTTAGCACAAGAACAAACACACACACCAGCACTGCCTCACGCTGTCAAAGCCTTTTACCTGGAAACTGACACTGCCCACAGGGAGATAGCTCCGATCCTCAAGCATGCTCAGGTACTCTGCCACCAGTGCTGCAGCATGGACCAGGCACATGGCTGCTTCTGTGTAGCACTTCCTCTTGGTGTGCTTCTCTGCCATGTTCTGCAGCCAAGTCAGCCTCAAGTCCGGCGATGTCTGGTATCCTTTGGCAATTCTGAAAACATAGGCCAGAAAACAAGTGTGAACGACCACTTCCCAAATAACAAAAATACCTTTGTAATTCTTCCCCTGGCTTGAATGGAAGAAGACGTCTCTGTCCTCATTCTATATGATTCATTAACAGAAAGCAAAATAAATGGTTAGGCAGTGCTAGGCAGAAGACAGAGGGGCTAGGAGGAAAAACTGCTGCACCCAGAACTCTTCAATGTTCCTGACTCTTTTCCTTGCCCAAATCTATGTCCACCGCCCAGAGGCTGCACTGCAATGGGCTCACTACTGCAGCCTGGGCCCCCTGTGACAGACCAGCTCTGCCAAAGAGGGAATGTACACAAACAGAACAGATAGAGAGTTTGTCACAGCTTGTCCCTAAAATGCATAGTTCAGCTCACCTCGCTGCAGAATTTTCTCAGTAGCAATTCTAAATGGATTCACCTGTACATGAGGTCCATCAGCATCTCTGGATCTTCCTGAAATTCCCTCATTTTCACCGTATCTGACAGGATGCTGTTCAGATTACACAGTAGCTCCTCTACCTGAAGCAAGGCAAAGATCAGTGTGCAATTCTCAGGTGTTTATTTTTTCCTTCTGGAAAAACAACTGCATCTGCATCAGATGATGTTACTCTCTTTAAGCCTCATTTACCCAAGGAAATAGCAGGATGTTTTCTTCAGCTCTATGCAATGCAGCAAAGACTGCTGACACAGCAAATCTTACATACACACATTTTAATTAATCAAAAGGAGCTGAAATCCTTTGATCTATTTATTTCTCAATGAAAAAAAAACTCATATGTGCTAATGGAGTTCAGCTTTAGCTGATCTTTGATCTGAAACCAGATGTTTTTGTAAGTCTTCAGCACCCTGAGTTACTCTAAGAACTTTAACAAAGTATTTGACAGTTGTCTGAAATGCTTTTCATTATTGCTGCTGGCACTTTACAAGTTGGCAAGGAGAGAGAAGTATCCGGGATGGTATTCCATCTCGGGAAACTCTTAAGAGGGCATAGCTCCTGCTGGGGTCTAGGAGAAAGCTGTACTCAAAATCAAGAGATGATTCTTCTGTAATGGGATTTCAGGGGAAATTATTAAGAGTTTATTTTATGAAATGATATGTACTTCTTCCTCACTTACTTTTGTGCTAGACATAAACTTGTGCAATAACCTCTTCATTCTTATTTTCATTGCTTTGGAAGACCAAGATCTAAAACTTGCTTCAAGCACAGTCCTATGTGAAAGCTCCTAAAAAAAGCCACAGATGCCATAAAAGATTTAACCTGAATGGGAAACGGTGTTGCCTGCATATCTGTATCTTCCTCTGCATAGGCCAAGATGGTTCGCAAGGATCGTCGGAGGAATTCCTCATTAAACTCAGGTGATTTTCCAACCAGAGAAGCTAGTGACATAGTCACCTGCATCTTCACTCTTGAAAAATTCTTCCAGAAGAGAAAAAACAAAAACATGAAAGAATGATGACTGCACTGTGGTTAAGATATCTATCTCCTCTATGAAGCAAACCCACCTTCTCCTGCCCAGATTTGAGTACAGTAGACTCACTGCTCACACAACTGGCCTCTGGTGCATCAAACCTAATCATATTTTACCCACTTAAGCCAAAGATCCCTGATTCTGACATGTCTGTACTTTGGGGATAGAATGCTCTTGGAAATACGCATGCTTGCTTGAGACAGGAGAAAACCAGAAGCACCCCTTTCCCCCTCTGCACAGGCCAGTGGGCGTGTGGATCTGACCCACACCGGAATAGATGAGGAAGAATGACTGGAAAAACATTCTGGGAAGCAAAAGGCCTCTGGGAGCTTCAGCTGGTGAGGCACTACACCCTGATGATCATGGTGTGTCTGCAGTACATTTTCCTTCTGCAGAGCTTATACTTTTTACATATCCAAGGCTTTTAAAGTAATAACCAGTGAAAGCAATTCTGCACAAGATCAGATGCTATCCAAAATGCTAATGCATATCCTTTTGTGCTAGAACATTATTAATCTACATGCATAATGTATGCATTTTGCCCCATGTGCGTGGTAAAAATCAGAGCTTAGTCCTAAGACCAAGGAGCTGGTGAAGAATTCCCACTAATACTAGTATACAGGAGTTCTACTGAGGTTGTAATTGCATTAGAATAGAACTAGACTGAGTAGTTTGAACACAGGAATGGAAGAAAAAAGACAATGTGAGGAGCATTGCTTATGCATTATATAGTCTTTGCTGTCAGACGCTTAATGTTGCTCTGTTTGAAGCTGCATGAACAGATACTGCAAGACAAGTTTCCTGAATCAAAGCAGTGAACAATAATTAAATAATTAAATAATTAAAGCTACTTTCCCCCTACACTTCTAGCACTTCTCTTGGCTCAAATATGTGAAACAGCAGACCAAGTGACTGCAGAGGCATTCCATTTGCTGTTGCAACTTCAGTCTTTGTTTCAATTGATCACAAAAAAGAAGGCACAGAATATACTGCTGCTCTCAAAATCTTACACTGGTAGAGCTGAAGCTGTATCTCATGAGGAGATAAAGGGTGGCACAGGCTTGAGTCCGTGTAATATCTATGCTGCTGCTGCAGTGATGGAGAACCCTTTGGCACAGGTCAGCACACTGTTCAACCTCCTCTTCAAACAGCAAATCTCCAAACTAAGGGAAAGAGAAGAAAACATTTATTACTCTCATATGACATCATTATTGTAGTGGACAGAAGTCACAGGGTTCAGAAAAAGTCTAAAGTTTTCAAAAACTACATGTTATACTTCTTTTTTTCAGACTTCTCATTCCTGTAATGCTGTAAATTCCATATTTAAGATTTTCTACAGGAAAGAAGGGTTTGAAAATAGCCTTTGTGTTTTGAAAAAAAAGAGAAAGAGATAGAACAAACTCAGAGTATGATGGCTCCAGGAGTTTTTGAAAACATCAAATATTGCAAAATTCTTAGAATCACAGCGATTTGCTATTTTCAGAATACATAATGATGGATGAAGCATCCAAATATTTCCTTAAGTATGTGGAGCAATTTTTAGCTCTGCACCAACACCCTACCCTTCCCCAGGCCTCCAACATGTTCTCCCTCCCATGATGTGTCAGAAAACCTCCACTGCCAAGCCTTCATGCCAGACCCTCCTTTACAGTGCCTTCTCAATGCACAGAGTAGACAATAATCTCAGGGGGCAGGAGGTCTGTCCAAAGAAACTCTCAGCAGAGACAGCACAGATGCACTGGTACCATGTGTACATACACAGGACTGATAAAGGTGTGTGAGTGAACATAAGATATTGTTTCCAATTTGTAGACCCATTTCCCAGTTCTCAGACTTTCTTCAGTCCATTATCTCACTGTTTTGTGTCTAATTTATATTACAAGCCTGCTGGCACAGAGTTTTATCACTTCCATTTGTAAAATAACATCTATATGCCTACAGTGTAATAGAAATAATTGGAATAATTGCTTAATGAAATACCGAACCTAGTCAG
This sequence comes from Muscicapa striata striata, assembly GCA_030060385.1. Classification (NCBI taxonomy): domain Eukaryota; kingdom Metazoa; phylum Chordata; class Aves; order Passeriformes; family Muscicapidae; genus Muscicapa; species Muscicapa striata. The sequence goes on from JAREIS010000060.1 coordinate 4,146,179, forward strand.
CTTAACTACAAGATCTATTTCAATGAGAATTACAATTGCTTCACAAAATTCATTACTGTAATTGGAAGTTAGCTTTTAAAGATAAAGTAAAATGAAAACATAATTATTAGTTTCATAACTATTCAGATATCTACCCTGTAATTAGACTTTGTCAGCCAATCTGCATTTAAGAGCAGACAGGCATTACTTGGACAGGAGTATCCTGTTCCTTATTTGTGTTTTACACTAGTTTAGGGAAAATAAACATTTCATGAATTCTTCCTTATTGGACCTGCTTCTCTGTAGGAGAGTGAATTTTAAAAATATTTTAGAATTCTTATGAAGCACTCAACCCCTTACAACCTCTATTATAAAAAAAAGACTTTGGGTCAATTTCTCTCCTCATATATGTTTTGAAGTTTGTGCGATCTTTTACTTTGTTATGTCGTTTTTTCCCTTTGTTGCTGTTGTTTTTTCTGACCTAGAGTTTTTTTATTGGTGATACAGAAGTCATTGTAGAAGAGAGAATGAGGATTTGGCTTCTTTTTCAGGAAGAACAAAGATGAAAACTGTCAGTGCTTTAGAATCTACTTAGAATTTTGAAACCCATATTAGAAATAGAAACCTAGAATGATGCTCTTAATGTCTCATGAGTTTTGCTTTCTCTGCTGCTCACCTGATTGGAAAATAGTCTAAATAGTTTAAATTTGACTTTATGGAATTCTTGTGCAGTTCTCGCCATTAAGATTCCTAATTAAAATCAGAATGTATTTGAAATAAAGTGTGTGTAACTGCTTACCTATTATTAGTAAATCCTGTATGTTTAAAAGTACACTGCCAAACCCACAAGAGTATTCAGATTTAATTATTCCACCTTGTGTGGTCAATTAAATAACCTTACAACAGATACAGAAATCCTGTAACAAACCTATAGATAGTAATTTTTATTTACATATGCAAAATACATTTAATAAATGTCAAAGGAAAGTGGTAAGTGAATGCACACAGCTCTGCTCTAGAAATGCTGTTCTATTAATTTGATTGGAAGAATGAAAACAAAAGTTTATCAAGAGCATACCTTGGCAATGAGTGCTCTGAGAGTCGCAAAACAATGAGTCAAGTAAGTGGTGCTCTGATCATAGCCAAGAGAATTTACCAGGACCTTCAAAACTCCTCCCAAGAGATTATCTCTGCATTCTGCTGCAAAGCTCGCCTACATAGGAAGGAGAAAAACAATAACTGTATGAGGTAATTCAGCAATGAACTGCCACACAGGAATTGAAGCACTGCTCTCTGGCCCATGAGACATGCAGGAGTTTAGAATTTGCAGTTTCTTCATTTTTAACATCAGCTTCAGAGAAATTTCAAAGCACTTTTGTAGTGACCAAGAAGGGAGAGGGGCAAATGTCCCAAACATTTTTCAAGTTCTGAAGACTCTCCAATGCATTTTTAAGCTCAATCAGCTTCTGCAGGGATTTTTGAAGCTCCACTTCTGTTCTGTCCAATCCATCATGTATACTTTGGGTTAGGAACTGATCCTGTGGTGGGTAAGCACCATCCTTTCCCTTGCATCCTTGATATCCTGAGCACCTAGGCTAAATACAGACATACTGCCATGTTCTGATCAAACTCACAACCAAAACAGTGGGGACATGAGGTGCTATGAGTGATGTCATGTGAAAATAATGTCCAGTACAACAGAAGTCTAGCAGATAAATGCTTTTTTACTAACAGGTTTTCAAGCATGAAGTTTTCTCCTCTGTATCTATGATTTTTTTTCTATTCAAGACTATACAAATTTACAGGAGATCTCAAAATATTTTGCACTGTCTAAGAAACAAAAGGAAAAATTAATCTTGCTTCCAGTGGCTTCTGAGGGAGCAGGGATTGGTACTAAGCCACCTCTACTATTTCTCACCTGAATGATGTTCTCTTGCATATCAAGAATGATCAAGTTAGCTTCAGTTGCCAGGTTTCCGCTGATCAGAGCTTCTTGGTCTAGCTCAGCTTTTGTCCTGCAAAAAGGAGCTCCAATTAAAGCAAGAAGAGGGTATCCCAAGAGTTAGATAACCTGTTTAAATAATGCCTAAATACAAATGCATATGATTCTGAATGATCCGATAAGAGCAAACAATGACAATAGTGTTCAGAAGTGTTTCTTAAAAACTACGGAGTGAATTTACGAAAGCTGCTATCATAGAAGAGCAGTCACAAAAGGGACTTCTAAATATTAGGCTTTTAGACAGTTTGGATAGATGCTTTTCTTCCTTAACAGTCATCTGCATAATGACTACTTAATATCATGTTCAGTTGTTCAGTATACTATGCTGTATTTTCTGAATGCATTTCCTGTAGCAGGACACAGAATTCCAAAATGGAATAATGGATAACTGATCAGACAATTCCATCAAAAAAAAGTAAAAGTAGTAGAGTAGACCAAAGTGGAAATTGCCCCAGTGCCATAGAAGCATTGTTTAATGTAGGAAATTTAAAATGTTGATTTCTGAGACTGTCGACAACAAAAGACAGCAGGTCCATATAGCAGTGCCCCAGGCCATAAAAGAGAGAACTGAAATATTGATAAAAGACAGGAGATAGTGATAATGCAGCACATGATACATTCTTAGCTGAGACTTAAGGACAAGGTCTGGAACACTGCTCCTCTGCAGCTGAATAAGCATAGGAGCAGTTATTAACAAAACTGCATTTTCACACATCCCTTCTATGCCAGAAATGCAAAGAGGCATTCTTCTTTTTCCTAAGTTGCTCAAAAAGGTGCTATTGACTGGCTAGATGCTGCTCTCTAGAGCTTGAGATTAAAGATCCTGTGACTTTGGCTGAAGTTACTAAGGTACATTTCTGTGGCTGGAATAACAGCCTTAAAATCACACTTCTGAGTGGCTTCAAAATGTGTAGCTACTCTGCTACATTAATTTACCCAAAAATAAAACCAGAGTAGCAAAAAGTTATCCTCTGGTGTACAAACAGATAATTCTAAGGAAGGCTAAGAAAGAAAATGAGGGAAGCTATATGGTTATTAACTACAATGACTCAAAGCAACAAAAACCAGAATGGACTGCCAAAACTTTAGTGCTATAATAAAGGCAGAAATCCCAGTAAGTGTAAGAACTGAACAAATTCAGTGAACTTTACAGGTGTTTGGACCATTTCCAGCAACCACTGAGCTTTGTACATTAACCATGCTGACTGGATCTTCTCTGGCATGACACATATTATATAACAATCTGTTACAATCTCAAAGCATTATTTTCCCTGACTCCTGCTAACAGAGCTTCTCTATATTAACATAGCATGTCAAACCTAGCTTAGCAGGATAAAATATATACCACAGCAGTGTATTCACTGAGGAGCCAAAATAAACGTAGCAAGCTTCTGTGGTGTATTTGATGACTCTATCACTAACTAATGTTTGCCACACTGTAAATAAGGAAAACATGTGTAGATAGCTATTTAAATTCTTCTTCTAGTATTTGTGACCTCTTTGTTGGGTCATAGCAACAGTTGGATATTTCCTTTACATAAACATTTTCTTTTTCTTTCTCTTTGACAAAAGAGGGAAAGGATTAAAACTACTGATTTCATAATAAAACATCCTAGGAGCAAGAAGAAAACATAAAAACCCCAAGTTGCTTGATTCTAATAAAAACAGTATGTATTAATTAAATTACTTACTTATCTTGTCTCTCATTTGCCTGCCGCCACTGTGTCTGCTCCTTTCTCCAGCGCAAATTTTCATTTACCCCTGCTGATCTGTCATTCCCTAGGAGTGCAACATATGTCAGAGATTAAAACAAAAGGGGACACCTGAAGTCTGATAGCTCATCAAAAGGAGAAGATATATTTCTGTAGCAGTCTGTCAGAACTAAAGCCATTCAACTTACAGGTTCAGGGCTCTAGTAAAAAGACTCATAATTTCTTTTACTTAGGATTTTTAGAGTATCAACTATGTACAGAAACCTACGAAAACCAACCCACAGATTTTCCATTTATTACATGAAGCAACCTTTTCTGCTATGAACAATTTGTTTTTAGTTTTTATACCATTTGTGAAAGTTTTGATACCATTTCTTGGGTATTGATTAGACACTAGCACAACTTTTTAGAACATCTTGAAATGTCTTTCTTGGCTTCATATTCTTCACATCAGAAGAGCTCAGTTCTAGCTACACCTTGGATAGTTAAAACCTAATGATATTTTCATCCATGCAAAACCAATAATTGAGTGAAAGGGAATGGACTGTGGGTGAAAAGTGGGTGAAATGGAGAAGGATGAAAATGGATAGTGCGCACAAACCCAACAAACTCATTTATGTCTACAGCCACCTGAGTTCCTCTCAAAAGGCATGGGGAGACAAGGGTATGAAGTACCAGCTGGTATTCTGCAGCGTTTCATCATTTCTCCTCTAGCTCCTTCTCCTCTCAGCAAAGCCTCTTCTAATCGAGCTTTCACATCTCGTGACTTCTGGAGTGCTTGGGTGCTAACTTTATCTGAGCTTTGCTTGCCCTGAAAGTTAAAGCAATCAACACCAATGCCTCAATTTTTGACCATGCAACCAAGTTACATCTTCAGGATGAAATACAACAGGAGAGACCGGTAGAGGGGGCAGAAAGTAATGAATATGATAGATTAATACATAAAGTCTAATAAATGTTGCAAATGAGGAAAGAGGTACAATATGTCCTGCTAATAGAAACAAAGATGTAGTTCAGTACTACGGAGAAAGAATTTAAAGTTCAGAGAGAAGGTATTTGGTTCATTTCAGACAGACCCTCTCAGAGAGAAGAGCACTGATATCAAGTCCCGGCCCTTAACTAGAGAGTCATCCTTAGTGTCCTGTCCAGTACTTACAGGAGCTGTTGGTATAATTCCCACCAAAAATAGCCCTCAAAGATCCAGATAAAAGAAAATAATTAAACTACTTAGGACACCTTCATAGGACTTCCTCAAAAGTTACAGCAGCATTTTGCTTGAAGGCTATGGTCAGTTATTTTATCTGAACTAGTTTATCTAGATTAGATAAGTGCAAATTTATCCATTGTCAGTAACAAATTTCCCCTGGACAGCTGGAATTCAAGGAAAAAATTTGATCCAAAGCAGGACAACATGTCTTGTTTCACTTACCTTATACTCAAAGCATGAAACACAAATGAAGAGGAGGTCTAAGATCCTGTTTAGCTGCATGGATGGAAGGTCTGCAATCCATTTCTGTATTAGGTTCTGATCAGCATTTTTCATGATCCAGAGGAAACAGATCAAAAGGTTGCGAGTAGTATCAGGACCTAATGTGACACTCTGTCTGTAGGGCTAGAACACAAAGTAAACATCAACTGAAAGAAGAAAAAGGAGATCAAGGTCATTTGGGGTGAAGTTATCTTATTTAAATCTCATTGGAATTGAATCTCAGGACTGGACTTCAGTAAATTTGACCTCTTCCAGGCGATAGTTATTGTAATTTTCACTGTATATGTAATTCGTGAAAGGACCAGTTGAATGCAAGTGAAAGACTGAGAGAAGCACCAGTTTGCTACTAGCTACTGGTTTATACATGCTTGTATAATAATTTCCTTATAAAAATGTAGAAGATTCTGTAACCATTTGCTTCCTTCCTGCCATGCAGCCAAATTGCATAGTAGATTAAAAAAAGAACATATGAGGAAAGACCATATATCAAGAAAAACAAGCATCTGAATCCTAGATCCATAGATTCAGGTAAAACTGTAACTGTGGGGCTGCCACAGTGGCATATGCTGATCTGGAAACGAATCTAGGTTTGGTATGGAAATGCAAATAGGCATGTGGGAGAAAAAAGTGAACAATGTATGGTAAAATAGCAATTAAATAACGAGAAGAGAATAGGAGAAGATGAGAGAAGGACTATGAGGGATCCATAGGGGTTGGAGGAAACAAAAATGCAGTTTCTCATGACTGTAGCTATTCGTGGCAAGAAAGGATAAAAGGAGAAAAAAAAGGAAGATGAAAACAGATAGAAGAAAGGAGATTGGCAGAGCAGTGAACATACCAGTGACACCAGCGGTATTCCAGAGTTCCTGATGCTGAATTGACTTCCTGCAATGGCAAGGGCCACGTTTTGATTGATTCCAGCTGAAGACTCTTCTTCTTCTGGGTTTCCCGTGCGCCCCTTTCCACTGCGGACATCTGAAACTAAATTTGAAATACCCCATTGGAACTTCAGGTGCAATCCAGTTGCTTCTGCTCATGTGTCACAGTTTTCCATCAGTCTGTAACTTAGCAAAACAATTGGCACCTCCATCCCTGAGACTGTCTGGCTGATATACCAAGCAGTGAAAGAGGCACAGCATTAGCAAGAGAAATTGCAGCTATCTGCAAAGACTGCCAAATTATTCAAATACATAAAATACATAAAAGGTGGTAGCAACCATGAGATTTTCTCCAAAGTTCAAAGCCAAGCCAGTGTTTTGTAAGACTTGGAACCATACAGTTCTAGTTGATTTCAATCAAGAGGATAAGCACAGAAACTAGACGTGGATTTGGTAATACTAAACTAAGATGTAAGTCTGCTAAAAGCTGACAGATCCAGTATTACCTGCTGACTTAAAGCTTTATTTCAGGCACCTAACTGCTTCTATTCCCTGCCATTTCAGCAAATGAAGTTATTTCTATCTATGTTTTGTAAAAATCTTGTCTGTTTCTGAGTATCCATTTTGTGTTTTGAAAGCTCTGTTCTTCAGAGAAGTGAGTGATCAGCTGGACCTCATGTGTTCAGGATGGGATCACAGCCTCTTGTGACAGATTCTCAAAGGAAAACACTCTAAAACCTAGGCATATTGGTACACCTCCATAATAACTCTTTTCATCTGTGGTATGAAGATAACACTTAGATTAAAAGAACGATGTGAGATCTAATTAGCCAATGTATAGTAAATGCTTTCACCTCACCCAATTCAAAGTGATAAATACCATTTTCATATTATTAAGTTTTTTGTTAAGACATTTGAATGTGAAATATTTTCAGAACCAGCAACAAAAATATACTCTTCAAAGTTTGTATCTTTATTAATTAATTTTGGTATAATGGTAACAGCAGTAAAAAAGCAATAGAAAAAGAGACTGCAATCGTATTTCTGTAATTGTGGTGTAATATGATGTCAGTATCACTACCAGTATTTTCACTACTGATAAGCAATTAACTGTATCTAGAGCTAAATATTTCTTGCTGACCTTGCAGGCTTTATTTGGAAGGTCGTATAACTTACACCAAGAGATACACAGGAGTACTTACAGATATATCTCTGTCTATCACTTTCTCATGAAGTGAAGACAATGAAGTTTTTCCTGTCTGTAAAAATCCAGTTTACTTCTAAGTAAAGAAAATTCAACCTTACTAGACTGATCTCCTACATTTGACAAATTATTTAGACAAACCCCTCTTAGAAGCCAAAAAATTAAAAGGCAAAAAGGTCTTCTTACTTGTAAAATCATGGAGTTGGGGTAGTGAATCCAAAATGATACCAACCAAAGGGAGGTAAAGAGCTGCAATTTTAATCTTCACCTCCTTTTTGGAGCAACGTGGGTCTAGGTCATGGGAACTCAGCAAGTTAAGGATAGCACTGACAGCTTTTCTTTGCACCTTGCTAATCCTGTTAACACAGAAACCATTCATGAGTTCCATTCATGGATGATGCACAAATCACTTATAAATCAAAGACTTAATAAACAGAAAGGAGGTGAAAGAAACAAATAATAAACACCAGTATGCACTGGATAATATCTTTCATTCTGAACAGAGACTCATAGGTAACGACAGGTATCTTAAATCTCCAGCCACTTTACCACAACCAAAGAGCACCCAAGTCTTTCAAACTTCTCATAAAAATTCATTGTGGTGAAGAGAGATACTTAAGGAAAAGCATCAAACTCTGGCCAAAGTTTAGCTAAACACTTAAGTTCAGACAAAGACAGAGGTGTTTTAGAGGGAAGAGCTACTGAAATTTTGTCTTCTCAATTTGTTTATTCAGCCAACACTACCACCACAAATATATATTTTTATTCATTAGAGGAACATACTGCAGCCAAAACCATAACTGGGTCACTGCTATGTTACAGAGTGACTCACTGAAAAGAGTAGGTGAAGCAGGACTGTCCTAGAGTCAAACTATGGCCTTGTCAAGAGTAAGAGTGAGACCTGATCCCATTCTAAAATCTGCGAATTAGGATACGCACCCCTCGCTGTCTGCGTCCAGTGCTGCTGCCAATTCAGTGAAAAGTAAGCCAGTCAGGAAGTGCTGCTGACGGTATTCTGCTGAGAGGTCAAACATGCCAGTGATTTTCTGGTCCTGGAAACTGGAGCAGGAGCTGGAGTTCTGCAGAAATAGATTAGAAGTGTTAAAAAATGATCACCGAGACCAATGTTTCTGAAAGAGATCACAGTCACAGTCAATGTAGCTATCAGAGGAAAACCACAGACTTTGAATGGAAGGTTGGACATTTTTAAGGAAATCATCTGTGTGCAAAATAAAAATCTGTGTGTGATTTCAAATGAGCTGCTTGCTAGGATGCAATCTCATCCTTTCTATTCTGTGCAAGCAAACAATTTTACACTTTTTGAGGTGTAAAATTCCTACCCTGTGTTCATTAGTTTGGACAGGACGCAAAGTCAGAATTTTCTCCATTCTAGTTCTTATTGTTGCATAGCAGCCACTAGCTATCACAAAGCAAGAAACTGCCTCTATATTAAGAGGAATTTTGGTGTCAGAAGCAGTTCACTGTGCATTCTTCAGCCTTCATGATGTCTAGTATGGAAGTAAGGTCAGGAAAGACATGTGAACAGTGTTTCCTTTTGCCCTGGAAATCCTTGGCTGAGCTTGCTGGCAGCTGGCATAATTTAGACCAGCTTTCAAACTGCTCTAACTTATAGCTGTGACTGATATACAGCCAGCCCAGGAATGGGAAGCTGCTGCTTTATATGTGCTGTGAACTTCTTAGCTACTCCAATCATAAGTGTGTGCCACAGGTCACCTGAGCATAAGTCTAAGACTCTACTCCCCACTGAAGCCACTGGGTTTTATGAGTCCAAATTTTGCTTTTAATTGATATTCTTCAGTATTCCTTCCAATATTTCTGTAAGTCACCTGGGAATAGTCCCAGGGCCCAAACACATGAAGTATCAGTATGGCAGCAGCTGTCTTCCTATCTGGTCATATGAACCCCATGTCTCTTAGCCCCATATTTTGGATCCATGTACTCCCATTCAACCTTAAACAAATAAGCATTGGCTGTTCTATGTTTGTGTGAAATAATGTCAGGTGTAGAGTGGCCAGTTAACTGAATTTGGCTTCTCTCAAAAAAATTCAAAAGATTTATTCACAAGACCATATTTCTATTGCAAGTCTAACTCAAGCAGGGCAGCACTCCTGCAGGCAAGTCAAAATTACTGCAAGGGTGGTCAGCTAGTGCATTAAATCATGCAAGGGCCACAAAAGCCTTATTGGTTTGCACAAGCTGCACACCATAGGTTACCCCAAAAGGAGAAAAGAGTTGATGATGTTGCTCAAAGGAAACATTAATTAAACTTGTGTTGGCCAAGATCTGACTTGATAGAACTAGTCACAAGAGCTATGTTGGTATTTTTTATACCCATAAGCAGAAGAGTCATATTTCTAGCTCTCTGGCATCCAGGATTAGTATTAACCAAACGTATTGTGACACCTGGCTCTAAGAACTTGATGCTTTGCTTTCAGGACCAGGAAAAACTTCAAGAAAATATTACTTACTATTATGAACCTCTGACAATCCTAATTAAAGTATGAGATGTAGCACATCTTAGCATCTAACAAATTCTTTGGCAATGACACTCAAAAAAGAAACCATGAATTTGAACTGCTCCATTACTCAGACTGTTTTTGTACCTCCCATCATTTTAGCTCCAATCCCATCCTCTCACCTCCAAGCATTGTGGCAATTATGGAGCATTGCACTGAAATGCTTCAGCCCTGTGCTGACCTCTGCAAGACCATTGAGGGGGAAAACAGACATGTGAGCAGCCTCTGATAGTGGCTTTGCCCCATTGTAGAAAACCATCTGCAGAGAATCTAGAGGAGAAGGGCACAAGACAGGCAAAAGTGTGTTGCATGCCAATCAACAATTTCTTTTTTTTTTATATGCTTGTGAACTCTGTGGTCAGGAAGATCATGTAAGGTCCTGACACTAAGGAAGTCTAGAGCTGTGTCAGTATTAGACCAAGTGTGGAAAAATTCCTGGAGACATGAAATATGATGATTGCACAGTCTACTCAGGACACCTGAGTGTTTCCACACAAAAGACCATAAAGTTCAAATAAAAAGGAGAACATTGTTCAAGAAACCACAGAGAAATCATGGACAAAGATATAGCATGATCTGTACTACTGTGGTGGGGAGAAACCCAGAAGAACACTTCTATTGGAAAAAGAAAACATGATAATCCTATTTTAAGCAACATGAAGGCTCAACAAAAATTCACTATTCCAGGATACTGAAAATTGCAGTGTGTCAGTCACTAACTTAAATAGTGGTACCATTTACTTCCACCTGGGAAGTAAGAAGTTCAATTAGAAAGCAAACACACAGAAAGCATGCATTGCTGCATGCCATTAATTCTCAAAAAAAAAGATACTGAAATAACTGTTTGCAGTTGTGTGTGGATGGGAAAAGGGTGTGCCTGTAAACTGGCCTTCAGAGCTGTGTTCACTTTAGACCTTGTGTGTCTACCTCAACAGTCATTTTCTGTGTGTATGTTTCCAGGGGAGCATGTGTCTGTTCAACTTTAACTCCTGTAGATGCAGTTTTGCAGTACTCCTGTAGCTTTTTTTCTTCTGTCCCTTTTTCTCAAATGGGAAATTTTTCTCCCTGATCCAACAGTGGCTGATTCTAACTTAAGTATTTGAATACAGAGCAATATAAGTAATTTTCTACATATGCCTCAAGTGATGTTCATGCAATACCTATCTAATGGACAACCACCTGGGAGGACAAGGAGGGAGACGGAGATGCTGGAGCAGATGCAGATGTCATGAAGAAGAGGTTCAGATTGAGGTAATGCTCATGGCTGCAGAGAATTCTCAGGAACTCAAGTCTCATGGAAATCAGGGTGGAGAGTGAATTCAGCTTGTTTGAAAGCTAGGAAAAACAAACAAAAAAGTGTCAAGTGATGGGCTAATATTATTTAAATTACCATGTAGTGAAATAAGCTGCTCCCTGAAAAGGACATAGACACATACCCCTGCATGCATAAATATGCTCACTGTACCTAACTAATTTCCATACATTAGCTGCTCATTATTTGACAGTGATGGTGCCTCTCTCCCTGCTCCCCAGCTGATTTATCAACTTCCCAAGAGATAACAAATTGTTTCCTTCTTCTTTGCTCCCCAAACAAAAATATACAATATTTTTGTCTTTTGGAGACAAAAATTAAAAACAAACTGAAATTCTCTGAGTCTGTGGCAAATTCATAAAACATCCTGCTAAGCAACACAGCACACCAGTGGTCTTCTCATTTCCCTTCTTGTCAAAAATGACATCAGAGAAGGAATTAGTAGAGATACCTGACGGACCTGTACACACACAGTCTCAAAAGAGAAAGAAAATACTCCCTATTTTTAATTTTCAGATACCTGTAAAGCAAGAAGACAGATGTAATATTTTGAGTGACTCCCCAAAATCTAAATATTGTCCTCACAGCACTCAGCAGGAGTCAGAAAGTTGATCTACACTATCTGCAGACCCTACTGCTGCGGGAAGTAAAAAAGTAAGGGAAAAAAGTGGTTCATGGATGTTTTGCAGCAGAGCTAGCTATGACATTTCTAAAAGAGTCTTTACCTCCACTCAATTTTTTTCCCGCAGATCACAAATCAAGAGGTTTTAAAATCATTGCATGTGCAATAGGAAATAGGAAATTTACCTGGTCCTTTAATACAACTCAAAGGATCTTGATAGATAAACTAATCAAACAGAACAAAACACATAAGCCAAATGCAATCTCAATCATGCATGCTGCCTACCTGATTACAGTAATGTTTGATGAGATGAAACACAAATCCTCGATCCATTAAAGAAAGAAGATCATACAAGAAAAATGCCAGACTAATATTAATTTTTTCTGCTTGTTCACTTTCCTTAAAAAAAAAAAAAAGAAAAATACCAGTTATGATGTATAAAACTTACATAAAAGTGAAAGACTTTCTAAAATAATGAAAAATAGTGCAGGGGTCAGCTCCTAGAGCCATCTCAGGGAAAATATAGGACAAGATTGTTTCAGTTCTCCAATTCACATGATCCTTGTTAAAATTGCACAGAACCACATCTGCAAATTATTTCAACTGTTTCACAGAAAAATGTCACGGTATAAATGAACAGTTCATTTGTGCACGCCTTTGGGCTGACAACAATAAAATGGAATTTGGGACCTGTTCTGAATTGCCTATTGGCTGCAGTACTGCATATGACTTTTTTTTCCTATTGAACATCAGAGAATGCTGGTTTAGGAACTTAAAACATATATAAAATATTAGGAAAGACCTGCACTGGCTTTGCTGATGGAATGCCAAGTATTTTGTTTAGAAATTTTAAGTGTAAAACTGATAGTAACAAAATACTGGTAAGATAAATCTGTGTGGCTCACCATCCAGCAGCTAAGCTCTTGTATGCTTGGAATTTGCCTGATTTTTACAGATACACAGCCTCAAGTAAGAATCAAAAAATGTCATGTACCCTCTAAAATGAGGCTACAGTTACTTCAAACACGACAATTTAAATCGTAAACTCTCAGTAGCCTGTGTAGTTCACCAAGAGGAATTAGTGAAGATGCCTGAGGGATCTGCACACAATTAATGCTCAAAACTGACAGAAGAAATGACTGAGAAAAAATATTGGCTGTATTGGCACCTCTGACTAGTGAGAACAGGCATGCAGCACCTCAGGGTGGCTACAATTCATTTTTTCATTTTTCAAGCTTTTTGTTGCTGTTCAGGAATATATATATTTATTTAGGCATCAAAAGTAGAAAGAATTTAATGGGACTTAAGGCTTATTTCTTGTCTTCAATTTTCAAGTGGCCAGTGCCTCTTAAAGGAGATCACGGGCTAGATGACTTGTGGCTGGCTTTTGCAACACTCAGGAGGAGCACTGCCTTCCTATAGCATATCCCATTGCTATAGAGAAGTCAAATGAGGAATTAAAGACAACACAGTAGGATAGAGGGTAACTGCTAAGGGGGATAAAAGGAAGAAGTCCTGCTAGAGCTGCAATCTGATGTGCTGGCTAACATGGCAAAAAGCATTTCAAAACTGAAAATGTGTGTCCAGCCTTTCCTGTCAATAGGAAAGGGAATTCTCTTCCTGCACATTGCAGCCACACTGAATAAAAACAGTCTGCAAAGAGAGCACAAGGCTCCCTCTACACTGCCACAACTCCTGCTTAAGGTCCATGTGAGAGTATTGGCATAATTCTAGCAACACTGCTGATACTGAAATGAGATTAAGTGTAGCTCAGTGTAACACAAGATGAGAAGCAAGGATTCATAGTACTTATTTCATCCACTTACCTTGGGTGGTTTGACTACAAGTGCAGCAATCTCTGAAGTAATCACACTAACTATGGTAGTAATATCATCTTTGAAACGATCGGAGAACCGGCTTCTTCGTGGGTTATCTTGCTTCTCTGTGTTGTGAACATACTGAGCCATACTCTTTATCTGCAAAGCAGAAAAAAGAATACTAAAAAAATGTCCAGGCTGGAGGTAAAATATTGCTTTAAGTTTATTTTTAGGAGTAAGATCTCCTACTTCTTTCCCCTTTAATCACTTATTTTCTCAGAGCTGCCGTGATAAATCCTACATGGCAATGACAACAGAATGTCTAAGATTCAAACACAGACAAACATTGATTCCTGTTCATATTCATGCAGCTGGCTACTCTCAGTACCTGAAGTCAAAATCAACCTCCCCCAACACCTTGCATCTGCAATTCTGAAATGCTGCTGCTTGCAACTTTTGCCCTTCATGATGACAGACAGGGAGCGACACTGTGGAATTCTCATTTTTGACCTAATGTTGCATTGTTCACATGCTGACAGTGGAAATCAGTATATTTTTTCCACTGCCATGCATCACTTCAGGGCTCCATAGAACTGTGAGTTTGTGGAGCTTTGTCACTGTTCCATGCTGTTAACAAAATGGAAAAGACAGGAACAGATATTGACCAATAAGTATGGGCTTGGTGTCTGAGTGTTTCTCAGTCTTTCGTAGGCTGTGGACTACTGCTCATGTAGTTCATGCAGAACTTTGCCATCACTGCCACAGTGAGGAAGGAGGGAAATATGAAGAACTCTTTAGTTGTACTTTCATTGTTTGAGATCTCTCTTCTACACAGCGCTGAATAACCGAAGAGGTCACTACCCATTTGCATCTGTGCATCTGTGCCTACTACATGCCACCATTATCTAATTGTAAAATACCACAGTTTCATCTTACCAGGAGCTCAAAGAAGAACCAGGCATACTTGAAGACTGATTCTCTCACCATGCCCGTGCTGACCACCATCTGCAATGCCAGTTCCTCATGGAAATGCTACATAATAAACACAGATTGTTGAAAAATGGCTTTCCAATCAACTTATCTTTCATTTTCAACATCATCCCTGTGGGAAACTTCTCCGTACTGGAGGGTGAGAAGCTGGATGGGGATGTGTGGGCATCTTTGTAAGACCAGAAGGCAGATTTGACCAAAGTGACATCTAAAGAATGCTGTTGGTAACAAACTTTGAGACTTGCTTTTCTGTGGATCCAGAATCATAGATAAATGAAGAAGGAAATGCCTTTGGACCATTCTCAGGTCATTGTCTGCATGCAGGATAGGGAGCAGTCACGCTTCCCACTACCTGCTAAGTGCTTTTGTTTGGCATATCCATGTTTTTCTGAGAGATGGTAGAAGTAAGATTGACTCTGTAGCAGAAGAGAAGGACACAGCAATAACAACAGCAGATCTTGTACAGACATTTGTAGTTGGAGACAACACTTTCTACAGTGATATCTCAACAAAAGACACAAAAGACAATCCCAATTACCTAAACTTTCAGGAAATTCAAATCTGGACTACAAAAAGCTTGGTTCTAAAGCTACAAAAAAAAGGACAAAGAAAATAATTATTTAGAGAAGAAGGAGGAGGCAAGTATTTCTGAATGGAGTTTACTGTAACATGTAAAGACATGTATCCAGGGATAAATAGCAGTGGAAAACGACTAAGGCTCTAAGACCTTGAGAAAGAGAGCAAAGGGAGGATCCAGACAGGCTGCTACTTGTCTAAATCTGGATAAAGAATCTAAAGATTCTGAAGCAGAAGCAAAAAAGTTTGAGTAATGTTTACCCGCTGATTGCTTTGATAAAACTGGTTGATATTTTGTTCTGTTGCTTCCCTCTCCACGTTTAGAAGCACTAATTGCCAGCCCTACCTCAGGATACTCCAGGCTCTGTGAGGAGCTCCCTCATGCATAGACATAGCCTACCTTTTTATTGGATGGTCTTGTGCTTGCACAAAGGCCCGAGGCGTCATTTGTTCCTTCAGCGTAGTAAGACATCCGACTGGAGCTGTGATCCATAGGCTGGGGGACACAGATGGAAGAAATACATAATAGTAAATTCATAAGTAACTCGATCTAATTAACAAAGAAGAAATAACCCGCAGTGGAGTGTTTGTTTGGGCTTTGTTAAGGTATGCACAGACATTCATCTAAACAGTTCTTCTCTTTCCTTCTTCCCATCCCCCTTCCCACTCAAGGCCGAAGACCACCGGATAGCAGCAGCAGCAGCAGCAGCAGCAGCAGCAGGGTGCAAATGCCAGCACTGCCATCGTGTGCCCAATGGCAGCACTGCAGCTGTACTTTGGAGGATACCGTTCAAAAGGCTTAATTTTCCCCGGCTCTATATCGAAAACAATTAGCCCCTTGAAGTCTTCCTTCCATTAAAAGTTTTACCAATTTAAGAGACAGTGAAACGGCAGTAACCAATTGTAAATTGCTACATTTATCAATGTGATGAAGCTGTAATATCAAACATTTTAATTTTGTATTAATTCAGAAAAATGCCTTGAGCTCTGGTTTTGTTTTCTTTTTCTCCTACGACACAGAACATTAGAGTAAAAGTCATTATTAAAAATTGCTGTGGATGGATATATATGCCTGTATGAAATAAAATAAATCGTCAAAGCCTATATATCTTACTTGTTCTGATTATTTAGCTGGGGACCAATACTAATTCATTTTAGATGGAGAGGCACATGTTCATTCAATTGAGAAAGTACTTCAAAATTTCTGAAAATAACCTACTTGAGAAGCAATAATATTTTACATATAAAGCACTCAATGAAAAGCAAGAGGGATACAGTTCAGACCTCATCAGATATACTGCTGTAGAGCTCTACCAGGGCTGCAACTAGCAGCACAGGGGAAAAAAACTCCTGCTTTTGCCAGAGGAAAAAGCTCCAGCTTGTCATTTCAGCGGACTGGCAAACTCCAGGTTTTGGCTTCCCCAGACAGCTGTGCACAACCTTCCTTATAAAGTTCTGAGATAGGCTGGGATGCTGTAGATCAGCAAGCACCTGGTGCCAATCAGGGAAGCAAAATCCTTCCTCTTGGGTGATGTTGACCTTTCTGTCCTGCAAGCCATTGGTGGTATATGTAGCAGCAGATGAGAATGCAGAGGAAGCTTGTATGTCACTCTGTGGTTGAATGAAGTATTTGGAAAGACCCAGGTACAAATTATGCACATGGCATCTGCACTGTAGCTGATATAAAGCTAGGGGCCTGCTTTTACGGGGCTGTAATATAATTGATTTAACTTTTTTTTTTTTTTTTTTTTTTTAATAGGAAACTGTTTAACAAGACATGAAAAAAGGAAGAAAGGTCTGTGACTGCACTGACTCTACGACTTGGACCAGACTAGGTCACCAGATGTGAACAGAACTTAGATATCTGGAATAACAGGTGAGTGAGGCACATTAAAAAAAAAAGCAAATGCCTCTGTGGAGTGTCTAAGATAAGAGATAGAGTTCTCACCTCTTGCTCTCCATTGGTAAGAAGCATCAGAATTTAGCAGTGGGATTTAGCATGTGTCTATGCCAAATCAGCAAATGCTTCTGGTGATAGATACCAGTACATTTACAAGGAGCAAATCCAACCCTCAAAGACAAAATCTAGATTATTAGTTGGTTTTGAGCCATATCATTCTTCAGATAGTTGACTTAGCTCTCTTACCTTGGATAACATGATGTTTTTGACCTCCTCATCAGCAGCAGCTTGTGTAACAGTGATGTCAGGATTGCTGCAGCTTATCACTCGGCTCTGCAGGAGTTTACTCCCAACAGACACCGCAGAAGTGCGTCCAAAGGTGTAGTAGCGAGATTCTGTTGAAATGGCACTGCTGCCTCCACCTGCCACAGTAAGATGTTTGAATTAAGACTAAAGGACATATATATGAGAAAAACATGAGGTTTAAGCCAGTTTTGCTCAGTGATGTTGTAACATCAGCATTTTGAAAATAATAAAGCTCCTGAAAAACCTGCTACCACCTGCTTCATTAACAATCTACCCAGGCACTGAATGACAAGTTACAGATACTACCCCAGTCAACAGCCCACTGGGTGATTGCACAAACACTACCAAAAGATTAATATGGCTAACTATGTAGAAGCACTATTACAATAGTTCTTTCTTGCCATCAGCTCTTTTTAATTTGCTGTAGATTAAGACAATATTCACAGGCCTGAACACAAAACACCATGTTCAACACATATGATTTAATATCATGTTTGAAGTATCCAAGGAGGCAGGGAGCACTGCCATCAGGAATTTCACTAAATGAT
The DNA here is from genome assembly GCA_030060385.1 of Muscicapa striata striata. Taxonomy (NCBI): domain Eukaryota; kingdom Metazoa; phylum Chordata; class Aves; order Passeriformes; family Muscicapidae; genus Muscicapa; species Muscicapa striata. The sequence continues at coordinate 4,164,051 of JAREIS010000060.1, forward strand.
ATCTAGTTTTCAGTTTCACCACAGACCTTATTTTTTCAGGACAAAGAATTCCCTAGTGTATATGAATTCACAGATTTTAGTATATCCAAACATCAGATGAAATGTCCCTTAAGGGGCATCTAAATTAATATTCGAAAGAGAAAAAGGCCTACATATCTTTAGCTCCCACAGCACAGCTGCTTGTGGTATAAGTCATTTAACATATATTAATTAATCAAATGAATCCTACAGACTTTAGGATAATGATTGCAACAGAATAACAGAATGGTTGAGGTTGGAAGGGCCCACTGAAGGCCATGTAGTCCAACCCCTAGTAGGGTCACCTTGAGTCAGCTGCCTGGGACTACAACCAGGCAGCTCTCTACTATCTCCAAGGTGAGAGGCTTGGCCAACCTGTACCAGTGCTCAGTCACCCACAGAGAAAGTGTTTCCTCATGTTCTCTCTGTTTCAGTGTGCACCCATTGCCTCCAATCTTGTCACTGCATGTCACTGGAAACAGCCAGGCTCTGTCTTTGCACTCTCCCTTCAGCTCTTTCCGTACATCTTCCCTGAGGCTTATTTTCTCCAGGCTGAAGAGCCCAGCTCTCTGAGCCTTTCTTTGTTGGCGAGACATTACAGACCCTTTGTAATTTTTGTGGCCCTTGGCTCATCTCTGTCCAACATGTTCATGTCCCTCTTGTACTGGGGAGTACAGAGGTGGACACCACACTCCAGGCATGGCCTCACCATGGTTGAGAAGAGGAGAAGGATCAGCTGTATGGTCCTGCTGGTCATACAGCGTTTTATCCTCCAATGATATCCTTAATGCAAAGGACATATTGGGTGAGCTTGGCACTATACCAAGTGCAGTGGCACTATACCACTCAGCAGTAGGTTACTACGCATGGAAAGCAACTTACTGATGTACAGGTCAATAAAAATTGGCATCTTAGGGCCATTTTAACTCATGAAAAATTCTTCTAGAAAAAGTTTCAGTTTAGGTGATCTCTCTTGCATCCATCTTCAGAAAGCTACAACATCGCTTGTAGCTGTGGAAACCTCACACCTCAACCATTCATCTTAAATTAATAACCGAGCGATGAAGATAATGAGGGGCAAGCCCATATTGCTTTCTGCAGCGCTGATATTCCTGACCTACCTCTGAGAAAAATGACATATCAGAACAGTGTAGTGCTTAAATGGTGTACAGTCTGGGTCTGAGAAGTTGTGTTTGCTATCTTACAAGTCTATGCCTTAAGTCCTTCTCTTACAAGCACTACACTGAACAGCACGTATTAAGAAAAAAAAATACTTCTGCAACTCTTTCACCAACAATACCTGGTTTGACCACTTCTCTCTGGGGGTCTGGCAGACGAAATACATAGTACACATAAGATGCCAAGAGGCAGTTCCTCCCATGCTGATCCTTGCTCAGCTCTTTGCTGTTGTGGAGACTATTCACTATTGCAACCACAGACTCAAAGGCAAACTGTGAGAAGTTGGCTGTGAAACAAAGGCAATAATTAGAGTCAACACTGAAGGCTGTAATATAATTAAGTGAGGGCATTCTTTACATCAACAACTAATCTTACAAAGTACAATTCAGTCCTGAACAAATTCAGAGTTTTAGACAGTAATTGCTACCAGACACAAAGTCTACATAGGCCAAACAAAACTCTTCAGCAGACCCACTGATCTTCAACCTAATCACTTCTATTCTGTGACTTTCTGCCACATAAAAGCAGACTGTAACTGTTAATTACATTTCTAGCAGCCTTCACACATTTCCTATAAAACATCTTCTTGCAGAATACTGTCTCATTACTGTCCAGCAACAGACAAATATAAGCTAACAGGCTTTAGCACAAACATTGTAGTGGACGACAAGTGTTGATTATCTGAATGAGATAGAAAACTCAGTACACCACTGTCTGCAAGTATGCCATTCTTCTGGACTTAGCATATGTTATGGGCAACTGGCACCTCAGTAAAACAGAAATCCATCTTTCGTGTTATATTCTCTGGTTGTGTGCTCATTCAACTTTGTCTAAAGATATTTGGGTGGAGGATATGGTGCAGACAGCAGTGTCAGTTGTAGGATAATGATTTTTCTGGTGTTTTACTTGCAAAACAACTCAATTCAAAACGAAGTTGAACCACAACCCACTTTTTTACCTATATTTTCAGATAAGTAAATTACTATAGTTTAATGTACCTCCCAACCAGAGACTAAGAGTCTTAAATGTAGGGGGAAAAGAGAAAAAGCAGCAAGTCAGTTAAGCCTGATTAAATCATGCAGTGAAACTGTCTCGAGCAGTACAACTCTTTCTGAAGTGTACTACCCTAAACACTAAATCCAAAGCCTGAATATTTTAGCAACCATTTTTCCCACTATTCTAGGTTGCTTGCAAAGCCTCTTGAAGGCCATGAATCAGTAAATACCTGTCTGGCCAGCTATGACCATAGGCTGTACAGCCAGCTGGAAAAGTTTATCTAGCACCAAATGCAAAAATAGGACAAGAGGTTCAAGGCGTGAAGAATTCAAACAGATAATGCTGAGTTTCAATTCATGCTCCAGTGAAGCCTCTGTAATCTTCTGATCCATCACTCGAATAGGGAATGTCACTTGGCTTTCTAGAGAATGGCACAAGGTGAAGAACTTCTCCAGGTGGTTGTCCTGCAAATACAGTTAACAAAGTTGATATGTTTCAAGCTACAGCTAAGAAAAGCCTGATTGTGCCACCTCATGGGATGAAAGGAAAGATTTTCACCCTTCTGGCTTTCAGTAGAGGCTGCTCTGAGTGATCAACTTGTAAAGCAGCTGTCACAGTGTTTTGTTTGCTCTTATTCATCTGGTTCAAATTCAGACTGTTATTGCCCTCACTAAACTGATTGCTTCTGATTTTCATTTAATGAAAAGACTTTTCCTTCTATCTGATAAAACTCTTGTCACATTATTGGTCTACAGTCCCTCTGCCACTCACACCTGAGTTCCAGCTACCTACAAGTTATGTGCCATATGAGTATGTCCTACTTGTATTTAAATAAACATGCTGCAAAGAGGTGATGGACCTGCTTCAAACACAGGGCCTTCAGCTGTTAGGACTATATTTACCAGATATGGGATATAGATAGAATGGGATAAGGGGTAAGAGCCACCAAAAAGCAGCAGGAACAAAACAAAGCCGATCTGCCTCAAACCAGCATCTTACTAAGATGGCAAAGAGCAAATTTCCTGTGGCATTTAAATAACCAGAATCATTGAGGTCTCACCCAGCACTAAGCTTGTGTCCCCAAACACATGGCATTGATAAGTGAGCTGCTTAACACATGCATAATCTGTCTGTAGAGGTGGGGAGGTGCTATATCTTTGGAGATGAGGACAAGTTGTCTGAACAACCTGAAGAACAGAAGACACAGACCACGGAAACTGGCACTGTGCCCTGCCAGCACCTTTCAATCACAGCCTGAGCAGACTCCTGCTGAGCTGCTGAGAGAACACCAAGCTCCCTATTGCTCGATGTGACTTGCTGTCAAGAGCGCTCATTTGTTCACCTCTACCAATATTTCTAATTTCACCAATGGATTTAATTCATGGAGCATATTAGCTTATTTCCATGGCTCCTGATTTTTTTTTAACTATGTGGGCTTAAACACCTGTTTCATAAACCTGCTAACTTTGCCTGAACATCTGAATTTTCTTTGAAGTGAAACTACAGCTGTGCATTACTTCTGATGCATTACCTGGGTGTGAACAGATGACACAGCTTGAACTTCAACAATGAAAACACCCTTGTGTCCTTCAACCCACTTTATAGGCGGTGTCTGAGATGGAATTTTCTGTGATGAAAAAAAAAAAAGGGATCATCTTTCTTTTAACACTCAAACAGAAAGTCTATTTACATGAGGGTCTATAGAGTATTCCCACTATTCACTTCATTTTAGACATCCAAATTCAGTGCCACACAGAGGAGGACAGCTAAGCATCTCCTTGTTGTCTGTTGTTTGGACAGAAGCTGATGCACTGAACAGGGCAATTTAGAGAATTTCAGCTGTATGTCTAGCACAGATCACGTAAATATACATCTTCTGATGGGATATTGTTAAAGCATTGGGATATTGGTCAAAGCATTGCCAAAGGCATTCCATGGTCATGTGATGCAGTTGAAACGCTCTGAACAAGTTTCCTACATGCCATGTTTACTGAGAGGGCATGGTTTTCTGCTCCAGTAATACCACCTGATTCCATTTCTACTCCCCCTCCCACAAAGCCACAGAAAAAAAGAACAAATTATCCTATGGAAGAAATTGAATTATTCTCTTGACACTCACGAAACAAATGTATCCCTGATTAGATAATTTACAACAACTTGCTTGCATAGCTAACCTCTAAAAAAACTCTATAACGATATAAAATAATAACACCAGTGACAATAACAACATTTTTCTCCAGACTTTCCCCTTTTAATGAACAAAACAGAGGCACTGCCTACCAGTAGACAGCAATGTTAGTTTGTGAAACACTTATGGTGTTCTCCTACCTTAGGAGAATACTATCTTTTAATAATTTTGTTTGTTACCTCAGGAGAGTGAATTGAATAGTGTAAAGGCAGTTTATCCAGTGCAACAGGAAGACTATAATGCCCAGTTTGAAGACGATCATTTAGTAGAATTGGCAGCCACTGAAACAAATGAAGAGAAAACACAGCAATATTCCTGATGATATATTATTAGACCTATTTATTTAATATGTTAGATACAGTCAACAAAAGAACAAATGAGATATTGACCCAAACTTCTCTGCTCTAACCCATTCAACAGTAATTTCTTTGCATTTTAAATTCAAAGATAGCTGATAGCTACTGTAGAAAAGTGTACAAGACTGCTTTACAAACCATTTATTTTGAAGAAAACGAACACAGAGCTTCTCATGTGTGACACACATTTTTCTAATAAATGCTATCAGAAGGATTTAGTGGAATCCACATTTTTATTTAAAAACTAATGTATCTTAAATACACTGAGTCTTGATATTGAAGCAAATCAACAGCTGAAGTTTTGCTGGGATTAAATTGAACATCTTCCTTGTGGCCACCATGCCAGGCTGACTTCTGATACCCCTGTACTGATGTTTGGACACATTTAATTTCTTATTCAAGTCTGAAAAAGGCTGTGCATTTCAATGCCACAGGGCAGAAACATTTTGTGTTTAGGTGAACAGAAACTTGAAAGTTAAGTCCTCATCTGTGTCAAATCTTGGTCCTGAACTAATTTATTTCTTAACAAGCCCACTAATATTGATAGGACTATAATTGTCCACAAAGAAAACCCATTTGAAAGGATTCTCAGTACAGTGATTAAAAAACTCCAAAAGACAACAAAGAAACAAACAAGCAAACAACCAAAAATACACAAACACAACAGCCTCCCAAACTTCATAGCAAGGACATATGGAAAGCACTTGTATGGCTCTACAGCTCAATTGCTGACCACAGCTCCAGGACATTTTCAAATCTGAAGCATCATCATCTTCAATTCTTTCCTTTTATATTAAAATCTCTCCAGTTAAAAATACTGTTTGATAAAGAAAAAGGTCAGAGAGACTATGCTAGAGTATGTATTTCTTAACCTAAGACATGATAGTCTCAACATGAAGATAAAGAAGGCAAGAGAATTACCTTTTAGCTTTTAGAGTCTTTCTGTTTTTTAAATGTTTATGTGAACAAAAGACAATTTAGAACAGAAGTGAAGTGCCAGGTAACCTAATTGAACATATGACGTTACCTGTTACCTCATGTATGAACATGGTAACAGTAATAATTGTAATTACATATGTTTTAGGTTGTTTTTTCAATAAATAGAATCTAACAGAATGAGATTATGTGCTATAAAGCATTGTTGTTGCATATATGTAGGTGCATATTTTAGCTGAATTCATTTAGGTGAATCCATTAAGTTCAAAGGCAGTCAACACAGTAAAATTATAGGATGAGGATATAACACATCTCAAGTGACATTTAGTTTCTATGAATTCACACTAAGACCCTGCACTGGTTTTGATGTATTGCCATAAGCAGAAAGGGAACAAATGATGTAATTCTTGACAAGTAGAAAGTCTGTCTGTATGGGACACACATAGACACACACACACCCACTCTTATGTACCACATTGAACTTACTGAATACCCTATGAGGGTTTCAACAGATGCTCCTTGCTTTGGTTGGCAGCTGATGTGATAGAATGTGAACAGTAGATGATGTTTCTCTGTGAGTTTTGCTGGCAGCTTAATTTTCACTTCTTCATAGAAGTCAGGGGATCTGTTTAAAAAAAAATGCCAAGCACATTCCCAATGTAAGTATAAGATTGAGCAAGAGGCAAATTTGCCAGCTGGCTTTTAGATGCTATGGCTGTAAAACCAGAAAAATCCTGAAAACAGATCTGAGTTAAACAAAGTATACATATATATACACACACATTTTTATGGAATTGAAATCTTTTTATGAATTATGAATCTGGAAGTTATATTTATGAACAATCTACAGCTTTGAATCAGAAGAAAACAGACAGTATCAGCTAGATAGTTTCAGCTTCCACCTATCTCAAGGTTTCAATCTCTGTTTTGAATTTTTGCACAAATATTTTGCAAATCAAAAATCCCAAGTTCCCAATCACGAGAATGAGAATGTCCTTCAGCTTTTTTGGATCTATGAATTCATTGAGGTGAATGATCTTAAAAGTTGTGCTGTCTCCTGCTTCTTAATCTTCATGGCAGGAATATTCTCAACTACTAAAAAGCTCCAAACAAGAAAAGCAATGGTCACTTATACAGTAGTCACTTATGCAAATGAATGCAGCAAACCAAATTAGAGATGATAAATTGCACAAAACATAAATGTTTAAAATGGCATTCCTTGATGAACTATGTAGGGTAACAATTACATAAGGAGATCATGATTAATACTTCCCAAGTCATATGAATAGTAACAACACTTACTTGTTATGATATGTGATAGCTGTGTATATTTCTTGGACAAATTCCGGACCTGAAGATTTCCCAAAAATTACCTACATTAAGAAGAACAGAAAAGCAACTGCAAAACATTTATTTATCATCATCTTGTATAAATTATAACACAATATCTTAAGACTTAAAATGCTTCCTCAATTTTATCTTAGCTTTTTGGCATAAATGTCTTATTACTAATCACCTTTCCCACACTCCATTCCAGGTAAAACACCAGGAAAATGAAACAGAGTTATTTCTAGAGTCACTGATTGCCTCACGTCACATTATTTAGTCATGAACTAAAAACCTAGGAGTCATAGGAAGAAGGTTATTGTAAGCCATTTACATGTTGTCACACTGTCTTTATCTAAGTGCTAAAAGGTTAAATAAAAAGTATTTTTAGGAGTTTTGTTTTTCAGTTGTAGCCTGCTCATATATCTCACCTTACCTTAGAGGTCCAAAGTCCCTTTAAAATCAATGAAGAGAAAGAGTAATTTCTGGTGCTAGATTTGCTTTCCTAAGACACATGTCCATGGTAAGGTCTTGCAATTAAATAATTTAAAGGGAGATGAGCTTAGACAAGGATCTCTGTCGTAGGCAAGTATATATATATGTACTGAGAAGGTCACTTACAGTGGAGAGGGAAGGCAGACGAATTGTGTCTGTCCTAACCACTTGTCAAACCCGAATCGTGACACAGGCAGAGTTTAAGGAAACCAGCAATGCACTATTGTGTAAAAGAAAGTGTTACATTCACATGGCACAGCACTAGCTCTAGAAGAAAACACTGCTGATGCTCTGATTTCAGGTCCATAGGTTATGTGGAGCAGGCTGTGAAGTATATATTACACAATGTCAGTACACTGATAAAGGCTGGTTGGGCCATAGTCATTGGTCCAACAGACTGCTGGACTAAAGCTTCCCCAAAGCAATATTTCCACTCATTGTTTTCCTTCTCCAACACATAAACTCACAGATTTTTGTCTCAATTTGTCTCTCAGATTTTTTGTCATTCTCAAGTAGCCAACAACATTGTCCTGAAAATATAAAAAATTTTGGGCTGACATAGATATCTCGTTTAGAATGCTTCAAACTGAACCTCTCAAGCTTGGTAAAGGTGAATAGATGATCTTACAGTGAGAGATGTAAAATAACCTGAACACAGATAGGACTGTGTGCTCTGCTAATAGCACACATGTATGCCCTAATACGCACTGTGTTTCAAACATGGAAAGCTCTACGTATCCTGCATGATTGTGCATCCATTCATGTTCAGGCAACAAAGATTCCAACTTTTACCTTTCAGCATAATACCTGAGCATTTGTGTAAACTCAGTGCATGCAGAAGAGTTACCCTGGAAAATAGACTACATCATTCTTAAAGGGTCTCTGAAGCTCTATGAATTTTACCCACAGAAATTCCAGCATGATACTGATGTAGTATTATGTAATTCTTCTGAAAATAGGGTAGAAAGATTTAGATAAGAGAGAGCAATATGCCTCTAGTTCTACTGGAATCACAAATCTCTTTAGTCATGGGTAAGGAGTATGGCCCTGTTTTAGGGTGAGAATGAAAGCTTCTCAAGCCCTCTGTGTTAGGCTTCCTAGAGGCCCCATTAGAATCTGTGGTAATGTCTTTTCTCCCTAGAGGCTTCTCAGGAATGCATGTAAACAAAAGCCTGCTAAGAAATCTCAGCATTTATTACTGGCATTGCACTGGACGGGTCTTCACCACACATAAATTGGATCTTGATGGTGATGTTCCTTGCAGAAGCCACCCGGTTGGCAAAATTCAGCCTCTGAGGGTAAACATAGAGGAGATTCCTGGAAGAAAGATAAGGAAGAATAAAATGGGTAAATGGCAAGCATTCCTGTCTGAAAATTAAGTACACAAATTAGCATATTGCTCATTCCTCTCCCTGTCCTTCAGTTCCACCTACATAGTGTAATATTTGTCAGAACTCAATTTCAAGAGTCCACAAAGAAAAGGTAATTTCTTAGTGTGACAAATAGAAAATCCTATGTTTAAGGTTTCATGTACACTAGGCTATGTTCTGTTACAAACAAATGATTATCCTTGCTTGATATAATGAAAAGCAGTAATCTCTCAAGAAAGCAGCTCCTTTCTAGATGTGAATAATCACATTTTGGAAGCAGGAAAGAATCACTCAGAGGTGATAAAAAACAAGGAAAACAACAACTGAAGTTTATACATTTGTAACTTATAGCAAAAAGAAGGCATATATTTCTAGGTTATACAAACCAAAAAGCAGTATCAATGAACCTGAGTAAATAAGAAATAGGAAAAATAAGAAAAATAAGAAAATTTGAAACAATAGTTCTATAAGCTACCTCTTATTAGTAATAATACAAATAATGCTTTGAAATATAGCATACTTTGCTGTTTACTAGCTTCTGTACACGAACATACCACTACACATAAAAAGTGTCTTTGATTTCTGTGGGGAATGTGGCAGCATAGGTCATTCTCCTGATGTATAATTCCAATATACTAGTCAAAATATTAATCAAAATATTTTTCTCTGGTGAAGTTTATGGTAAATCTGAGATTTCAGGTAGACCTGGATTATGCATAGATTCTGGAATCATGATTATGTCTAGCTACTATCTTGTTTTCCCAGTCTGGTACAGGATTCTCACTGAGAATCACTTTGTCCTCTGAGTGTAAGGAGTATGACTAGTATTGGAGGAAACATACTGGCTTACAGTGAGAAACAATGGGGACTACTCATGGGCTTTCATGATTTCTTTTGTTGGTGGCAGTCAGAAACTGCACACAGAATTGCACTGCTCTTATCAAGGATATCTCCTCAGTACCACTGCCAGCTGAAAAAGTCAAGCAGCCTTGGAGAATATTGTCATTAAGTCAGACAGTCCATCTTCCATTTATTGTATCCCAAGACCCAGAAAACTGTAGTTTATTCTCCCGATCTCCATGTGTCACAACATGACAGAACTGTTACACAGTCCAAGGAACTCTTTTCAACCAACATGTGCTACATGGCACATGTCATGCCTTAGTAAAAAACTAGCTTGTAACTTGCCTTTCCCTTCATTCAGAATGGTACTTCTGCCAGTCACACTAATGCCCTCTCTTCCTTACTACCTTCTGTACAAGTTTTGCTTTGCCAAATTCTCTCCCAGATGATGTTAAAGAAAGCTAAGTGAAAGAACAAAATATATTGGTAACCTCTACTGAATTATACTTGGGGGACTGACATATTAAATGAAGAATATTGTCAATACTACATCTGCCAGAAGTGAAGAAATACATGTAGGGAAGGCTGAATAATACAGCCATCGCTTCATTAATCTGCTGGCTAGGACAAGATGTCACAAATCTGTATAATGTACCTGAGACTGGATTTTACTTTAAGATGTGACTTGAGATGAAAGATATGTAAAAACACAGAGAGCTCTTTGCTGACTACACAACCAAGGAAGCATTATTCCAGAAAGTACTTGACTGAAAAGCTAAAGCTTGTGCCATTTATGCTGCAGCAGTTTTAGGGATCTTGCTTACATATGTATTAAACCCATCAGTACTGAGGAAGAGCAGAGGCAAATGCTGACACTGGATATCCTGCAGAGATGAAAGTGATGGCTGAGGTCTAAAGCAGGAAGGTGAGAAGATGATGAAAATACATTCCCTCACACAGGTATGAATTGTAGACCCTTTGCTGACCACTGCCTTTGTGCTACTGCCTGCACCTCATCCATACACTCCAAAAGCCTGAGCGGAAGCAAAGATAAGGAGCATTTTCACCTAGCAGTTAGCAGGGGCATTGGGACAGCAAATACTGCTGTCTTCTAAATAACAGGACAGCTAGGATGCCCATAAGGAAGTGGTGGGCTCCAGAAGGCATTGCATCTCCCCCCAGGTTCTGCACTGAGCAGAACTATTACAGCAACACATCACAGCAAATACTGCTGGTCAGTGTGATTAACCTTCTACCCTCACTCTCCCTGCAGAAAGTGCAGGACTCTACCTCCAGATACAGTCAGATGTGTTTAAAAAAACGAGTCAGATGTGTTTAAAAAACAAAAGAGCTACTCAAAGGACAGCGTGAGTATACAAAAGAACACCCAATGTCACTGAGAATACAGTTCCAAAGGCCAGTAGAGCCCTGGGTGAGGCACAGATGCAGACAGCTTCTGTGGGTCAGAGAATGATCCAGAAGAGTGATAAGAGATTGTTTTGGAATCAGTTACCTGCTGGGTAAGCTAAGGGTCCCCCTAGCCTGGCACAGGACACCACGTGGCAATTCTCATGCCAATTTGCCCCCCAATTTTCATGGGGCTTGGCAGTGATTTAATCACTTCCCATGGGCAAAGAAACACAGACCTATCCTCTGCCAAAATAAAATCTGTTCAGAGTTTCAAGCCTGTGATCAATTATTATTCAGTGTTTGTAAATACTGCTTGCGCATATGTGCCCATAAAATAATCCTTCTCTTTGCTACATTACACCTCGTGTGAGGCGTCATCAAACTTGTTATGAATCTTCTTGTTATCTTCATTGATGACAGTGATGAGAATTCTATACACAGCAAAATTCAACATATGTGCAAGTGGTCCCTACTTATACACACCAGGAATGTTCTGTAAGTGAAGAGTGCTGGATGAGTTAACATTGACATTTAAAACTTACGGTACTAGAAACAAAAGCTGATGCACCCACTAGCTATAATTTTCAATATTTGTGGATTCTTTCAGAATTTTGCTAGGGAGTCTTCAGGAAAAAAATGGTTAAAAGTTAAAAAGTATATCACAGATGCATAACCAAATATTCTACTCAGCCATTGACTAGGAAAAGAGCACAGTGACAGAACTTCAACATGTCACATTCAAGAGGATGTGTATTAGTCATATATTCCGTATTTTAGGATGGATAATTTGGAAAACAGTTTGAACTGTTTTTCTCAGGTTGCTAAAATTCAGAATCATCTGCAGAGTTGGTGGACAGACCTAAAACTAGACCAAAGCACCCACAGAAGACTCACAAGTAGTAGACATGCTCTCTCTGGATTCCACGGGCAGAGAGGCAGAGAAGAGTAAATAACTCTGTGAGAGCAGTAACACAGAGTGAGACACCATTATTCATCAATAACCTTTCCTCACCCAAAACTAGTCAGAATGAGGTAGAATAATTACCACCACAGCAAAGGCCTCCAGCTCACACTGCAGACTGCAGCAAGTCTGAGAACATTGCTAAGTGATTTGCAATTAAATGAAACAAAATCACAAAGAAAAGGATTTTTTCCCCCTTCCTCCAGAAATCCCCTAAGCGTTAGGTACTACCCCTATCACAGACAGGATTTCCTGTGCCTGGTTAAGCTGAGTTACTGCTGAAGTGATGTGACAAATCCCTCTTCCTCAGCACCAACATTTCATAGTGGCAGTAAACAGCATCATTTTCATTTATATTTAATGAGAAAATAAAATGACAAACAAACTTTAAATTATATGATTTTTCCTATTAAAAATAGAGGGGTATGAAAGAAATAAATCTTGGAATGTTTTGACATTTTCAGGGAAATATTTTTATTAAAGAAATGTAAGTACACAACAAAAAGAAGTGCTCAATTTCACAGTGCACAAAGAAAGTGGGCTGGCTGATCTCTCTGGCATAAATCAGAAATAGCATCATTTTAAAAAATGGCATTACATCAGTGAAAAAAAAAAGCTTGCAAGACCTGAGTTCAAAGACTATAACAGAAGGCTCCACTTTTCCTATCACAAAGGAAAAAGCTATTACTACTACTACTACTACAAAAAAAATTAATCCCTCTGTAATACCTTTGACAATCCCCCCCTTCCCCCAGTGTCTATATGCATAGCACTGGTGAAAGAAAATGAAATAATATTAAACACTTTGCATTTTGATCTATTAAAATTCAGAGTTAATCCTCATGGGTTAGTTGAAACTCAGACTCAAAATGGTATTCACCATGTGGAGAACTAAGTAACACGAATTGCAGGACAGTTAAATTATGCAAAGGGTTATAGAGCTCCATGGACAGGCTAGACAGGCTGGATCATGGCCCAGGGTCAGTGGTGTGAGGCTCAACAAAGCCAGTGCTGGGTCCTGCCCTTGGGTCACAGCAGCCCCAGGCAGTGCCACAGGCTGGGGCAGAGTGGCTGCAAAGCTGCCCACAGGAAAAGGACCTGGGGGTGCTGTGACAGCAGCTGAACAGGAGCCAGCAGTGCCCAGGTGGCCAAGGAGGCCAGTGGCATCCTGGCCTGTCCCAGCAATAGTGTGGCCAGCAGGAGCAGGACAGGGATTGTCCCCCTGTACTCAGCACTGGGGAGAACACACCTCAAATCCTGCGTTCATTTCTGAATCCCTCAGTCCAAGAAGGACACTGAGGTGCTGGATCATGTCCAGAGAAGGGCAACAGAACTGGTGAAGGTCTGGAGCACAAGTCCTGTGACAAGCAGCTGAAGGAGCTGGGGGTGTTTACCTTGGAGGAGACTCAGGGGGGCCCTTATCACTCCTTATCATTCCCTACAACAGCCTAAAAGGAGGCTGTAGCCATTTGAGGATTGGCATCTTCTCCCAGGTAGCATGCAATAGGACAAGAGGAAACAGCCTCATGTTGCTGCAGGGGATGTTTACACTGGGTATGAAGAAATATTTCTTCACCAAAAGGGTTGTCAAGCATTGGCAGGCTATCCAGGGAAGTTGTGAAGTCACATGCAGATATGCTGCTTAAGGGACATGGTTTAGTGGTAGCGGCAGTGCCAGGTTACAGTTGGACTTGATGTTCATTGACCTACATCACCTAACTATGCATGTCAGCAATGTCATTACCATTGATTCACTAATTAAGGTAATGATTAATGAAGGCAACTATTATTTATAGATGTTGTCCTCATTATTACAAGGCTGAAGAGACCCTATTTTGTTTTGTTGCCATGGTTTTTACTTAAGGTGAAAATCAAAATGGAGACTTAAAAGAAAAGGCTGAGTTAAGCATGTAACTCTTGTTGAAGGAATGTGACTACTGAGCGATAGCAAGCATTTCCTCTAATGGGAATGTATGTATTCCATACAGACACTCTGGAAATGGAAGGATAGTGTGGAGACACCCAAATTTGCTTTAGGAATAGTGCAAATTAAATTTTAGGCATGGTGGCTTTGATATTCATTATGTCTGGCTGCAGAAGTGAGAACCTGATGAGAATTAAAGAGAGAGTATTCTGTGCAGACTCAGCTGTTGTTACAGCTCAGAAACATAGCAGTTGCTAATGGTTTCATGTCAAAAGCAGACCTTTAGACACTGCCAGACTGCATGCTGGAATTGACACTTACTGGGGCCAGACAACGAGTAGGAAAGTTAAAATTCTTAGTTAAATGTCTTAGTTTTTCATTAAACTAAAAAAAGGCATCTTTGCTCATGTTCATTTACATTTCCACTTTCAATTCTATAAAAACTACTTTCCCTATAGAAATGTCTCCATTAAAGTTCTACCACCATCCAATTCTATCTTTGATACACAGAGAAGACAGAAGTACCATAACTCTCTGCATTTTACTGTACTGGTGCTGTGAGCTGCCCTCAGGACATCGAATACCACTGAACTGTGGCAGAGCCCAGAGTAAATCCTCCAAAACTTCTAAAGAGGCTATAGCCAAACTGGCTTACTTATTTCCTGCTGACACCACACTACAACTTGTTACTGTAAAATAAGATTTGCCACTTCCTCTTTTTGCTTTCCTTTAAAGCTGAGACACAAATCCAGGTGTCATCAACAGCCAAACACATCTCTAATTTTCCTTGAAGGTCCTATTTATTTTATCTCCCCAAAATAAATTAGTTTGCCATAGTGTAGTTCTGAGTTGTACAGAACCACAAGTCTTGTCCTTCTCTCCTCCTGGGCTGGGTCAGGTGAGCAGCTGGGAGAGCTGGCTCTTTGCCAATCTCCACTGCAAGAAATGAATAAACTTCAGATTGCTTTATTCTGTGATTCCTTATTGATAGTCACATTTTTGCCCTTAATACAACACAGTATCTAGATACTGTTTCAGGGATCAGAAATCCCACTTAGAATAGAATAATCTACTGTTATTGCTAGAAGCATTATTGCTCCATTGTGTTGACACAATGGTCAGATATCTAACATTGGTCAGATAAAAGTCATTATTTCAAGTTATTTCTGTTATCTATAATACTGCGATACACCCCATCAGAATTACTGTTAGCGATTACTGTTAACACTCACTAGCAATGAAATATTGCACAAACATCTTGAAACACATTCCTCTGATGTATATTTCTTATAGGAGACTCAGATGTTCCAGATTACTAAGAAATAAATGACAGGAATTGCTCACTTGCGTGCTACTGAGCACTGCGATCACCTTGAAACAATTTTAACAGAACAGATTTAAAGAAATTAATTACATTACATAGCCTGGAGTGCTCATTCATAGTTAAAAAGTTCATAGAGCAACACATTATTTCCTCAGATACTCAGATGACTTAAATGAACCATAAAAACAAGCGAGAAGAAACATTTACCAGAAGTGTTAAAAATTATAATAAAATCCACTTGGAAAAGAAGTCCCAAACCAAACAACCACAGAGAATCAATAGATAGATAGATAGATAGATAGATAGATAGATACATACATACATACATACATACATACATGCCAAGTCAATGACAGTTGTTAAAGAGTTTTTTTTTTTTTTTTAATGTTATAGAAATTCTTTTCAAAAGACAACACATTTAGATTAGTAAACGCATTATGGAATAACCTGCAGACATTTCGTCTTGTAATGGCTAGGAAGATTAAATCGTCAGCCCAACACATTGTCTTTAGCCTTTTAAAAAATATATTTTTAGTTTCTATTTCTGAAAAAAAAATTTAATCACTTTTTAAAAGAAATGTTAAAAATATTTGTTATTACTTACCTATAAATGGTGTGGGGAACATACACTTCTCTAATTGGGAATTCCAAAATCTCTTTGTGAGGGCGATTACGGTTTTCTGAAAATGATTTTAACGGGAGTAGTTCTGGTGTCAAACAATAACCAATGTTTTCTGGAGCTGGCAAAATCTCCAGTTTAAGTGTTCCTTTAAAATTAAATCATAAAATCTTAGCAAAAAAACATTAAAAATTATCAGTATAAAATAACAATTAAAACAATATGTAAGGTTACATAGCAACAGTGCAGAAAAAAGAACTGGCTCTTGGGCTAGGAAGGAAGGGAAGCATGGCTACATAAAAATACAGAGGAAGTAGCCTACACAAATCCCTTTGCAATCAGGACAACACATAGCTCCTTATGTCTATCCTGTACTGTTTCAAAGAAAATAGAAAGAAAGAAGGCATATTATACGCTGGCTGATGTTACAGTGTCTTTCACACACAAGAATACAACATTTGTCTGGGAGACAAACAGAAGGTGTGCTGTCTAATACAGTTCTCTCTTGTTCCCCCTTCCCCTCAGTTTCTGCTCAAATTAACTTCTGCGAAAGTAGGCACTACCCACCAGGAAAGCTAGGCTTTCTGTGGCGAGCAGTTACACAGTTAATATTAGTAACATTTACCACAGTATAAGCAGACTTTCAATTTAAATTCTCTGCTGTGATAAGTTAAAACCATTTGTGGAGCTCAGACTTGTCATTTCTGGCAATCAGCTAGAAAGGAGAAATAGCCTTGCCCTCAGTTCATATGTTTAAGGTTCCTCCACAATGCAGAAGAGGTTTAACTGTAATTTACTTAAAAAGAAAAATTAAGCTGGTCAGGAACTCGACAGTAGCTGCCTGTACTTCTCTATTTTGTTTACTAATGCTGACCCTAATATCAAGCTAAGACGAAATGTGTACACATTTTTATCTCTCTCAATAAAATATGAACCATTTCATAGTGTTGCAGGGAAATAGCAAGAATCCTAGAAATTTGCTTTAAAAAACTTTCTTCAAATAGTTTGAACAATAATAACAAAAGATATCCAGCAGGTATACTGTAAATCAGGGAGAAAAGCAAATAATTAAAATGTATCAAGCTAAATCTAAGTCTCCATACTAATTCATGCAGGAAAAAAAAAATCAAAAGCATCTGTGTTCTGGTAGACACCAGAAACTAAGGAAGTACCACAATGGCACATATTATAGGCTTGAAACCCAAGTCAAATAAATTTTGGGATTGGAATTTACAGAATAGTTTTGGGGAGAAAAATACATACAACACCTTCCATCCAAAATGAATTATGTACCTGGTAAAGTCTTAATTCTTCTTTGCAAGGAAGATGATCTTTTGAAATCAGCTAAAAATTTAAACAGATCTTCATCACTGAGCCTGTCTCCTTCCTACCAAGAGAAACACAAAAATCAGTACCTTTGTAACAATGTTCCATAATAATGGAGAAAGGTTCAGGAGTGTACCATTTGCTTGAGGCATCCAAAGCAAGTGGGTTACTACATACTTGACTGCAGTTGTCCTCTGTCCCCACACAAATATAACTGGTAGCTTTTCCCAACACAATTCATATTACATAGATAAAAAATGTCTTATGAAATCAGAACTAAAGAAAATCCAGTACCTGTTTAAAGAAAGTGCCAAGGCTCAGAGAGGTTGGTTTGAAGTTTGATGTTGGATAGTTGTCCTCTGAGTTGAAACTTCTGTCAGAAAGCTTTCTTGCCTGCAGCAGTGTTGCCTTCTTGTCACTACTAGATCCTTTCCCTTCAAAGGGAAATTAAATGTATCATCATCTTGTTTTATGCTTTTAGCTGCAGTACAAAGATTCTCAGAATACACAAGAAAACCACAGGAACATCTCACCAACATCAGAGGATAGAGTACCTAAAACATTCTGCTTCTCTTATTTCAGTCTACGTGAAATAGTGGAATACTAGGACACACCTATTGAAGTGACATTATTTCTGCTGCAGAGCAGAAGTTTATTTATATTTTTTAGTTATATTTTTATGGGTTATAAAGCATATTGAACAATGGTCCTGCCTACCAAACCAAGATGTTTGTTATCTTGATTGCTCAGTATTGCTAGCTAACTCCATGGGGCAAAGGGAATTTTACTTTAACAAAGCTAGTGTTCAATGAAAATTGGGCCTAAACCATGAAAGAATATTTAGCAGACATAAATATGCAGAGACAACACAGTGAGCTCAATTAATTTGTGTTTGTGAGGCTGAAAAGGAAAGCTGACAAGACATGACTTGGAATCTGTGATTCACTTTTGATGCCAGAGCGAACAACATTGTTTCCTTCACCCAGTCCTACTGAAGAGTCATTTTGTCTTAGAAAAGTTAGACAAGTACCATTTAAACCTTCAGCTTCTTGTATTTCTCGTTCAAGTGTTGAAACATTGAAGAAATTAGATAGGCTTATGGGAATCCAGGCGAATGGCATTCTGTATTTCCCCAACCTCTGACAAAAGGATTCAGCTTGTGCTTTCAGTTTTTCAATCTTTTCTTTTGTCTGAGACAAAGAAAATAATGGCTGTTTCAAAAGCAATCAGTTATGCAATGCTACCATAGACAAAAACATAAGTTACATATTTACAGTTTAATAATTTAAATATAATTTGCATTGGTATCTCTCATGTTTTCTTGCTCCATCACTGACAGAACTGTAGCTGTTTTGATTTGTACATTCGCTTCAATCTATTTTCAATTAGTTCATTTGTATTCTAGAAATGTAGAAAGCCAATCTTTTTGTAGTAATCCTCAAATCTAGAATGAACAGTAATTTCAGTAATTCCCTTTGTTCACCCCTATCTGCTCCATGACTGAAGCAGTACTCGTCAGTATTGATTTCCAAAGGGGTCAGTAACAATAATGCACCTTGCCTTTTCCTGATTTCTTTCTGCTGGCCACAGACATCAAACTGCTTGCACTATGGATGATCTAACCGGCTTTTCTGCCAGTGTTTTTGGTATTCCATCCTATTTCAAAGGGTCTGCTCTTTCTGTGTTGCTTTTTTTTTTTTTTTTTTTTTGGTTACTTTTAAATTTTTTTAGCATGCATTTTTTCATCTAAATATTCTTTACAGTTATTTACTTACCTTGCCAGCTTCACCTTCTTTAAGAACCATGTAGGGCTCTGCACAGTCTCCAATTTCTCCTTGCTGAAGCACTTTTTCTATCTACAAAAAGCAAAAAATAAGACGATTAAAGAAAAAAAGTAATCCAAATAGTAACATGTTGTTTCTCTAGCAACTTGAAAGAGCTCGCCTACATATATAGCTGTATATAATGTCTAAAAAACTGTCTCTATGGAGAAAGTGATACTAAACCTTCTAGTCTTCCATCCGTTAGAAAACAGAAAATATATATGTGGCAACACCGTCAATCACTTACTACTGCATTTTCACTGAAATCAGGATAATTAACACATTCCAAATGAAGTGGTTCAGGCTAACTCAGTTTCAGAATTAAGCAAACAAAATTATGCAAAGTACACTAAACCAATGCCAAAAACCCTCCACAGAATGTAAATAAAATTTTTGAAGGTGCCTTATTTCACTATACTTTTTATTTCCCTTAGGCAGAGATATGAAATTCTACATACTTAGTAGAACCGGTATACAGGATACTAGTATAACTTCTTAGCTTGAGAATGAGATATACCACTGGACACTTGATCACATACTACTATTAAAAACTGTCATAATTCATGTCAGCTAGACAAAAGCCATGTTTGTCAGTCCTCAGACAACAGGAACAGCTGGGAACAGGCAGAATGCTGTCAAACTAGCACTGTTACTTACCTTTATTACCAGGTATATATCTGGTGAGGGGTAAGTGACAGAAAATACTGCTGATCTTGCCTGAGTAGACAAGTCAATGAAGGGTGTATGAGAACGTAAGAATCCTCTTAATGAATCAGAATTGAGGTCACAATGAAAATTTTCTGAGATCTTGAAAAGAAAAAAGGGATTAAATTATATTGTAAAGCAAAAATGTTTCAAATTTTATTTTAAAACAATTCAAAAGCTGTAACTACAACTATAAAATAAAAAAATGCAAGCATGGGACTGCCTGAATCATAAGAATCCTGGATCAGACTGCATGTGTAAAAAAGTAGCAAGTTTTTTGTAAGTTTTCCTAAGTTATTACTCTGGAGATAAAAACTCAAGCCAACTGAACAAAAATATTGTATACACACCTACCTTTTTTCTTTCCTTTATGTCATAGAGAGCTACGCATGCAAACAAAGGTTCTATCTCTATATCAAACCTGTTAGGGAAAGACACACAAGACACTCATTGATACTACACTAGTTTGGCTATGCATAATTAAAAAAAAATGAAAGAGTTATATTTTGACTGGCACTTTCATTTAAAAATGCAGATAAATACTTAGCTCCAGACTTCAGCTCTCTCAAATTCTTGAGGATTTTTTAAATCAGTGTATTATATTAGATGATTTCAAGAGGAAAAGAAGGGTAGTAAACTGCATGCAATTTATTTTCTAAATTTCACAGGGAGGTGGTCTCAGAGGTCAGTTAAAAATTACTTATGTTGCCTTTTTTTTTCTGTTTGTGAAGTTGTGCTGGCTTTGGCTGAGGGAGAATTACTTTTCTTCAGAGTGGGGCTAGGTTTTTGGATTTTTGCTGGATATAGGGTTGATAATATGAAGACTAGTCCAAAACTAAGGCCTTTTCTGCTTTTTGTACTCCTCCCACTGGTGAGGAGACTGGGGTCTGTGGGAGATTGGGAGGAGACACAGATAAGACATGTGACCCCAAATGACCAAAGGGATAGTCCAGATCATGTGGCACCATGCTCAGAATATAAATGGGGGGGTAAAAGGAGCAAGAGGGAGAAATCCGGAATAATGGTGTTTGTCTTCCCAAGTCATGTTACGTGTGGACTTGCTCTCCTGGAAATGGATGAACACCTGCCTGCCCTTGGGTACCTGTAAGTTAATTCCTTATTTTGCTTTGCTTGTCAGCGTGCCACTTGCTTTCCCTATAAAAATGTCTATATCTCAACCCATGAGTTCTCCAGATTTATTCTTCTGATTCCCTGATCCTGTTGATGGAGGAGTGAGTGAATAGCTGTGTGGAGTTTGGCTGCTGGTTGCGGTTAATACACAATGAAAGTCCAGCAGTGTATAGGACACCAATTGCCCTAGTTTGTTTTTTTTTTTAATATATAATTTGGATTCACTCCCAACTTCTTTTCATCCAGGCAAGTTAAAGACTTCTGTAAAGATGGATAGAAATAATTCTCTGCTACACTAAAAAAGAACACTAGAGCAGTGAATGCTGTGGTACAGGCCACCTGCTGTGGTGTAACAAGGTGTGCAACTGTAAACTGTTCTGAACTCAGAAATGGTGAGTAATGCTTGTGAAGGATTACTTACTTCAGAGTCTGCAGCTTCACCAAAATCCTGTTGCCCAGATGTTCCTTTGGGCGATCTGGCACTGGCCGTATCTCCACTGCATCTTCCTATCATTAAACAATCATACTGAATTGAAACAACTGCAATAAAACATTTATGTGACAGCAGCCAAGCCACTGCTACAGACTAACATCTTCCCCCACTCAGTGGGCAGTTAAATGTCTCCAGAGATGAAAAAAACCAGATTTATTACTTCTGAATATTTACATTCCTGATGCCTATCTGGCACTTACACCAAATATTTGCAGTTGTGGAGCCCAAGTACAAGCTACTATGAAAGGTGACACGCTGACATAGCTATACTCCCAGCATGTGGCTTGGCCCACACTGAAAGCAGCGTAGCGCTCATCTGCCGTGGCGCAGCTTTAACCTCGGGCCTGCTGGGACAGCCTGCTGGGAAAGGCTGGCAGGAGAGCCGGCCTGCTCACCTCATCGACGGAGGGATAGAGGGCGAGGAGCTCAGGGTGCCTGTTGGTGCGGCGTGCCTCCTCGTTGAGCCTCTCGAACTCCTCGGCGCTGACGTGCCGCAGCAGGTGCTCCAGCCGCGGGTCCGGCTGCAGGCTGCGCAGCTCCAGGTCCGAGCAGGCCAGCGTGGTCCTCGAGGCCTCCTCCGGGACAGCAGGCACCTGCTGGGGCCCCACCTGCAGGAAAACAAGAAAATGTACCCAGCTGTGGCTTGGGCACCAGGGTGTCACAGAACGGCTCTTGGTGATCTGGCACGAGGCCTAACGGTGGGCAGGGTGCTCTGCTTGATGCCATCACAGATCACAGGATCACAGAATATGCTGAGCTGGAAGGGACTCACTAGGATCACAGAGTCCAGCTCCTGGCTCTGCACAGGACACTGTAAGAATCACACCATGTGCCTGACAGCACTGTCCAAATGCTTCTTGAACTCTGTCAGTTTTGTCCTGTATCAGTTTCCCTGGGGAGCCTGTTCCAGTGTTCAGCCACCCTCTGGGTGAAGAACCTTTTCCTGATATCCAGCCTAAACCTCCCCTGACACAAATTCCATTCCCTCAGGTCCTATCACTGGTCATCACATTGAAGAATCAGTGGCTGCCTCTCCCCTTCCCTCACAAGGAAAATGCAGACTGCAATTAGGTCTTCCCTCAGTCTCCTCCAGGCTGAACAGACCGAGTGACCTCAGCCACTTCTCACACAGCTTCACCACAAGGCCCTTCACCAGCTTTGTGCCTCTCCTTTGGATGCTCCCCAATAGCTTTATATCTCTCTTACACTGCAGTGACCAAAACTGCACACAACATATTCAAGGGGAGGTCACACGAGATGCTTCTTTTGAGGGAAGCTGCTGTATTTGATGACTATTCCCAAAGTGAAGAAAATGTACCTGAAAAGTTCCATCGCCGGAATCCAATGTTTCTGATTCAAATGTTTGTTTTTGAAGTGTTTTGTGAAAATCTTTTCGGGATCCCTTGTTTTTCAGGCTACAGATATCCGAATTTTCTTGGTTTCTATTACAGAGAAGCCCGAGAAAATCAGGATAACATGAGGAGGTATTAAGGGAAAATAAAACAGAAAAGACAAATTAAAAATCAATTAAAAACTGAAAAGATGGTCCTGCAAAAAAGCAATGTAGCACAGCTTTTATGCAAAAATGTGACATTTCACAACTTTAACATGTTTTAATGCACTATTGCAACACTACAATGTATATTAAGGACAGTTTAAAAGGGGAAAAAAAAATCAGATCATTTGTCTGTAGAGTATAACCTGAGACAGCAGGAAAACCTGACCTAGGTACAAAATCTGCTCTGATCTCCTTATCAGACATGGTGATTATTTCAGTGACCTTAAGAACATGGATCAGGATCATTTATCTCTTTGCTAGCTTCTTCAATTATATACATCAAAGGTCTTATTGCTCTTATCCTGGATCTAGCTAGTATCCCAAGTTAATCACATGCAACAACCTACACATTCCAAAAAATGCCTGATTTTGAAAAGTGCTACTTCTATGCCACAATGTATCCCTCCAGGCTGGCAGCTTTTAAAAATTCTCCTGAAATTTCAAGCTACATTTTTCAGACAGATGGAAAAAACCAGCAGGTATCCTGACAAAAAGGTGTTAAATGCATCCAAAGTTTTATTTCTTTCACTTTAGTATGCAATTTGCTAAATCCTGTGACAGTGTTTTTGCAATCAATCTCCTTATTTAAAACATCCTGCTTCATTCATTTTCCTTTCTGCGACACTCCCAAAGAAATGACTGAACATCTGAGTACTTTCATAAAGAAGACACAATAAGCAATTATTGATCAGGGAGACACCTTTTTATTACATTTTGGGAGTAACTGAGTTATATGGTCTAATGTGTTTTAATTTTAATGGTTTGCATTTTAATCG
Source organism: Muscicapa striata striata (assembly GCA_030060385.1). NCBI lineage: Eukaryota > Metazoa > Chordata > Aves > Passeriformes > Muscicapidae > Muscicapa > Muscicapa striata. The sequence goes on from JAREIS010000060.1 coordinate 4,187,808, forward strand.
TTTGCCAGTTCACTGCAATGAAAACTGGTCATAAAAAGACAATCCCAGCTCTCCTTGGATATGACCTTGCTTTGGAACCACTGTAGTTATCCAAAATGGAAGGCAGAAATTCTGCATGAGTTTAAGAATCTGAAAGACGTTGTATAGATTATTTTTTTCACTACATTTGGTGGAAAACAAATGATTAATGGAGAAATTTATGTACCTGAGTTCACATTTTCCCTGTGGTATGAAAACTACACTACAGAAGTCTTTCCCCTAAAGTACTCCTGGAAAATTTATTTATATTGTTTATTTATTTTGAAAAGTATTATAGCAATTAAAACTTACCAAGTGGCAAACAATGGTTTTAATACACATGTCAATTTAAAGGGCACACACTGAATTAAGAGAATGAGATGAGGAAAATGAACAAAGGACAACTGAAAGGAGAAACAGGCACAGGAATAAGCTTCCCATTCAGCCTCCTGCAAGGCCACTCCAGCTGCACGCAGCCTTTGTGCCACATACCCTCTATCCCGGGGCCCGAGGATGACCTCTGCTCATGCCACCCACTAGAGCTTCCTCCACCTCCTGCTCTGAGCCTTCACATTCATGAATGGATCAAAGTCACTCACATGCTTCTCTCATCCATAGCTCACCAGACAATATATTCAGCAACCTGTTCTATAACATCTGTCAAGTAGGCAGCTACAGCTTTTCTAGCCTTTCTCAAAACAATGGAAAGCCCTATACAATTACTTCTCACTTCTCTCTCGATATTTTTTCTTCCTCTCACGCCTGTTTTGAAAAAAAAAGAAACTGTCCAAGCATAATATGAGATTCCCAAAAACAATCTATCATTGGTTTATGTGACACTGCAGCATATTTGGTAGTGCTTTGTTCTTTGTAATTTTTAATAACTTGCTTGCACTTTTAGCCACAGCTGCCTAAGCTCAGCTCTCTGGCAGAGTCCACCATTGTGTTTACCACAGAGTCAACTGCTCAATAAAGATTTTGAATGCAAATTTACCTCAGGTGAATGAGTGAAATAGTAAAACATTCAGCAAAACTTTCCACATACGTGTATTTCTATGGCTCCATTCACATTTCTACCAGCACACATAAATGCAAAAATAGCTATGTTTTTCACTTCACCTACTTTACTGCTCACTCCCTTCTCCTGTGCACAAACAAAGCCGCACGCTGGCTCTTTGCAGCATGCTCAAGAACAGCACTGTGTGGAAGAGTTAGTGCCTCTGCTCAGAGTGGTGCAGAAGAGCCCACAAAACCCACGAGCCTACTTTTAGTGACTCACTGCAGAGCAGTTCTGAGAATTCAATCCATTTCATCAGCACCCATGGAGGAAGTCTCTTAATAACCCCGAGCAGCTGCTCCACTGAGGAGCACAAGCTGCACAGTTAAAAAGGGCAAGTTCCTCTAGAATCACCACTGTAAACCCATAAGGCACTGGCTGCTAATGTACATCATGTCAGAAAAACACAGAGTAACAAGGGCTAGTGAAGGGGCACAACAAAATGGCAGCAAATGTGTCAGCACTTCTGCTTTTCAAGAGCTGGGCATGAGTGCAGGAGTGGATAAGAAGAAGTGCTACAGAGCTCCAAAAACCTCTTTCTGAAGAACAGGATGAGGTGATGAGGAAGGAGGCAAAACATCCCACAGATTCTCCTAAGAGTCTGGGAACAGACATTCCTGAAACAGAGAGCACTGACTGAGAGTTCCCTTCACATTTTGCATATGAAATGGAATGGGGCAGAATAAAATAAAAAAACCCAAAGAAATACAATTAACTAAACTAAAGGAAATTAAGCACTTATAATGACTACAGGCCCAACTCTGTGTGCTGAATTACATTGACCTCAAGTGCAGAAATCATTTATTGATGTAAAATAGTAAATTTGGATGTAACATGGATAATCCCGTGAATACACTCAATCACTGCTGGGAAAGCCCATAATCCTTCAGTTTTCAGACACATTTGAAAATCAAATCATGTTGAATTTTCAGGGCATGAATAAGAGAAAAGCATGCAAATACAATCTTTATCCCTGTTATCTTTCCTTTTAGCAGGATCAAACAGTACGAATTTTCCTGATTAGAGATAAATCATCATTACAGACGGTTGATGTGAATTTCTTCCCATCAACTTCCCATCCATTCCCAGAGTGCCTGATAATTAAGAAGCAGTTGCAACAAGTATTTGGCAATGCACACCATCTCAGACAATACAATACAGTTACTTATACTACTGAAAAGTCAGTTCTTATCTTCAATTGCTGACTAAAATCATTATAATTTAGGATTACTTATAACAGCAAACATCTCCTCTCTGATAAGTAAAATTCAATGTATTTTTGATTTTATTTAGTTTTATGTCGCTTACTTTCGATTCACAATCAGCCACTCACGGATGTAAGTCTGAACACAGTCTTTGACATGTGAGTCCAGTTCAACCCTGTGGAGAAAGTAACATATTTCAGCTCCTAAGTCATACTCTCAGGACAAACAAATTTATCTAAACATGCTAGTCAGGTAAAGGCCTCTCTGTTAGTCCTCTCCTGTGTATTTATTTTACTGCTAAACCATTGTTTGAGGTTTAAAAAAATCCCCAGTACTGCATTAATTCCATTATGCAGGTTTTTGGTACTGTGCTGATTAATGTACAAACATACATTTAACGGAAGTAATCACTTGCCACACCATCTATCCATAAATATAAGAGTGACATTGCTATAATATATAATAAAATTAAATAAATTATACAACTTAACCAACCTTCTGATTTTCAAAACTTGATAAAAAGTCTCAAGATATAAAAATATTTTTAGAGGCCTCAGCCCCTGGACTCTTGCAAATACATAGTTTTTAGGTAGGTGCAATTTTCTCTTTCTCACAGAAACAAAGAAAAAGCCAAAAAAGGGACACTAAGCTTTTAATCAGATAGCATAACAAAACATTAAGTTCTAAGAATATGTTATAATTTATTTTTCTGTTTTTCAAATAAGTCTCCTTTAATGAAGGGGGTTGTCAGTGCTCCTTGATAGAGTGGCTACTATTTGGAACTGCAAGTCTTTCAGCCAAAGACAGTGTCATGAACTTCACATCATGATGCTGTGGCATAATTCCCCTATTCCTATTCTTAACATTTTTAATGACCTGTTCCAAAATAATTTGTAGCATTCTCCAATCCAAGTGAAAAAAAGCCTAGGTAGGATACACATTCAATAGAGAAACAACTGAAAGGTATGATGATTTTTAGCACTCTCCACACAGAACTCTTAAGAGATTTGCTACTGGTTACCGAGGCCGGCTAACAGCTGATGCGGCAGGACAGAGCCTTGGCTGATGGCAGGCCGTGAGTGCCCCTGCCTCTGGTGGTTCCTGCCTCTGGTGGTTCCTGCCTTGGTGCAGGTGGAAGGTGTGTTTGCTGGCAGGCAGCACATTAACCCAGTTTGGTCGGTGGTACCTGTTTCCTGCTCTCGGTGCACAGAGACATCAAAGACACTATTGCCTGCAGGCCAATCGTTGGTGCATGCCCCTCCTGTGCTCTCATCTTCCCTAGCACATCCTGGCACCCTTGACCAGGATTTTCTGTAAAAACACTAACATCAGCAATAGCAATGTGAATGGCTAAGTGGCAAGCTGCTGTCTAAAAAAAAATAATCTGCTGAAAGCATATTTGTTGGTATTGATATTTAAGCTTTGTCACAGACTCCTTAAAAAACACTTAATAACTTTGTGGTGCAAATCAGGCTTAAAACTGATTGTACAGCATAAGTCTGAATGGTCTCCTGTTGGAAAAACAAATAGGTAACTGCTGTTTTAAACATCAGGCATGGTCGGAAGTAACCTTGGAAATAGGTAAGAAATGGCCTTATTTTAGATGTAATTTCAAAAGTTGAATAATTATTTCAATATTTTTTCCATCATTTAAATAAAATATTACTTCAAGCAAAAAAAACCCATTCATTCTCTTCCACATCCATTCTCTCTAAATCCATAGAAAAACAAGAATAATTTGTTGGGACTTCTGTGAGTACCTTCAAGTGAAAATCACCTTTTGTGCAAATATTAGAAAATCCCTTAGAAGGTGTGTGATTCAAAGAGTTCTCAGGTAACCTAGCATGGCATCTCATCTCTACGATCTTTGTTCTCCCGAACTTTTTGAGAGAAGCACTGGGCCAAGAAGAAACTTGCAGACTGAAACCTTGCTTAGAGGGTTCTCAGCTAGTCTACATCTGGCAAAAATCACGCAAACTGTGTTTCCTGCTTAGCCTCATTGTTATGTCAGGCAGAAAACAGTGAACAAATACTGCTGTTATATAGGGCTCTAGTTTGAAGAGCTGGTTGGATACTCTGGAAAGAGCCAGCTCCCCATCCCAAACACATTGTATAGTTTGCCATGTCTGAAGATGTAGCAGTTTGGGGCTAGATGGTGCTGACTTCGCATTTATCTCGCTGTTACTGCTTGCAAAACTCAACAGGCCTTTGGAGTTCTACTTAAAGGTATTATTTACAGTGAAACAGTCCCTGAAGAGTATTTTGTATATAATCCATAGACTTTCTAATACCACATTGGAAAACTCTCTGATGGATTTTCTCATTCTGAAAAATTCTTTTGCTCATAGCATGCTTGTTTTTCAAACCAGCTTAAATACTTGCAGGACCATTAAGTACCAGTGTCAACACATGCTACCTATTTAATTTAAGCTGTTGAAAACTGGTAATTATTTCAGCAATGTCAGCCTAAAATCACATGTGACTTCTGCACTAGAAATTAACACTCACCCTCCTTCCCAAACCTTGTGAAGTATGAATTGTTTTCTCCCATTTAAGCAAGACAGGTACTGAGAAAGAGATTCTTAGTGATCTGAGCAATGCCATGTAACATACAGCTGGCAAAAAAACCAGAACACCCCAAACCTCAGTATTGTACTTGTTACATGATCAGAATCAACTTTCATCTTTGGCACCACAGCTGCAAAAATTATTTTTCATACCATCCTCCTGTCCTTCTTTATCCTTCTTCCTGGTTGATGTCTACCTCACTTCTGCCACTACTAAGCTTAGGAAGTTGTATAAACTTGCATAATTTTCAGTGTGCTAACAAGCACAGCAGCAAAGCTCAAACATTTGAAGTTCAGGAACTTAGTAATGGCTGGATGGTTGGTAGAGTGATGTTGGATCAACATCTTCAAAACTATTTTTAACTATTCAAAACTAACTTTATTTTTACAGCATTTTGGAGGGACAGAAACTCTCCTTACCCATCTTCTGGCACAGAGGGTTGCAAAGTCCTGCACTCTTTGGGTGTAAAGACAACATCCAGATCATCTTCAGGAAAGTCCCCAAGTTCTTGTGCTAGATCTAAGTCCAGGTTGTTCAGCTGCGTCATTAGGAAGGCTTCAAAATCTACTGGGTCTACTGCATCATAAAAGGAAGGCTAATGAGAAATAAAGAAGCATTTATTTTAGCAACAGAAGGTTCTTCTTGAAAGTGTAATTTAGGCTTATTTATTTAACTATTGTAATTGTCCCATTATTTATTATGCATCAGAAACAAACATCTAAATTTCTAACCTAGAAATCAGAAAAGATATAAGGGAGGTGCCAAAATGGCAGCAACAGACAACACCAATGGGCAGGAGACAGCAGACAAAACACAGCAGGAATAACAAGGCCAAGTGTCAGAAGTTACTCCAAGTTACGGAGCTGAGGACCAACTGGAAGCACTGTGGCTGCTGCCATCACAAAGATGCACTCATTTGAGGTGCTGTGTCTGAAAGACACTATTAGGAATGCTCTGTGCTTTTGGCTGCAAACAAAGTTGAGGATATTATATACTCAAAACCAGAAAAAAATACTGTTTTTCTGAACATCGCTGGCTTTTGTATTACGGAGTTTTTAATTTATCGTATTTTTTAAGGTTTGTACAGTGTTTTTGCAAAAGATTACACGGAACTACTAAAGTTCTTACTGGAAACCTTAGATATTCCCCATTTCTACAGTGCATGACATTGCACCTTGATAGAACAGAAGTTTTATCTCATGACATTTAATTAGCCATTCTTAAAACAGTAGGTCCACTCAGAACAAAGTTAAACAAATACAAGCTCTATGATTCATGCATGCCATTAAACTGTCTAGTTTTTATCTGTTTAATGTCAAAAACAAAGGCAGTAACTCTTGTTTGATTTGATACCTAGAGATGTTCCACATACAAATAAATGTGACTTCATATATTAAAAGTGTATGTTATTCTATGAATAGACAAAACTGAAAATTATTTTACTTGCTATGTAGCAAATTAAAATACCTTGTATTACTTTAGGAAATACAATATTTGTCCAGTTGAGTACAGAGACTAGAATCTCTTATCATTGATTTTCTTGACAAGTAAAAAGTAGATCTAAAAACTACAGCTTTAGAAAATCTATAGTTTATTTTCTGTGTGTTCCAGAAAGGCCGATGACACCTCATTACTGTAAGAGTGAAGAAAATCAGTTGCAGCATTAGAATAATAGCACTAGAATAACTTATTTACTGTGAGGAAGAATTCTAGAAAAAACCAGCTAATAAATCCTCCTTTCTGTAAAGGGTGAGGATTGCATTGCACTGATTAGCCCAGATATCTTTCACAAGGCTGTCTTCTGAAGCTGCCAGCAAAAAATACATCTATGGTGCTGTTGATGTGTTTTAGGGAAAAGAAGGCACCTAATGTCGCTGGTACCGACACACCTTTATATTCAATGTTATTTTGTCTGTTGTCTCATCCAATGTACTCTTAAGCTATCCCCCGTATACTCCAGTGTTCTGCACAAAAAAATTAGTGAGTCAAAATCAGCAAGTCTTCCCTCATTAACACTGAGGCCTGCTCATGCAAGGCTTTCATGGAAGTCGACAGGAATTTTGCCAGAGCATGAGGTGACACCATTGTTACATCTACAACATTGGGAATTTTAGCTCAAAGGGACAATGAGAAATTTCTTAATTTATGAAACATGCATAGAGACTTAACAATGGCAAAGCCAGATACTCTGAACTCAAATGGCTAACACTTAATATGCCACATCAGCCACAGTAGATAAGAAAATGGGTTAAAAACAATTAATAGTAAATACAAGCTTTGGAAGCTTTTCATTATTCTGCAAATATAGCTGAGGAAGTTTTTCAAATAACAAAAATCCAGAAATATCTTGAAGAAAGTGACACATATTTGGAAGAAGTTTGTTGGAAACAGCTCTAAGAAGCAAACCAATTAAAACTTCTGAAAAAAACCCAGATGTGGTAAATACTCCTGCAAATATTTCAGTAGAGACCTTTGAACCCAAGCAAGTACCACCCTCTACCCCAGGTTCCCCTTTTGTAGGGAACTATACTGGATTCTGCATAAACACAGTCTCTGAGCTCCTCTTCCTGTACATTTAAGCCGCCCACTGAATTTTCAAAAATGTCTCTGGGAAAAATCTGTTCCTTTCTTTGCTCTTTTTTAGCCAAAGGGAAAACTTAACATTACCAGCAAGTCCATCAAATTATGAGGCAGTCAGCCAAAGAAAAATATTCTGCTATTCTGTTTTTAGTGTAAGCACTGTCTCTGGATTGCACACGGTGTAGTGCTGAACATGCTGGTTGAACAGCTATGAGTAAATGGTAAACCTTACTAGCTATTTTTAAAAAGTAATTATCAGCATAATATGGTTGAAGCTTGCTTATTGTACTGTCAGTGGGCAAAAAGCATAGCATGCTAGTATATAGATATGTAAATAGGTCTATCTAGAGATTTTTAGATAGAAATATATATAAAAATATATAAGTAAGTAAATTACATATAATAGATAGAAATAGATATAAAAATATTTAGATCTACTAAAAAAGTAATTCACAGAAGATTAAAGAAAAAAAACAGCTTAAAGTATACAAAGTCATGCTACATCTTTTCAGTTGCTGAAGATGCAATGTTTTGCATGCAAAATAGTTTTGATTAATACAATCTAATTTTTGATAAACCATTGCACTTTCTTTCAGAAGTCACACTTTCCCATTCTGACAGGTCAAATCCATTGCATTTCATTGTGTCCTCTTTTTCTAGTTCAAGTGTTAACAATATCCTTTAATCACTAGAAATATGCACTTTTGACTATCGTAAATTAGACAGAAATGTAAAGAAGATAGTGTAAAAAGTAAATGCAGCTTGAGGGAAATGATCTCCTTAACAACTGGTCCAGCATTTCAAAGGAAACACAGAAAATGGCTTAAATAAGAAGCCAGCACTCCTTTTCACATATCATAAAAGTGTGCAAAACAATTTTCTACAGAAAATGCCACAAATCATTACTGCAAACATACCTTTTTAAGGATGATGAATTAGAGGCATGTAGATTGTGACAGCACACACAAAATGGCAGCTACAGCGCAATACCTGGTAAATGAAACGCTACCGAGTTTTTTTGGTAGAACTAGCGGTTGTCTGTGTGTGCAGAAGAAGGGACTTGGCCTCATCAGGCTGAGTAACCACAAGGAACAAGTTAAAGATCACAGCGCTTCAGATAAAGGAAGTGAGTAGTGGCGGGAGGCCCTGACACAGGAAGCAACCACTTGCATCTAGATTTTCACAATCACTGGTGCACAAAGACTCTTCCTGCTTCTTTTTACCAGGCCTCACAAAAAGAATAAAAAAATAGGGTAGGGACAGTGCCAAAATCATTGTCAATTTTATTTATGCTATACTGTACTTGCAGAATTCTTATCCTCCTAAAGGCAATTAAAAGATCTGGCATTTTTTTCCCTTTGTCATAAGGGCACTGTCATATGATATGACATCCTTAGAGGGTGGTAACATGCGGAAGGCTGAAGATGATTCGGGACGCATAACAGTTGACTCAATTATATCTATGCCAATGAGGACATACTTCAGCATTTCTCACTTAACATGCACATTCTACAGCACTGAAAAACAGTCAGCATGTTGCCCCTGCTGCTAGCTCTGGAAACTGTGTTCAGTCAAGCTTGTCGAGCATTTACCTTTCTTTTTTTTTTCTTTTTTCTCTTTATTCAATGACCTATGCTGGTTTTGGCATGGATACAGTTGATTTTTCTTTATAGTAAATATTATGGGTCTATGTTTTGGATTTTTGCTGGAAACAGTGTTGATAATAACATCTGTTTCCATTATAGCTGAGCAGTGCTTACAAGGAGCCAAGGCTTTTCTGCTCCTCATACCACCCCACCAGCAAGGAGACTGGGGATACACAGGAAGCTGGGAGAGGACACAGACAGGACAGGTGACCCCAGCTGACCACAGGATATTTCAGACCACATGGAAGGAAGCATGCTCAGTATATAAAACTGGGGGAAGAAGAAGGACTACCACACAAAGCATTTACTTGAAGAAGTTGAATGTTTCCATCAGGGAAAGAATGTAATATACTCCAACACTTACTAACCTTGATTCATAGTAATATGCAGAGGGACTGTCTATTCCAGACTCCAAGGGATATTCTCACGTTTCTCAACAGCATCATTTCTTCAGCTCACCAGAACTTTTAACAGTTTCAGGTGGAAGCCAGTGGTAAGCAAGACAACTTACCAGATCATTTAATTTACCCTAAAACCATTAAGCAATGTACATGCCACACCTGTGTAAAGAAGATAAATCCAGAACTTACCAGATTACATGTAGAAAAGCCAGGGGTACTTAAGCTCCGTTGACAGAACTGTGCAAAGCCTGGTTGGAGAGTAAATTGCTTTCTTATTTCTGCAGAGGAGTGCCTTTAATTAAGCAGAGAAAAATCCTTACAGTTATCCCTGTACAAATTCCAAATGCCAGCATTTAGCCAATTTAGTCCCCTGCCCCAGTGTTTAGAAATGTATTTTGATAATGGTCTAAACTCCTCTTAGTTTGTAGTTGCTGCAAACCTCAGAAAACATTTGCAGCCCAAGAATCTGTCACTCTTCCGACAGATTTTTATCATTATATTGCAGCCTTCACAACTGGGAAATGCTATGCAAGAAAGAATAACCTCAGCCTTAAGTAAAGTGTGACTGCGACGTTCATAGCAGTACTTGCAGATTCATTTCTGCAAAGCAAAAATACAGTAACAAAGCAGCTGAAAAAAAGTGAACATCATGTAAATGAATATTTTTTTAATTGAACACGGGATAAAAGCAAGACAAGACCACTCACTGAACAGTGTAAGCCTAGACTTACACTACTAATGCAGTTTGCTGTAAAAAGCCCAAGGCAAACCAAAGAAGGAATTTAAAAATCTGCCTATCTGGCTAAACATTTGAGGAGAAAACTTCTTAAGTGCTAATTAACTGATTTCTGTGGAAGCAGAGAGAGACAAGAACTGAATCCTTCAGAAATCCCAGGGTGATAATAATGTATGCAGTCTGAAAATACGGCAGAGTAGCACGGTCATTTTCCATGGAAACTAATCAATTAATGTTTAATATTATTTAGAATAATCAGTTTAAGAATAATCAGCCATGAAATGGTAAGGAAACACCCACACTATATTTCACCACAGGGGTTCAGGACACGACTTTTGAAACAAGATGCAGTTAAGCAGATTCCAAGTAAAAATAATAGCCTGCAACCCACCAAAGCAAATAGGAAAAAGGAAAACACAGAGGTAAGAAGACACTCTCTTCCACATGAGACTCTTTAAACTCAAGCAAGCATTAACAGGCATCTTAGCATTACCAGATATCACAGGACAGTTTTGCCTGCACCCTTTCTACTTTGTGGCCTCTTGATTCCTATGACTACTGTACCTATTCTGTGACACTTACTACTGCTTTTTTGAGCATGACAAAACCCTGAATTTCACTTAATACATTTCTGTTCATGTGAAGCAACAGAAACCTGACAGAAGGTATTGAAAATATTACAGGTATTAGGCTTGATTTAGAAAATAAAAGTTGCATAAATGGGAGTAGTTGCTTTTAGGTCAAAAGGCCATGCCAAGTGTGAGTGTGATGTTGCTCCAATCTGAAGGCAGTAGCAATCCCAGACAGAGCAAAGCTAGAATTAGAAAGTAAAGAGATCCATTTGGAAGAGGATTTCCTACTCATCAGTGGTATTCCAAAAATAAAAACCAAGATATTTTAAAGATTATTCAATGATTGCATAAGCAAGAAGCCATGTAGGGAAAGTGATGAAGTCTGTGCATTCTGTAGATTATCTCTGAACTATTTTGGAAAGAAAAGTTGCTTGTTTATCAGGGTTATTGTTACTCAGTCTCCCACTAGAAATAATATCTGATAATGAATGTATGTACAAAACTCAAATTATTCAAAATTATTATTTTACAGCAAACTGAGTCAAACAGAGTTTCTACTCTGTGCAGAAGTATGTGCTAGTGATGGAAATAGTAGAGGTAGCAGCAGATGTAAAAACTGTGTTGCAGTCTACTGCAGAGCTTCCTGCTTGTAAACAACGACATAAGACATCTTTAATTACATCCAATATGGTGTTACCAGATGCTTCAAAGAGGAAATTATATGAATTTTCAGTACAAGGAAAGAAGGAAGAAGAAGTACAGAAGAAGCACACATAGAGAGCAAATGCAGTTCTCATGAGCACTGACATCAGTTCCAGTGTCCCACCAACAGAAAGACCTTGCAAACTAAATCAGTCAAATGGATAATAAACCCTGCAATCTGTGATGGTGACTTTCAGATAAGAATAGTTCATTTGACTGACTTCACAGTTTTGCAATAACTAAAGGAAGGAAGTACAGTAAGAATAATAGAAGACAGCAACAGTTGTTTGAAACAACTCAGAAATTATTGCCTAGATTTGCTAGGAATAGACAAAGGAAAGTTGTAACTGCTAAAAGAGCCAAAAGCACAAGTTAATCACATCAACATGGTGGAAAGGTGAGTGTAACAGTCAGAGATCTGAATGGAAACTTTTGAAAACTTGAGAACTAAGGTGGAAACAAAACTGCTTGATGGCTCTTTGAAAATGCCAGAATGGCTGTTGTCTGTGACATGCCTGTTTCGGATCAAAGAGCTGCCTTGGGCACTACTGACGTACCTCAGGAAAACAGTAGTTCACCGTCATTCAGTGCGTGTCATGTCTTAGCTTTCATGGAGGCTGCAGTCCATCTATGCCTGGCTATACTTCTAACCCTCCTTCTCTGTACAACAGGCCTGTCTGATTCTGAGGAGAGCTTTACAGCCATACTTGACTGCAACAATGGTCTATCTATGTGATAGAAAACAAGGAAAGAAGGTAAAAGGTTAAGGATAAATGCAAAGCAGTCATTGAAAAATCTGAGAAAAAGTTCTGTGGTTTCCATTTGGTTGAAGCAAGGGGACCATGAAATTGCACTTTACATTAAAAGTACATCACCTTAGATATGCCTGTTTATTAATAGTCTGATGATGAAGTGTATGGTAGGCACCTAGACAATGTGGACTGCAGTAAATTCTGGCCCAAAAAGTTCTGCAATTTTTTGTGTATTATTGGCAATTATTAGGAGATGATGAGCAGACAGCATGGATTTATCTAAGGGCAGTCAATAAAACCAGTCTCATGTTTTTCTGTGCTAGTTTAACTGGCTTAGTGAGGCTCTTGATACTGTCCCTTGTAACATTCCTATAAGCAGAGAGAATGGCTGAATGGAATCATCACAACCAGTTCCAAAGAGCTCACAGCTGGTTAATAAAACATATTCAAGGCATAGTCATCATTAGTTCAAAAGAAGATTGCAAGGAAATTTTACTATGAGAAGCAATTTAATTTTTCCTTAATCTAATTCCAGTCCATATTTTATTGTACAACATGGATGGTGATATACATAACATAGGACTAAAATCTGGAGATTGCATCAACCCAGGAGGAATTGTGAGTATTTTTGAAACAGTCTGAAATCAGCACAGCTAGATTCAATACAAATGAATGTAAACCTCTAAACTTAGGAAGAAAAAAAAACAACTGCAGAAATATATAAAGTGAAATTAACTGTCAAAAACAATAGCCATGTTACAGAATAGACAGTGAGGGAGTATACTGGCACACTTGCCAATAAAAGAATCACAGGTGAGGAGAAACTGATGCTGTTTTTGTTAAGAGAAGTCAATGAGACATACTTGGGCTGATATACACACTTAACATAGAGTAAGATGCAATCAGTCTTAAAAGGCTTCAAAAGATAGCAGTCAGAAGGCTAAGAATTTTGGCAAGGATGACACAGGAGAAAAGACTGAAAAAAACAGTTGTGTCACAAAAAGGGAGACTGACAGGAGACAGCAGTTGTCCTTGACTTTGTAAAATATAGAAATATGTAACGAAAATGGTGAACAGTTCATATCCCTAGAGGGAAGAAGAGTAAGTGATGTGCTTAAATTGAAGCAAGAAAACTCTAGTAAAGTAGTAGGAAGAAAGTTCCCAATGCAATGGCAGCAGGACACTAAAAATGTCTTGAGGAAGCTGGCTGGTGTTGTGGCCAAGCCATTCTGCATTACATTTGAAAAGTCCTTGTGGACAGGTAAAATCCTGTTGACTGAAAAAAGGAAAACGTGGCTCTCATTTTTAAAAAGAGCAGAAAGAAGGAACACAGAGGCAACCACAGACTGGTGAGCCTCTCCTCTGTGCATGGGAAGATCATGGGGCAGATCCTCATGGAAGCAGTGTTAAGGTACATGCAAGACAAGGAGGTGATTCAAGGCAGCTAGCACAACTTCACAAGAACAAATTGTGCCTGAGCCTGGTGGCCCTGTATGATGGAGTGTCTGCAATGGTCAACAACAAAAGACTTACTGTACTTAGGTTTCCATGACATTATCCCATGTGACAGCTTATCTCCAAACTGGAGAAGCATGGCTATGATGGGTGTACTGTTCCGTGAATAAGGAATTTGCTGGAAGGACACAGCCTGGACCCTCCTGGTCAAGGGTGGTGAGGAATGTTGTTCCTCAGGGCTCTGTCTGGGGACTGGTGCTCTTCAACATCATCACCAGTGATAGCAAGAGCAACATTGAATGCATGCTCAGCAGGTTTTGCAGATGACACAAATCTGAGCAGTGCAGCTGACACAACAGAAGGAAGGGATGCCATCGAGAGATACCTGGATAAGCTTGAGAAATGAGTCCATGACCTCTCAGGAGGTCCCACAAGTCCTAGTGTGAAGAGCTGCCCCTGGGTCAGGGCAGTCCCAGCTATGAGTACAGACAGACACAGGCTGGGAGAAGAACTCACTGAGAGCAGCCCTGTGGAGAAGGGCCTGGGGGTTCTCCTGGATGCAAAGCTGGACATGACCCAGCAGTGTGTGCTCACAGCATATAAAGGAAATTGTATCTTGGGCTGCATCCAAAGAACTATGGCCAGTAGGCTGAGGGAGGGGTATTTTGCCTCCTACTCTAGTCTTCTGTGACCTGCCTGGGGTACTGAGTCCAGGTCTAGGTGGCCCTCAGCACACGATAAACACGGACCTGTTGTATAAAGTCCAAAGGGGAGTCATGAAAATGATCAGGGAACTGCAGCATCACTCCTACAAAGGCTGAAAGACCTGGAGTTGTTCAACCTGGAGATGTCTCTGGGGAGATGTCATCACAGCCTTTTACTACCTAAATGGAACATGTCAAAAAGAGGGAGTGCAACATTTTTTTTACAGGCAAGTAGAGATAGGACAAAGGGGCAATATTTGCAACCTTATAGAGGAAATATTTAGACTAGATGTTAGGAAGAAATACTTTACACAGAGGGTGGTGAGGTACTGGAACAGGCTGCCTAGAAAAGTTGTGGATGCCCTGACCTTGGAAGTGTTCAAGGACATATTGGATGGGGCTTTGAGCATCCTGGCCTGTTGAAAGGTGTCCCTGTCCACAAAGGGGGTGGTTGGATCTAGATGACCTTTAAGGAACTTTCTGGCCCAAACCATTCTGTGATTTTAAGCAGCCATCTTGTGATTGCATAGTGAAAAGAGCCCCTTCATGATGTTCCTGAACTATCTGGAAAACAGCATCTGGGCAACTGCAACCCTCTCAAAGACCAACAAGACTCAGCAGTGTTAACAGCTTGTTCCTTTTTACTAGCTGAAAAAAAAAAGGTGTAGATTCAGTGAAGACTTTTCCACAAAGATCCCTGCTGAATTCACAGTTTGTCAACATTCACATGGCATGTAGAAAGATAGTGTAAACCTGCAGAAAGATGGCAGATGACAGCATACTAAGGATTTTCTGGATATTGGGTCCTTGGCTGACCCACAGTGCCAGAGCAAAATAGCATAGATTGGTACTAATTTTTCCACTCTGTGATGTCTTGGCCCTTGAATGATGATGACATACTTTTCTGTTGTAATTCTTGAAAAAGTTGGAACTCACCAGACTTCCTGATCCACCCAGACAGAACTGGAAGGTAGCCAAATTGAAACAACCAACCAAAACAAAACCTGAACCCCAAAATGGTGCTTCTCAATCTCAATTTCACCAGTGTCTGTCCCACAGGTAGATAGAAACCTCCAGCAATTGCTAGTGAACAGCTGAGACATAGTCTGTATTTCACAAATACTCTCCAATGCAAAGCATACAGTTTGCATAATATATTAAGAGTGTAACCAAAGTAACAGACTATACCTGCAGGTTCTTAAAATTAAATTCATCTTGTAGGTCAAATTTTGGAATATTTCTCAGGACAGAGCTCACTGAAGGATTGTAAGCTTGGAGATTTGGGTTATTAGTTGGGCCCAGATGAGGTATCAGGAAAGGAAGATAAAACAGCCATTTATTTTCTTCCTCTAACATATATTAGATCTATGGCTGAATATTGCTGATTCTATAATTAAAATTATACAAATGCTATTAACGCATAAAGCAGGTTCTGCAGTTTCACTGTAAATTCTGTTCAATGAAATATGTCTTTGAAATATGTAATTTAAAAGCAGGTACAATGGGTATTTTGTTAGTATGTATATAATATGAAAATTTAAACAGAGAAGGACAATTTAAAAATAAAAGGGAAAGAGAACAGCTTTAAAGATGATCTATTAACTGAAAATCAGAAACTTCATAAGAAAAAAACCCTAATTTTAAAAGTATGCTTCACATGCCTACTGGATGAAGCTCTCTGAAGTTAATTACTATTAGAGGAGAGGCAGAAAGGGTAATCCTTAACAACTTTACAGTCCCTTCCAGCAGACTGCTTCTGCAAGAGCTGATTAGACATCAAGGAATTAAGAAAATAAATAAATAAATAAATAGAGAGTACAGGAACTATCCACAAAGACAGAAACATTCATGCTTAAATGTACATATCATTAAAATAAAACAGAATCATTAAAAAAAAACATAGTGAAAACTTTTACTAACAGGTAAAATAATCTTGGTTACCTGAAGAGTAATCCCTTTCATCTGACACTGACAAAGAAAATTCGCAACTAGCCTTTGTTCTTTTCTGAGCCTAAGATGAAACTTCTCTAGTTACAACTGAAAACAAGCAACTAAAAAGCTCTAGAAGAGAAAAACATAACAATTACCTACCGCTGTCTTTCACTCCCACACTCAAACACACACAAAGTTTTGGGCAATGATCCAGATCTTTAACTAGCAAATATGGGAAACTCACTTAGATCTCCTGTTCTTACTGCCAGTGGAACTGCCTGTTTTTCTTCTAAGTTTCTAATTAGTCCTTAAGGCACCAGAGCTCCACTTTGTTAGTCACTGCTTGCAGCAGTGGTCGGTCTGAACTGCGACTGTTTCCTTGTTGGCTCAGGTAGGCTGTACACCCTCTGGCACACACCCACTTTGGGGTCTACCACATTAAGACTCTGTATCAGCTAAAGCAATAAAGATCCTATTCAAGATGGTTGAAATTTTACAACAATCTTCTTACAAGGCACGGTGTGGGAACAAAGAAAAATACCTAGAAGAGGAAACTGTTGTCTTCATTATGCTGTCAGCTTGTTACAAAGTAAAATGGGCAAGAGCTCAATTTTTATTTCTTTCCCAGGTCATGTATGATATTTACTCATGGAGATTTTTCTCTGCTTTCTGTTTTTCTGTTTCTCCCTCAGGAAGAGACATAAGCACTGACAAAAATAATTTTCTAATCCTGGCCATGCAAAGAAACGAAAGACCTATGATTTGGTCCTGATGAACAATGTTTTTATGCAGCTTTTAATCACTGTATGGATAATAGGAATAACTACGATAAAACATTTGAGAAGACAATGTGTATGCATTGTTGACTGGTTGGCTCTTGCAATGAAAGTGGTTTCAGGCGTGAGGTTTTACATGACAGTTTAGTGGTACCTCCTGGAAAGAAGAAAGCATAAATCAATGTCATCTGTTATCCTATTATAGACTTAGACTGGTTGTGATAGTTTATATATGCAATAGAAAATTTGTAATTAATATCTCAGTCGATGCTAATTAATGATGCTAACACAATATAAATACATGTGTAAACACCAGAATTCTTTTGTTGTCCCCATTGCCTTAACATCTACCAGCACACAGCAATAAAAAGGCTTTCATTCTGAATGGATTAACCTCAGTTTATCTACGGACAATTTTCTGTATTTAGCTCAGAACACTCTCTGCATGAAGCATTAAAGCTCACATTGGTACCTTATTATTTGCTGCTGAGAGATTTGAACATACACATTTTAATAAATATGTCCCTACAGCCTCCAGGAGACCACACAGGTCTATGTTCCATTGCAAAACTTAGCAGTTAGGGCATAGCTTTTTTTTTTTAATTTTTTTTTTTTTCTTTTTTTTTTTTTTTTTTTTTTTCCTAAACTCTTTAAAAGTCTCCCAGAAGCTTACATTCTTTACAATAACAATGATAATAGCAATTTTGAGGCCAGTAATGATTGTATGTGCCACCCTCTCTTTATACTATGATTTGAAAGTAATAGAATAATGTTAGTTTACTCTTCTAGATTTTTGTTTTGTCTGCACTGTTCCACCAATTCATAATAAAGTGATCATGAAATAAGTGCAGAGACTTACATTCCAGCTAATGTGTATTATCTTAGCATCCAAAAGGCTTCACTAAGAAAATGCTACTATAATAGTGATAATTTTGTAAAACCTGTACCAAGTCTAATAGTTCTTGTGCTTTGTTTTCACATTTTACTAAAAAACAATTACCGATACTAAGTGGACAAAGTCAGACACTAACAACTGTAACAAATAATATTAAAAGAAATTAGAGGGAAATTTTTCTTTTTGCTCCTTTAGAGTTGGTTCTTTTTTTAATCAAGGTCAACGTTGGTATTTTTATCAACCAGCTAAAAATGTGGCTGTCAACTTCAAATAAATTAATAATATATCCATAAGAGGGTCTTTAATACTGAGTACATGAAAGGCCAGAGGAGAAAATAAGGCGAAGGGGACAGAATCGGAGAAAAACTTGTATCAATATTTTGACCCCTCATTTCCTAAGAACACAGATTTGTGGAGCTTCAGTGTGACTTTCCTGATATGGAAAACCATGAGGTTTTTTTTCCCAGTCACTTCTTAGAACAACATCTTTTTCTTTAGAGCTAATTTGAACTAGAAAATGTAGGATCATTTACTAGGACAATATGCCTGAAAAAAAACTGGCCCTCTTTCAAGCACATGAAGAGGTACTGCTATTTCTAGAACAGGGGATTTAGATTAAACTTCAGCAGGAGCCAAAGCAGTATCTAAGACAAGTTTAAAAGCTGGATCTTTTGCTCATACTCTTAAAAATAAGAATGTTCAACAAATTCGGCATATATTAAAAACTATTGTTAAAAATAATATATTTTTGTATCTGCTGATTGCTTTTACATGTACAAATTTCATTAATCCACACTCTTACAAACATATATGGATTATGTG
This sequence comes from Muscicapa striata striata, assembly GCA_030060385.1. Classification (NCBI taxonomy): domain Eukaryota; kingdom Metazoa; phylum Chordata; class Aves; order Passeriformes; family Muscicapidae; genus Muscicapa; species Muscicapa striata. The sequence continues at coordinate 4,206,629 of JAREIS010000060.1, forward strand.
AGACATTTTAAATCATAAATTACAAGCGGATATATCTGGAAAATTTCAAGCTTGGAGAAATGTTACATTTTACTCAATGCTCAAAACATGAGGTCTTGATACTATTATCTTTGTAAGGCTCAAATCATGTGACAACTGAAATAATATATGCTCTTATCTAACTCAGTTTGCTTGACATTAGGGAAAAATACTAATATTGAGTCCAGGTGTGTTATATACTCCCTTATACACATACTCCCTTATAAAAGATCTCCATTATTACCAAGGCTCAGAAAACTGATTCATCACGTGCAAGTGTAATTCTATGAAACTCATTAAGAAAGGTATTAGGGACTTTTAGTATGAACTTGGCCCAAGAGCTGGTTAGGCCTGAGCCTATTTTTCTGTAACTGCACTTACAATGGCAAAATTTTAGTGTAATTGTGTTATCAGATAAGCCTATTCAGAGACTACCCTTTTTCCTACTGCTACAGACAACAGTAAAGTCTGGTGTGGGTTTCTCAAATCAAATTAAAAAAAATAGTCAAGTCAGAATAAAAAAAGGACAACTATACAGACTCATTAATTGTAATTTTTAATGACCAAAAACCTGAAAATGGTAGAAGGTATAAAGTACAACATTAAATATTTCTTTATTGCTGGTTTTCACTTCACGTTTGAAAATGACAACTCTTTGGAACAGTGAATATGAAATATTCATTGGTGGACATAAAAATGTTTCTTACTTGTATCTACATTTTCCTTTGGTAAATTTAAAGCTTAAGATTTTCTTGACTATATATAAAAAAAGAACCTCATAATAAATTGCAGGCTAGGCTTCACCATGCACATATATGTCTGAAGTCTGGAGGGACAGAAAATAATGTTAAAATGCTTTTCTGAGCTCTTCTGCTCAAAGCTTAAAATCTCTTTCAAGCTCAGCAGTCATCTCCCAGAGAAAAAGCAAAAATCCCATTACTCTAATCATGTAACAGGGATTATTACACCTGAGTTCAGTGAATGTAAGTGCTGCATAATAATACAATTAAACAACTGTAATAGAAAATAAATGGTTATATTTTAAACCCTATTTGAGTATGAAGTCTATAGTGACAGAGCTTCCTAGCTGTCAGTAACATCTGTCTCAACTGTAACAACAGTATTCTGCTTGCATGACCAAGTGTTCTATAAAGACATGGTCTCTACAGCTGCCCACCAGCTGATAAAGTCTATTGTGGAGCCTATCTTTCCTGCACTTGTAGTTTTTCACAGAGATATGGCTGGGTGGGCCTGTGTTTGTCATCAACCTGCTATTATCACATTGACTGTATGGCAGACAGATGAATCCATAAAGGGTAATAAATAAAACCCAAAAGCAAGTCACCGTGAATAACCAAAGACACCAGTACAATCTGAAAAGTAGTTATGAGGACATTTTCTTCCTATTTCTTCATTACTTCCTGAAAGTTATATGTATTTTACTCATGAAATGTTGCAATTTTTGCAGAGTGTGCCAGAGAAAAGGGGTTTTTGTCTTTGTGATGGACACAGTGATGCCAAATGTAGTAAAGGTATTTTTAAAAAATTAGGAGATACTTACAGGAATTTTTAACAAAAATATCAATTATTACCCTATGGCACAATCTAGACATATAATGTTGCTTTCTTCTTCGGCATACTCCTGTAACTGATTTACAATCCACTTCTGCTAGTTTACATCTCTCCTTATACTGGAGAAGTACCTCTAAAATGTCCCAGAATATGACACACAGCTCAATATACCCAGGGGAAGAGCCATCTGAGGCTTTTAAATAACTATTTAGCTGCTCACATGCTGTGGATGAGCACTCGTAACTGATAGAGCAGGGATGAAACCATGTTACTGAGTCTTTTTTATCTTTTCTCCTCCCTCCAACTGCCTTGATTTCAAACAGTGGGGCAGGTGGAAGGTAAAGCATCTATGTGCAGAGGCTGCAGTGGGGACTGGTCTCTATGAGTAGCATATGAAGTTGCAGAGCACCCTGTCTTCTCTCCCCTCTCTTCAACTGCTTTAGAACCACATACAATCTATGCCTTTTGCTGAATACAAATCCAGAAGACACCAAGACAACAATGCCACAAGCTATGAAAAAACAGCTTGAAGTAAAGAGATGGGGCTCTTCATCTGTCTAAAGGAATAATGTCTAAAGCTGGAGAAGTATGAGCTGGATGAGCAGACAGTGAGTTAGACTGAAAACTTCCTGAATAGTTGGTGATCATCAGTGGCAAGTTTAGCTGGAGGGTATAAACTAGCAGTAAAACTCAGGGGTCAACACTGGATCCAATCCTGATTAATATCTTCATTAATGATCTGGATGACATGGCAGAATGTACCTTCAGCAAGTTTATTGATGACACAGAAGGGGTAGGAGAGTGCAGCATCACCTTCTTGATGCACCAGAGGGTCATGCTGCCATTCAGAGGGAACTCAGTGGGCTGGAGAAATGGATTTGTGAAGTTCAACAAGTGCAAAGCCCTACACCTGGATCATCTCCATGCACCTATACATTCTAGAAGGCACAGAGGTCCTAGAGGACCATGACTACATTGGTACTAGGCCATTATAACTTCCACAAATTTGAACATGAACCAGTAATATGTCCTGGTTGCAAAAAAGCCAGATATTATGCCAGGGTGTGCTGGGCAGAGTACTGCCAGCAGGCTGAAGGAATTGATCCTTGCCCTCTGCTTGATTCTGGTGAGACATGCCTAAGTTCTCTCTGTAAGTTCTTCTCAGTACAAGAGAGACATGGATATACTGGAGAGAAATCAGCCAAGAGGGACTAAGGTGGTGAAGGGACCAGAGCGTCTCGCCAGTGGGGAAAGACTGAGACAGCTGGGACTGTTCAGTCTGGAGAAGGCTTATCAATCTATACAAATATACAAAGGAACAAAGTAAAGAAGACAGAGCCAGGCTTTTCTCAGTGGTTCCCAGTGACAGCACTAGAGGCAATAGGCCTACCCTGAAACTTGGGGGATTCCATGGGAAACACCTTTTTCCCATGAGGGTGCAGTCTGCCTCCTTGGAGGCCTTCAAATTCCTGAACAAGATAACCTCCAGAGGTCCTTTCCAACTTCAATTCTTGAGTGATTCTGTGAAAGAATTGAGCAGATACTTTGGTCAGTTTATAATCTATCCCCATAAACCAGAAATGGGAGATAAATGCTGTGGACAATTGGAAAGAAACACATGTTGTAGTGAGCTGGAAAATTGAAAAAAACTGAATGAAATATGAAAAAAAGTATTGTGATATTCCTGTATACTCCAGTATTTATTTCTTATAGCCAGATTAAATGGTTTGCAAACAAAACCAGTATCTAGTGCTAGAACAGTGCTAGTCAGCCTCACCTCAAGTGCTTGATAAGATCATGCAACAGATTCTCCTCAAAGCTATAATGAAGTACATGGAATACAGATAGGTGATTAAAGACAGCCAACATGACTTCACCAAGGGCAGACTGTGCTGGTCTCATCTAGTGGCCTTCTCCAATAGAGTGAGTGCATCAGTGGACATGGGAAGAGCAACCCCAATTTCTGTACTGTGCCCCACAACCTTCTTATGACGAAATTGGAGAAACAGCTCCGATGGAGTCTTAGCTGGAGAAGGAATTAGCTTGATAGCTTTCTTGCTTGATCTGTAGTAAATATGCAATGTCCAAAATGGAAATAAGTAATGAAAGCTGCTCCTCAAGGGTAAGTATACTTACCCTTGAGCAATACTACTTAATAACTTCATTAATGACATACCTGGTGGGAATTAGTGCACCATCAGGTACTTCACTTGATTCAGTTGATGGAACGGATTTGTCCAGAGGGAAAGAACCCTGACAGATTTGAGAAGTGGGCTCATATGAACCTGATGAAGTTCAACAAGGCCAAGTGCAAGGCACTTAACATGTTCAGGGCAACTATCACGACCTGTACAGATTGAGAGATGAATGAATTGGGAACAGCAGTCCAGAGAAGGAACTGAAGGCACTGATGAATGAAAAACTGGACATGACCCAGCATGGGCCCAGAGAGCCAAATGTGTCCTAGGTGCATCCAGAGCAGTGTGGGCAGCAGGGCAGGGAGGGGATTCTGCCCCTCTGCTCTGCTCTGCTGAGACCCCACCTGCAGTGCTGCACCCAGCTCTGGGCTCCCAGCACAGGAAGGTCATTGGAGTGAGTCCAGAGGAGAGTTGAAGCACCTCTTTTGCGAAGATGCACTGAGAGTTGGATTTGTTCAGCTTGGAGAAGAGAAGGCACTGGGAAGACCCAAAAGCCTTCCAGTACCTAAAGGGGGACCTGCATGAACTATGGGGAGGGACTTTTAAAAAGAGTCTGTAGTGACAGAACAAGATAGTGAAGCCTCTCACTTTGAAGTGAAAGAGGATAGGTTTAGACTAGATATTAAGAAGAAATTCTTTACTGTGAAGGTGGTGACACCTTGAAACAGATTGCCCAGAGAAGCTGTGGATGCCCCATCACTGGAAATGTTCAAGGCCAGGTTTGTTGGGGCTCTGAAGAATCTGATTTGGTGAAAGATCTCCTGCCAATAACAGGGGGTTTGGAATGTGTACTCATCCTTAAGTACACATCTTAAAACCAGAACAGGAAAAGCTAAGTTTGTTTCACAACTGGGCCATTTCAGGGATGAGGAAATGAAATTACAGAAATGAATGTTGAAAATTTCTTACATAATACCTGTGTTATAGATTAATATGTAACAGTTGTCTGTAGAGACAGTTGAGGAGTATGCCTGTTGGGAGGGTTTTTATTTGCAAGAGTCATATGACTGAAAATTAAGTTATATGTTAGGGACCTGTACTGCTGTTCTTGATAACCTTCTGTTTTGTAATTTGTGTGTTGAAATATTTTGAATGTAGAGCATTGGTGTCCAGGGCCCCAGCTAGGTGCTTGAAACACAATTTTTTTGACCTGAAGTCAAAACAAACAATTACTACTGCAAGACCTATGTGAAAGATAAGACAGTAAATTGCCCTAGCTAAACAAAAATAGTAAATATAGACTATCTCTTCTGTTAATGTGGCATTTATCCTAACACACTGCCAAGATAAACTGATTAAAATTCAGTTTTTCTGGTCTCTCAAATATACACTGCTCAGCTGGTACATATTAGAGCCCACATTTCTAGCAATGGTGAGTTGTTTTCTCCTCAGTCGTTTACAAAATTATTATCTTTTTAACTTCCTTGATTCCTGGGTATAAATACTGTGATTGGAAATTAGACACACTTACATTGCACAGTCCAGGTATCTTCTAATTACTGTCTTGAACTAAACCCAGCAAGGATGATTTGGCTTTTTGTGTCCCATGCTGACTTCTAGCTGTCTGGCTTGATGGACACTAAAAATTTGTTCCTTCACTTCTACATAGGAAATTAACATCATTATTCATAAAACCTATCCTATTAAAGCAGAAAGAACTACTGACATACATGCATTAAAAATCATATGTGCAAGTCTTTGCAGGATTAAAAAAGGCAGGAAGCAACAGGTTGGGGCAGCAGACACCAGATGGGTGGAAGGAAGAAAAAAGTGATAGGACGACATGGTTACGTGGGCAGGTTGCATACAAGAGTTTGAAGGCATTTGAAGGTCTGTTTTTAAAGTTGGACCTAGTTCTAAGCAAACGTGTTGTCATGTAATAGCTGTTCCTGAAACATCTGCAAGTCCAGTGCTCATGAACTCACACTAAATTTAAATCATAATGAGATCACTAAGATATTTTGTATTATGTTATAGCTAACTTTTCACAGAACATAGTTCATAGATTGGTCAGATATCTATCATGGCTCACCAAACACACCAGGGTATATCTTATGTTAGCAGCAGGGAGGCGGCTGATGTTTAGGCAGAATAGAGCCTAAAATTCTGCTGGTCCTCATAAAAACAATATATAGCTTGCATAAATCACTGGCAAGAGAAAGAATGAACAAAAAAGGGCAAAGTTTTGCATGCAAATTTGTAGTTAATGGAAATTATAGAGGCAATGTACCAGGTCCTGAAAATGTTGCCTTGTCAGTAATGTTCAACTTTCACTACAAGATGCATTTTGAAGAAGTCATGAACTCTGAAGAGAAAGAAATAACGTTTTACAGCTGCAAACTAGCCTTTTGTGTACAGACAAGAAACCTAACACACTGACCTAGTATTCCTCTGATTTTCAAAATTACTTAAAAAAAGTCCAAACTACCACACTAAAAATGCTTCTTGTGAAAAGAAGCACTTCTGTCAACAGTACAAACTGCATTGGAGGCATGTAAAAATGTCCTGCTCCTTTTGAAGAAAGGGAAACAAAATATTCTTCTAAAAATATCTACTATACTGATAAAACAGAGTAAATGTAAGTGTAAAAGAGAATATCCATGCTCAAAAAATAAAAACGCACAATCTTAAATTGAAATAATATTCAGAATATTTTTATAATAGATTACAACATTTAACTTGCTATAAGTGAATTTTTAAAGATTGTAACAGTAATTTAATTTCACAACAATTCTTACTAGCAAAACTTTTGTGAACCTTTGTGAAATGAAGCTGAACTGATTGTTATGGTTCCACTACTTTGTAAGGCTTTAGTAGTAGAGATGAACAGTGGCCATCACCAAAGCTAGGGAAAGCTGCCAAAAAACTGACCCTAAAAATAGGAAGAAAGAAAATAACTCAAGGTCTGTAAACATCAGCTAGTTATGATTTCTGTTCAAGCAAGTCTCCAAATGATCAGGGAATGTGCCATGATCCTTTCATGAGCTGCTCATCTGATGGCTTCCAAATATGGTGTCTCACTTTTGAGAATATTCCACCATAAATTTAAAATAAATCCTCAAAGAATACAGAAAGGTACACTGATGCATATTCTGCCATGAGAAAGGCACATCACAGAGGAGCTAATTTTATCCTCCCTGACTGCAAACTCCATGTCTTCCAACAAATTGCTGGAGGAGGTGGAGTTTCTCTGCATACTTGTCTCTCTGGCACAGAGACTTATCCTCAGTTTATATTACCATTATGCTATTTGCTCTTTTATGTGTCAGCAAACTCAGGTACCTGGTACTTACATCAACACCCTGGAATCACAGTTTTTGTCTCCGATGACAAGACTCTTGAAAAGGAGGCCTGTTTTTTCCTTTAACCTAACAATCTGAAAATAATTGTCTTGGTTTCTTACTGCCACCACAGGGCACAGACAAACTGAGAGTCAGCACTTCCCTGGGAAAAGACACCAAAGTCTCTCAGACAGTAAGTTTAGTCTCAAGAGTATGGTGTTCCAACAGCTGAACTCTTACTTCGTTTAGGGAGGGAATGTGGGAGGTAGATAGATTTTCAGTCACTGGGGGACTTTTCATAGACGAAAGAAAAAAAAAAAAAAAAAAAAAAGAACAAAAACCCAGGGATGTATGTCATTGCAGTATTGATGCCCTACATAAACCTCTCATTTACCAGGAGTGGTAATTTAGAGGGATCAGGTAATTTTGCCACTTCTTGTGAAGAGGAACCCAAATCCCCCGCTCCGTCGCCAGCGAGCAGCCCCTCCAAAGAACTCGAGACTTCTTCGGACAGAACAGATGGGGAATAAATTCCTGGGGTGAGACTGGACGTCAGGTCCCTGCCAGAGGACACGGACCCACAGCCGGCTGCGTCTGAGTACCCTTCAGCAGAGCAAACCTAGGGCAGGAGCGCAGGTCCTGCAGGAGCCGCGGGGCGCGCGGTGCCGGTGCCGGTGCCGGCGGCAGGCTGGCCAGCCCGGCTATCGGCAGCTGTCACACAGCCCTCCGCGCCGGGGTCTCCAGGGGAGGAGCCGTCCCGCCCGGCTCCCGCCGTCCCGCTGGTCTTGGCCAGGCTGAGACTGGCGAGGGATAGCTGCCAGGTACGAGCGAAGCCGCTTACCTGTTGATTTTCAGGGCGAACGCCCTCCTGTCTGCGGCAGGTAGCGTCGCCATACGGGCGAGCAGCCGTGGCTGTCGGCTGCCGAAGAGGACTGGCTGTACGCACGAAGGCCGGCTTTATTTCATTTATTTATTTTTCTTAATTGCGTGCTCCGGGCTAAAAACCCGACGATCCACTGATAGTTCTGGGTGGCAACTTCCGCATTTCACCTTCCTCACCGAAATTGGCCGGAGTGGGAGGGATCTGCCCTAGTGCACAGCTCACCCCGCCGCGTCTGCCCCACCGCCAGCAGCGCCCAGCGGCGTCCCGGGCGTGCTGCGTCGTCCCGGCAGCTTCCCCCCGCTCGGCCGGGGCGCCGCGGGCACTGGGGGACAGCAGGCACTTCCCCTCCGCTTCGACAGAGGCGAACCGCCAGCCGCCCGGGGCATTTGGGAGGAAGCAGCGGGCAAGGCAAGCGCTGAGGCACGGAGAGAAAGGGAAGGAACCGTGTACATCTGAACGAGCATAGCTGCGGGAATCCATGAGCATCCCTCACGATGCTTTTTCTTTTGGAAACCGCAGTGCGAGTGTCAGACGCCTCCGCCCCACCACACCCCACACACATATACACACCCGCCGGGGGTCAACCGCTGCTCTGCGGGGGCGGGCGAGGAAGCAGCGGGCGCCCTGGCCACCGCCGTAGCCGGGCTGGCCCCGGGTGCCGAGGATCCAGCCCGTCCTGCCAGGCGGGGCCGGGCCGGGCAGGATCGGGCGGGGCAAGCCTGAGTAGGGCTGCTCGGAGCAGGGCAGAGCCGCGCCCCCTGCCCCACAGCCAGCCAGGAACCGTCCTTCGGCCCCACTACGACATGGACGGAGCTGCTCGGGAAAGCAGGGACAGCAAGCTGTGAGAGATAAATACGTGGCAGTTCTTCACCTGGGACAATACTTTGCCAGTACACCTGTGCACCCAGGATCTGTGTTTCTCTTACATCTAAACTCAGTGTCTAAGAAAAACTCGCAAGTACCAACACCAGATACTAGCTCAGCTTGGCACAAACTTTAGCACTGCTGTTCTAGTCACCAGCACTTATGGCTCAGCTTTTTCAAAAGGCCATTTTTATTAAGTACCTTGTGGTTGTGTTACAAAATTATGTTTCCTGAACTGTAGTTTTTTCTGCCTTGATGCAGTTTTCCCTGCTTCTGCAATAAGAAGAACTCATCCTTCATTTGAAAGGGGAAACAAAAGCCAAACATGATTTCTGCGATGAACTCTGAGGTAGCAAAGGCAATTCCTTTTAGATTGTCTTGTTTTTATTAAATCTGTTTTTTGCTGGTATTAGGATTTGAACATTCGAATTCACCCATTGAAAGGCAGTCATAGCTTACCTCTCTATTCCTTAACCTAGAGGGAATCTAGAGGAAAACAGAGGGATAAGAGTCAAGGAGCAGAAGATTGTCAAACAGTGAGGGCCTAAAATTGTTCTACTAACAATTATCCTCTTTTTCTTTGTAGGATTCACCATTCTTTAGAGTACTGTTAAGTATGTGCGCTCTCAAATATTAATGTTAACCTCTAGGTTAACCTCTGGCTAAGAGTCCCTAGGGAAATACAGAGATGTCAAAGAGGTTTAAGAAAACAGAGATAAATAAAAATTCAAAAACTGAAACAAATATGGGTATGTTTTTGGAAAAAAAACCCCACAAGGATCTACAGCAGAACAAGACATGTAATAGTTCAGAGAAACTTAAGAGAGAAGATATTAAAATCTACTATTTTTAGAATGTTGTTACCTAACAAATATTTGCCTTGGGAAGAATAAATTGGACACTTCATTCCATGGAATTTGCCCACCACACCCATCCTGTCTTTACCTCACCAAGATAAAGCTAAAGCAACTTACCTATATGTAACTTGAACTTAAATATCACTTAGTTACAAATCACCGATATGTAGCTGTGGTCCAACATGTATTGTTGACAAGAAAAGCTTTTGAATGCTATAGACACTGTGTCTGGCAAGACAACACCTCATTGAAGCTACAAGAGTCCAGGCTTCATATTAATAGCTCATGTGGCACGAAATAGGGACCTTACTTGATTGCTAAATCTTGCTAGAGAAACAGAGCTAGCAGAAATGTAGATAACATATCAATAAGCACAAATATATCCATTTATTAATGGATTTATTAATGACACAACTTTTTTTTTTTTGCAGCTTCATATATTCTTGGTAAGCATGGACAAAAGCATTGCTAAAAAATGTTTTGCCATAAGTGGAAAAAAATGCCTGAGGAGTCACACAAAATGAAAGTTTCCAAAAGTTTAAAGTTTTGGCTAGTGTATATATATATTCATTGAGAGAGAGGGTGCTGTCATGGTTTAACCTCAGCTGGCAACTACTCACACTGGTGGGATAGGGAAGAGAGAATCAGAAGGATACCAGTGAGAAGACTTGTGGGTTGAGACAAAGTCAGTCCGATAGGGAAAACAAAGGCTGTGCACACAAACAAAGCAAAACAAGGAATTCAGTCACGGCTTCCCATGCGCAGGTGGGTGTTCAGCCATCCCCAGGAAAGCAGGGCTCCAGCATGGGTAATGTGACTTGAGAAGACAAATCTCATCAGTCTGAAAGGCCCCCCTTTTTTATTCTTCTCCCCCAGCATGAGCATGGGGGATTTCTGAGCATGATGCCATGGGATATTCCTATGGTCAGTTGGGGTCAGCTGTCATGGCTGTGTCCCATCACAACTCCACGTGCCCCCCAAGCCTCCTCACTGGTGGTTTGGGGTAAGAGGCAGAAAAGGCCTTGATGCTATGCAAGTGCTGCTCAGCAATAACAAGAATGTCCCTTTGTTATCACCATTTCTTCCAGCACAAATCCAAAACACAGCCCCATACCAACTGCCATGAATAAAACTTATTCTACCAAAACCCAGCCAAAACCAGCATATATATTCATTCATCAGATACAGAACAAACACTTAGATAATTTAAAGTTCTCATTTTTCAGGATGAAGTGAATTATCAGAACCCTACTTGGGCATTAGAGTAGCAAAACTCATCACTCCTTCCATCTATTATAATGTTACATTGCCTTTTCTGAAAGGAAAAAAAGAAGAAAAGAGTATGGACTTTTATTAAGCAAGCTTACATGGTTTTAAATCATTGACGAACTACTAGGTGAGAAGCTGATGAAGTGATATTTTTAAGCTATTTTATCCAATTCAATATTGGCAGTATGAGTGCTCCATTTTTTCGCTAAACAAACACTATTGTTTGAATTCCTGCAACAAACCAACCTACCAATACAAGATAATGAAGTCTAAACACTCCTTTATAACAAGAAGCAAACAAGATCTTTCCAGTCAGAGGATTTTAAAAATTACATCAAACCATGTAACCTTCCAGTGAAGGCATAAAAAAAATCAAAATTAAAGGAAACAGTCCAATTCAGAACAGGCCATCGCTTTCCAAGGCTAGCCTGCTTGGATGTCAGTAGCTGCTATTCAGTATTGTATTAGATACAGTGGAAACCATGCTTGCATTCCCCATTCCTTATCCCCATCCTCCAGTCACACACACATGCATCCCAAATGGTAGTCCTAGAATCAGTCATAAGCTATGCTTCCCTGTATTTTTTCTTGGGCTTCAAATGCTCTCATAGCTGGGTCTTTGTCCTGCATCTGACATGGGCAGGGCCCATGGCTGGTTGGATGCTGTACCTGCGCAGGCTGAGGAAACACAGACCCAGCCACAAAGAACAGCTGATTGGTGCTAATATCAGCACAGGTTCTATATGGGTGCCTGGGCAGAATGGATAATGCTGCAAATTGTTCTGAAGGACTTTGCAGGCTGGTTAAAGAACCACTGGAAGAATAAATGACTGGCGTGTCAGCATGACTACATGTCACCTACCAAGAATTTTTTTTTTCTTCTAAGGCACACATTTTCAAACATCTTTTTTCCTCTTCACTGGCTACTGCATGATCGAGTACCAAGGCCCTATGAACATTGTTAAATACAACTTTGTATCCCACCAAAATTATGGCCTATATCCTAAGAAAGCCCTGCTTAAGTGTCGCCTGCTTATTTGTAGAGGATATACCTTTGCTGATCAACCAGCGATTGAAAAATCCATGGGATTTTTCTCAATGTCTTTTATAACGTAAAGTTTGCATCCTTGGCAAAAACCATCAGTGGTATATACCTTCTTGTTATATACCACTTCATGCTAATGAGTAAATTTATTTGATTACCCCATAAGAATATCTGGAGGTCCACACCAAGAGGAAAACTGTGATGATCTTGGTTTGCAATACCTGCCAGGAACACACAGTGCCTGTTAATATTTGCTCATATTCCACCTTCCTACTGCATCAAAAGAGTGTAATGTAGCCAGTGGAACTAGACGCTTCTTCCTTAAAGGAAGGTGACATGCCATCAAATTCAATGCTTTTTCTGGCACAGATCTCAACTGTATCCAGTAAAATCTAAGTAATTTAGCCAAAAGTGCTTTAAACAAAAAATGTTATATGAAATTCAGTAAACTAAACCTCAGAAAAATTAGTGTAATTTTCCATTATTCCTATTAATGTTTCAAATAGATTGGCAATGAAATAATGAACTCTCTTAAAAAAAAAAAAAAGAAGTCACTCCTAGGTTTAAGTTTCAGTTTTGTGTTGGTGAAACAGAAGAAAGGGAACTTAGATCACTTTGCAGCATTTTCTTTTTTAAAAGGCTGCAAAATGAAACACTTGAGTCTAAAAGAAGAGAAACAGTCTATATGAAAGCATATCTTCTTTTTCCACTTGTCTGTGCAAATTCTTCTGGAAGAATAAAAATGGCCAGATTCACATTAGAATTTCTCAAACAGAAATGTTTCTCTGTTCACCTTCACAGTCAACAAACATAGCTGAGACAACACTCACAAAATTTTCCCTTACTGACGTAATTTTATTCCATACAATGAGGCAACTTGCTAGATGAGGTCTGATATTTAAACTCTGACCATAAACCACAGCTTTTTATTAATGTTCCTAGTTTCACTAAGTTTTACATTATAACAGTGTATTGAGAACATAAAAAGTTGCAGTGTTAAAAAGCAGGTGCACTGGCTGAAGAAAGAACTTCCTTCTCTTAAATGATATGTGAATAATCTGAACTCTTCAAAGAAAAATAAGGTCTTGTTGTCAGGAGAAACTGTCAATGCAAGTACAGATAAGAAAACAAAAATAACTTATTATGGGAAGAGTTACACAGATAACAGACAAGAAAGAAGTAAATGTACCCTGGGGAATATGCAAATCACACTGACTGAAGTTATGCATCTGCCCACCAGCTTTCATTTTCAGGTCACAAAACTGAACTTAATATCCATTTTCTTATTGTTTTGCAGGTTAACTGGTATTATTGTATGAATTTGCAATTCCTTTCTCTGAGCTGCTGAACTACATTATGAACTACTACACTGACTACTAGTACCATAAATGAATTTCCTTCTGACAGGCTTCTCACTTGTGCTTTAAGACTCATAGTCAACATAATTTTGAAATGCCAATCATTTTCTTCTTCTTCTGTTTTGCTCAGACCATGCTCCCCTTGCTACTCTGTGAGGAATTAGCAAGTTGCAATGCTCTTCCTTATTTTCCTGTTATAGCCTTCTTCCCTAATTGTCCTCTAAAGCCTTAAACACTTTAGTCCATCATTAAAATCAGTCTTTGGTCCATCATTAAAATGGCTTTGCTTGCACTGAGATCTTCATTATTAGGAAAGGGAGCAAGCTATTTCAAGTGCAGCCAACTAAAATAATAATTAAATACAACTTATTGGTACCTAGCAACAACTTACTCCTTTCTGATGTTGTATGTCTTCCCTACAAATATCTTAGAATAAAACACTTCAACTATGCCACCCAGATTAAAGTTTGCTATGCTCATTTGGCTGCAGCCGCACTAAAATATGCAGGTTTTACATCTATCTTTACAAAGTAGACTTCATTACATGGTTCAGCAGAAATGAAAGGACAGCTAACACTTACAGCAAAATTCTAGTATTTGAATATAAACTTTAAATAAACCAAAAGAAAACCCAGAAACCATAGTATTTGTTTTAGGTAATTTTGTTCAAATGAAAAAAAATAACAAGCAGTCTTATGTGAGCTGATGAAAAGCAGAAACACTTAAGGAGCCATGACACTGGTTTTAATCACCTTTCTTGCCCAATACCAGGTATCTCCATGTAACTGAAATTTCAGTATTACAAATAGTCTCATTTTGGAAGATAACTTACACCCATTTTTTAACATGCACTGCAATGCAAAACTGCTCATTCCCAATGCCTTTCTTCTTCCTCTTTTACACAATCTTGTAATTTTTTTTTAATCAATACCTTAGTAAAAAAGATTTATAAAGCTGTGCAGTCCCAGGAGAGCAAAAACATCTACCAGGCAGGGTTCTAGCAGACACAGCTTTGAAAAGCTGATCAGATTTTTCCTCTAAAATAAGATGCATCATACAACGACCTGAGTCACTGAAACAAGAATGCAAAACATGCATTTTATAATGCATTGGTTCTAAAACTCTAGAAATCAACAGTCTGTATACTGTGGATATTTCTGTTGGAATAAGTATGGTTGTATCTCCAAGGACAAGCTGAATCAATGGATTATATAAGTAATTTTATAATTTCTTAAACTAGACTTTCACGTTTGTTAAAAGTAGAATGACTAAAGGAGAAGCCAACTATTTAGACTGGAATATCATAAAATATTATCAGTATTAAATGTTTTAACTTACTTGAGTATAGGAAGAATCAAGAATCAATACCAAGTACATTTTATTACCATACAAGCTAATAGATGGACAAACAAGATGAAGTCAAGCATACTTTACCATAACAGAACTCAAAACACTGCAACCCAACCTTAACTGAGAGAAGAAAGCCCATCTGGGTTTTAGGTGTGTGCTCAGATCAGCATGCATCAGACTAATTTCTTCTCTGTGTCTCCCCAATGCTGTTACATTTATACCTCCTGATAGGGAGAAATGGAACATGTGTTACCCATTTGCTAAGCCTATGGCCCACAGAAAGCTGGGGAGCACATAACACTGTTCAGATTAGCCGTGGTTGTGTCTTACACATGGTATGTGCCCCCTCACAGTTCCTAAGGGAGAGCAGGGAAAGCCAACATTCACCTCACTGATTTTTTTATTATAGGTAGATGAGGTGTTTGTTGTTTACACTGGGGCTACTTCAGTGTGTGTGTCTGAACGAGGCTTGGGGCTGACCTGCTGGGGAGCAGCTCTGCAGAGAAGGACCTGGGGGTCCTGGTGGACAACAAGCTGTCCATGAGCCAGCAGCGTGTCCTGATGGCCAAGAAATCCAATGGGATCCTGGGGGACATTGGGAGGAGCATTGCCAGCAGGTGAAGGGAGGTGATCCTGCCCCTGTACTCAGCTCTGGTGAGGCCTCACCTGGAGTGCTGTGTCCAGTTCTGGGCTCCCCAGGACAAGAGAGACATGGAGCTCCTGGAGCAGGTCCAACAGAGAGCAAGACAGGTGATTAAGGGAGAGCGTTTCTCTTATGAGGAAAAAGGGAGAGCGTTTCTCTTATGAGGAAAAGGCTGTCTCTTATGGAAAGGCTGGGCCTGTTCAGACTCAAGAAATGAGCCCTTGAGAAGAGTGGATTTCATCAGCGTCACCACTGTCTGAAAGAGGGCGTCAAGAGGGCGGAGCCGGGCTCCTCTCAGTAGTGCCCAGAAATAGGACAAGAGGCAACGGGCAAACTCTGAACAAAGTTCCACCTGGACACGAGGAAGAACTTTCGCTGTGCAGGTGACTGAGCACTGGAACAGATTTCCCCGAGAGGGCGTGGATTCTCCCCCCCAGGGATGTTCTAGAAGCGTCTAGCACACTCTTGTGCCATGTGGTCTGCAACGTCCCTGCCTAAGCGAGGAGGCTGCCTCAAACAAAGACCGTACTTTCCGTCCCACCCACCCGAGCACTCCGCAATCCAAAATTTCCTTTATTGAGACCGCCCCGCTCCGCCCTGGGCCCCGAGCTGCGCCTGCGCAGAACACGCGGGGGGGAGGCGCCCTTGGGCGGTGCGTGACGTGGCCCGGTGACGTCACTGCGGTGACGCCGCCGTGGCGGTGCGTGCCTTGGGACGCCAGGGGAGCGCGGGTGGCGGGGCCGGTTGGGCCGGGGTCGGCCGCGCTTATGGAGGACGAAGACTGCCCCGATCTGGTTCCGATAGGCGCCGATGGCGCGGAGCAGACCGATGCCGGCCCCGGCAAGAAGATCCCCGTGACGATCATCACGGGGTACTTAGGTGAGGAGCGGGAGCAGCGCGCGGCAGGGACTGCGTGGTGGTGGGGAAGGCCCGGATGAGAGGCCGGGCTGCCGCGGGGCCAGGGCTGCAGGGCGGGGGCCTCACCGCTCGGGCCCGGTGGGCAGCGCGGGGCCTCCGGCCGCTCCGGTGTGCTTGCAGCGCCGCTCTGAGCAGCAGTGCAGGCACGCGTTGCTGCTGTTACCACCCTGCTTTCAGGGGCCGCTTCGTTCAGGTCACGATTGACAAATGGCTCTTGGCCATAACGTCAGAATAGTGCAACATATTTGGCTCAGTTAGATGCGGACTGCGTTGCAGTCTGAAAAACGTGAGGTTTTTCCTGTACCCGCTCGACCTGTGGAGTTACTGTGTGCTGCACGCAGTTATGGACAATAAGGATCTGATTAAATTTAGGATTGCCATCACTGTTCTGAAAGTTTTAAGTAAAGTTTTGTACTACATCGCAGTGTTGCAGAAAAAGAGTCCAAAGGACAAGTAAGGAAGGTTCCCTAGTTGTAGCTTTGGATGAGATGATCTTCAGAGATTCCTTCGACCCTTGACAATTCTGTGATCTCGTGCATGGGATAAAACTGCTCCTAAGGTGGTGTCGCAGGACTTGTGATCAGGTTTTTTAACAATGCCCCGTTTAAAGGCAGTTAGTAGCACATCCGTGGTTACTGATGGCAAGACTGGTCAGAAAAGGCAGTAAGAGGGAGAAGATTAAGTGTGGCTTTTGTTTAAGAGAAGCATAAAAGTTTTGTAGGAAGAGACTGTCCTGCTAGTAGGGAACTTCTAAGTTTATGAAGTACTGATGCTTAATGAATGGAAAATATGAGAGTCATTTAAGACAGAGATTTAATGTCCTGATAGTTCTACGGGTTCAAATATATCTAGAAATTACTTTCTACATAATTAGAATAGAATGTAAGATATTAGAATGAAAACTCCTATTTAGTAGAAATTTGCTTGAAGTGTTCTTGCTCATGCATAACAGTATTTAGTTTTTATTTGAAAATTTATATAGATATTTTTTAACATTTTAATAGAAATATTGTCTGTGTTCTAGGAGCTGGAAAAACAACTCTTCTAAATTACATACTGACAGAGCAGCATAATAAAAGAATAGCAGTTATTCTGAATGAATTTGGAGAAGGTATGTAAACGTGCAGAAACCTTTCTCTTTTGCCACAAAAGAAATACATAAAACTGCTGGGAACCAAGACATTTTAAAGTTTGAATCCATTACTGAAATTATTAACATACCTCATAGTCTTTTTGCTGGTTTTCATAAAATAGTGACATGCATTACTCTGTTTTGCATATAGATGTAGGCCCTCAGAGTAAAGTCAGTAAATACATCACCCTGTTGGAAGTGCTATACCTCCATTTGTCCACTCATTTTCAAGCAAATGGATATCAAAATAATATGTTGGTAGATAATACTTTCTTTTATTCCCTTTCCCCTTAGCATTTGCAGATCGCAAATTATCCTGGGCCAAGAAAGTGGGGAGGATGTGTGTTTGATGGCTATGGTTCTTTGAACTCTTTGCTTTGAGGATTTTTAATTGCTCTAGCTATAATTTCATATCTGTACCATAGTGAGAAGCTTACAGTTTACACTGTGTTGGCAGAGGTCTTCTTGTTTGTTTGTCTTCATCAACAAAGATACTTGTCACTTTTCTGGTCACAGAGCCTAAAATAAAATTTACAGACAGAGCCTTTATTTGATATGAAGACACAGGCTGGTGTCCCTTTCTTTTAGCAAAATTTATGGCACTTACGATGTACCATCATGCAGTGGAGTTTGATCTTTGTGGAATCAGCTTTGCCTTGCCTTTTAAATTCCTCATAAAATGGAAAGTACAAATATTAAGTACGTCAGAAACATGGTCTCAGGAGGAAAGAGTATAATCCATGTATCTCTCTCTTACAGGCATTGTCATGCAAGATTGTAGATTAAAAATATAGCACTACTTATATTTTCAGGAAGTGCCTTGGAGAAATCTTTGGCAATCAGTCAAGGGGGAGAACTCTATGAAGAATGGCTGGAGCTCAGAAATGGCTGCTTGTGTTGTTCTGTAAAGTAAGTAAGGACTATTGTACAAGTTCTTACAGTGGATATTGTGGGTATTGTGGGGAATTGAGGAAGAGAGAAGATATCCAGGATTTGATTCTAGAAGCTGATAGTAGAATTGATTGAGACTTCTTTTGTCAGGTGAAACAACAATTGGAACTTTGGAGGTAGAAATTTACTTTCTATTGCTGGCTTACTGGATTTGGACTTGGTGTCTTCCAGAAAAGTAATCTAAATACCAACATACACACTGATAGGGTGTTGTTTTGTAGAGTAGGGTTTTCTCTCTAGGTCGTTAGTATTATATGCTTCCATGTAGAGAGCTGAAGATTCAGGTAGGCTGGAACTATGACTCAGGTTTCCCAATTGCCTCACAAAATACTTACTTTTCTTTTTCTTGGTACATTGGTTACTATTTCCCTGTTGTATTAATCAAAAAGGATAAATGAAAAACCTTTTGTGACCTAATGAAACACAATACCAAATCTGTAAGCTGATGGTCATGTTTTAGCAAGAGAGTATTTGTTTCTTTGATGTGTTTTTTACTGTTTGTTTCTATGCTGAATTATCTGTGCTAAGTTTGTAAATAAGGGTCATGGCCCGTTTGTCTGGTCTTCTGCCTTAAACAGTAATAGGTAGTAAGTGGAAAACAGAAGATCTTAGTGGATTCTGTTGTTCTAGGGTGTAAGGAATGCTGTCTTGCTGCTTTGTTTTATAAATATACTGGTTTCTTATATAAATGCTGTACATTTCTGCATCAGGCTGACTTTGTCCACTCTGATTTAAGTAAATGGCACATGTTAATCTTGGTGTAGGTGAGGTGGAAAGGCAGGGCAACGTGCTTCACTTCTACCTCACCCCTTATTTCTGTCATATCACCTGCCAAACCAAATACGGGTTGTTCAGTGTTTGAAAAGAAATCTTTAATCTGGTGGGATTAGGCAAATACTATTTTCAGACTAAAATGAAAGAGAAAACTAAAATTTGCCTAATATTTTGCTGGCTGATAACTAAATTTTCATTTGTAAGTCTGCAAATGTCCTGACTCAAAACTTTTACATTCATGATACTGACACTGTGTTCTGCATCAGAAGATATGTTTAAATACATGCTTTAGCTTGTTTTCTCTGTTCTCAGATTTAATTGTTTCTTCTTACAGGGACAATGGTGTGAAAGCAATTGAGAACCTGATGCAAAGGAGAGGAAAATTTGACTATATATTGTTAGAAACAACTGGTTTGGCAGATCCAGGTAGTTCACATCACAATTTTCATAACCATGATAATTATTCTGTTCTTATGAAGTGCTTATTTGCTCACCAGTTAGTTCACTTCAACAGTTGTAATATAAAGTGGTGAGTTGTCAGGTACCTACGCTTTGATGGTTGTATAGACTCCAGTGAATTGGTTAAGGTGCAAATGTGAGTGTTTTTGGTTGGTTTCTGTTTGTTAAATTTGCTCTAAGTTGAATCTAAAGCCTACAAATCCAGCTAAAATATATTTCCTGTATTTTCATTTAGAGAAGACAGTGGGCTGAGAAGAGAAGCATACTCTAAAACTAGTAGTTTTCAGTAAACTTTTGATGTTCTGCATGCCTCCTTTTAAATAGTCTAAATAGTTAGCATCTGTTGTATTGTTACACCGATTGTAATAGACCTTATATTTTGTGAAGTCCTAAAATATACTGTGAAACAGACTAGTATATTCTTCTTAAAGAGCAATAATAGATTTTACAAAATTCTTCTATGCTCTTTAGTAATATTTATTATAAAAAAGTGTTTAAACTTGAGCTCATGTTAGGAACAGCTATCCAAAACAGTTTTCTCTAAATCATCCGCATTAAAAAATCTGTTGTAGATGGAGAGCAAAGGAAATTCTTATCAGAAATTCAATTGTTTTCCCTTCAGGAGACTGGTACTTTCCAGCTCAAAGCTAAATAGTTGTCATTATAAACTAATTTTCTTCAAAAGACAGGACATTGATTTGGCCTCTGTTACACACAAATTCTGTTTGAGTCAAATTGGAAAACTATTAAGCTTTTTGGAAAAAAAAAATCAATAGATACCAGAAAACGATTTCATGTTGTGGTTCCTGCTATATCTTGCCTGAATAAGCACTATAACAGCTGACAGGTATTTGGGTCTGATACAGAGTGGTGTTTGAAGGACTGCATCGTATCGCTTCAGGTGGACAGTTTTAGGTTTTGGAATTGCTTTAGTTACTGATCTTATTGTTAGTTGTTATAGTAGTTTTTCTATTAAATACCTCAATGTTGTTAGTTTACCGGAAAAATCTCAATTTTGCAACTGTGTATATGCTGCACTTCTTAGGAGCTGTGGCCTCCATGTTCTGGGTTGATTCTGAGCTGGGAAGTGACATTTATCTTGATGGTAAGAAGTGCAAGCTTATTTTCCTGTGTATTGACATTTCATACCTGGATTTAGAGTAATGTATTCTTGGTCTTTTAAGGCAAGGGTTCAGAAAACGTTCTGAAATGTATGGACTTGATTTTCACACTGCCAGATTTGATCACAGAGGTATCCCTGATACTTTGATGATTGTTTATTTACTTGGTGAGATGTTTAATCTTGCTAAATCCAACAGAAGTTGTATATTGCTTTTCTAAGGGATCAGATATGGACAGCTCTTGATTGTCATGTAAGGGGGGTGGAATCTCATTAGCTAGATGTTATAAAACCTTATTTAGGAGTAATATTACAGCAAGCTTTTTTTCTTTCTTCTCCCCCTTCACCTGCAATGCAGTGTTTTCTAAAGGGTTTCCTATTTTTCTGAATTCATAACATGTGAACACATGGATGTTTCTGCCTTTTGTTTTCTGCTTTGTTCACCTGTTGTACTCATTGGCTTTAATATTTGCTGTGTTCCAATAAAAACCTGAGAATACTGAAAGGTAAATCATCACTATATGTAGTTAAAGAGCCATTTTTTTCATGTAGGAAAAAAACTACTTTTTGGCTTTAAGAAATACCCTACTAAGGTTTTGGTCAGTCTGTGAAATACCCATCTAGCCAAGGAATGAAACATTGAGTTCAATAAGAAAGAGCTTCCTAAGTTTCTGCCAGAGACTTTCAAATTCCTGGTCATTTACCATTAGAATGGCTGCGTACATCAGTCAGTCCCTTAATTTATTTCAGTGTTCTGTAGAAGCGTATCTCAGCCAATTTCCTCTTATGGAATATTAGGCATCTACTTTGAGAGAATTTATCTCACCTGGTTCTGTAGACATTTTACTACTACAGATACGACAATGAATAAAAAAATACTTAGGTAACAAGTTTAATGTACAGATACTTTCAGTTTATTATAACTAGTTGTAAATGTGCTGATATTGTTACCTTTTACAGGTTTGCAAGTTGTTAAACTGTGAGCTGCTTTCAGCACAGAAATTTCCATTTTAATGTTTTCTTTTAGGTATTGTGTCTGTTGTTGATGCAAAGCATGGATTGCAGGTAAGTTACTAGACTTGTTACATAGTTTAAAACTGCAGCATTAGAACAGCTGTCACAGTAATGTTCATGTATATTTATTAATTTTAACAATAACTGTAATTCTTGCATTGGATAAGGATGTATTTCATTATTACTGTGTTTTGATTAGGCACAACGAACGACTGATACTCACAGGAATTCAGATCCTTACAGACACAGCAACATGTCTGACAAGAATTGCCAGGTTGCTAAGTACTTGATTCCTTCTAGTTCTATGTCTTCACTCAGGAATCTTGCTTTTAATCCAAGCAGGCATTTGGATTGCTGTAAAAACAATGGAGAAATTGGTCACTGATCTGTGTCACTTGGAAGGAGAGGACTAAGAACAGATGTCTTATACCAGTGTGGTAGTAATTGAGTTAGGGCTTGGACTCAGAAGGGTACTAATATAATGGCAGCTGTGGCAGGGAGAAATGAGAGCACAGGTGTCTTGGTACTGCTTCATATGAAAATGTTGTATGGAAGCAGACAAAAAGAGCAGGTATTAGAGTAATCTCTATATGAAGTACAACATAAGAACAGACATCTAGAACAGTGAGCTTGGGTCAGCAGAAATTGTGATTCAATCAAATAGTTGAGCTTTTTTTTTTTTTTTTTTTTTTTTTGTAATATGTGGGTGTAAATATAACTGTTTGCAGCTTAATAACTTAGGAGGTTACTGCTTTGATTGGGTGTTGATTTTGCAGGATTCAAAAAAAAAGGGTGTAAGAAAAAAGGCCTTCATCGTATAAAAATGTCATGCTGTGGTAGTGGTCTTAATATTTCTGCATTTACAATGGCTGCAGATTGCTCAGAGAACTAAAGAATAATGGTTTAAAAATAAGAGAGTGATACTTCCTGTGTAAGATTTTTTTGTTTGTTTGTTTGTTTGGATTACTTGGGTTTTGCTTTTCATTAGTGCTTATCTAGTAGCTGATTTACCAAAAGGGTAGCAGTCTGGTCCTCTCATGAATTTGCGTTGGGCTGGAACAGAACAAATCTAACCTCATAGCAAGCAAGTTTGGCAAGTTCATTGTGTTCTGCAAGAACTTTTGTGGAGATGTTGGAAGAAGAGTGAGGAGAAGGGAGTGGTTTGCCCTTCCAAACAGGAACTGTCTTCTGAATCAGCTCAACTATCACAAGAAATCATACCATGTTTTAAGTCAGTTCCTTTTCAGCTGGGTTCCCTCATACTAATTCAGATGTGTTTCATTGCTTGTAAAAATATTGTTCTGTTTTTCTTTTTTCTGCAATGCTGAATTATTGTCTTGGATCAAATATAATTGTGTTGCACACAGTAGTGCTAAATTATTGCTGCTTGAAAATTAGTTTTTTAAATATTAGCCTTTCAAGTAGTATAACAGAAAAATCACAAAAATATTTTGAAACATTCAAATTTTCTGTCTACTATTACCTTTGGCAGCTCAATGAAAACAGACATTATTTAGTCAGTAAACCTGTAAAACTGACATCTACTCGGAATAGTAGGAACTTCAGACTTTCTCAATTGTGCGCTAGGTAAACAACTTTTACTTTATATAAAAGGACTTGCTGACTTGCAAAGCCTGACCTCAACAGCTGCTTATTATTCAAAGAACTTTGAGAGCCACACAGGTAATAACATTGAGATAATGGGCAGCAATTTAAGTATGTCATGCTTCAGAGAACCAGCCCATCACAAGAAAAGCTGACAAACATCCCTGTGACCAGTCAGCCAAATTGAAACTGAAGTGGTAATTGATACCACGCGTTATCACTCAACAGATTTGTCACACAGCAATCTGAAATACTAATTTCTTTAATCGAGGGCAAACAGTTGGACAGCTTGAAGTTGTAGTCCTCAACTTCCAGGACCTGACATCTGGACTACTGACATTTGTTCTTTCCAGGGCAACAAATGTAAACATTAATTGAATAGAATCAATACACAGAAGATTATAAAGAAAAGGTCGGAGGAGAGGTTCCTGAGAGTTGTCTTGTTGTTATGCTCTGCTTAGGTTGTGCACAATCAGGAAATAGTTTTGTTTGTTTTGACATGATAGACTCACAGTACGCAATAAACTGTTTTTGTTTTTCCGGTAAAATACTGTTAGATGCCTGATAATTCCAATAAATAAAAAAAAAAATCTCTGGATTATTAAAAATCTATATATTTCCCATGACAATTGATTCCACTTTTTATTTGGTATAGCTGTAATTTGAAACTGAGCTTTTAAAGTAATAGTCCTGATATATTTAGGGCTGATGAAGAAATGCACAGGACTCTAACCTTCCCAGAGGCGTAAGCATAAGTGGCAAGTTCCTACTAATATTACAGCATCAGTTTGAAGTTTTACTTCCTCCAGATGTCTGTGATATTTTTCTCTTAGAGATTGCTGCCTCCATGGCAGAGTGGGCAGAAAATAACCTTTGCTACTTCAGTGTAGTCTGTTGCTGTGTTTAAGTAAAGCTTTGTGTTGCTAAATGTTATGCTGCTGCTTGAGATGCAGGTATTTTTTTCCTTTTCACTAATTTTTCTGTGAAGACACTAGCTTGGGCAGACAAGTGGAGATGATAGTAAAACTCCTGTAGATTCTGATTTTGAGCAGACTTGCCGAAGAGCAGTGGTTTATTCATACAAACTTGGAAAAAGTTACCAGTTTTTACTATCAAAGTACAGTTTGTTTTGTTTAGTCTTCCAGAGAAAAAGAGTGTGAAGTTACATATACGAAATGCTATATTGCAAGCCTAGCCTGTGGTTTGTTAGTTAGTTGAGTTCACACTCATTTGAAAATTCACACTGATAGTAAAATTACTGACCCTTCGTTTTCTTTCAGATTGTTACTGTACGTCATGGTGACTTTTTTACTTCATTGTAAAGCTGAAAAGTAATTAAAGTAAATATTATAAAGTTTTCCAACTCTTTAGCATTCTAATAATAAAACAAATTAGAAGTGTTTGGTTTAAGTTAGTTATAGATTACAGAATTCTGTAATGATAAATGTATAAATGTACGTTTTCACCACCATTTAACAGAAAGATTCTAGATGCCGTCTTCCTCAATACCTTGTTGAAAAACAGACCTCAATTGAGTTGGGTCTGCCTTTCTTTAATTGCAAATGAATTTCAATTTAATTTGAGTATGATTAATCCAACTCTTATAATTTTTCTTTAGCACTTGACAGAGGAGAAGCCAGAAGGTCTTATCAATGAGGCATCTCGGTATGGATGTAGAAATTAATTTTAAATATCAAGTTAGGAATTGCACTGTATAAAAGTTCATTGGAAATGGGTCCTTTTATGGGGCTTTTTTCTCCTGCTTTGCTTAAGCTGAGGTAGATTGGTGTAATGAGGTAATATATAAAAAAGTAACCTCATGCTTCATTTTATGTTTCTGCCTAGAATTGACTCTTTTATTTTAATAGTGACAGGATTTTATTTAATTAAATGAGAAGCACCTGCATTGGGGGTATTAAAAGTTTTGTATTAACATCTCTCATGCGTGAAGCAGAACTGGAGATAAAGGAATATTTTTAATAAATGTGGAGCCACAATAGTGAAGAGTAATTGTAACAATTGAAGTCTTCCTAAAGCAAAGAGACTTCAAGTGTCACATTACAAGGACCACACACAAGGCAAATAGGGATTAGTAAAGTTGTTAAATCACTAGGCACTTTGGATTAGATGATATAAGAACAGTCCATAAACAAGCAAACCAACCCTAAAATAAAAGAATCTAGCAAGCCTTGATTTGATCTGTTAGGGCACAGAAGAACATATTTGAGGAGAAGTCAGTAGTACTTTAATCATTCACCATGATGTTCTAGTTTGATTAATGCTTGCTCTTCTGTATTAAAAATGTTCATAGTGTCTTTTGGGGCCATGGGAGAGGTGATGTATCACAGATAAAGTGTTTGTTAGTGATGTCTTTTTCTCTCTTTTTTTTCTTATTCAAAGGCAGGTTGCATTAGCTGATCTTATAATCATCAATAAAACAGATTTGGTTTCAGAGGAAGAATTGAATAAAGTCAGAACATCTGTGAGGTATGAAACTTTTGGCATAACTGTAACACTGTACTGCCTCAAAAATTAATTGAAACATAGTTACTTCTTTACTGGTCTTAGAATAGAAATTATGTCATTATTAGATTGACACAAATTGATAAGCATATAAGGGAAGAGAGACTTTCTCCTGCTAAAGGTATTCCAGTACTTCTGTGTGCTTACACAGTCAGCATTTTGTCAGTCTAGGTAAGATTTGATGTTATTTACTAAGGACAGGCCTTTCTCTTAAGTGTTTATGTTTTTATGTTTCTGAGCAGCTGTTGCTGGTTTTGAGAATAAACAGAAGTGCAAAAAACATCTGCTGGTAAATATGAGTTCACTAGCAAATGCAAAGATATAGGGAGGAAGCCCCAGACAGTTGTCATGGGAGCAGAAGAACTAGTGGTCTGAATCAAATTAATGATCAAAGATACTACCCTTTTCTGTCAATACCATGATAAGCCAAATTAAGCATTAAAGTTTTAAAATAATTTGCAATTGTATTAGTTTTTTAAAACATGAAAATAAAAATTCTTAGACTGAACAGAGTATCTAATTAATAGCTTTGGATAGGAAAATGCTGTTCTCACTGGTGGTATCTTGTTGTCAGAACTTGTGAAATTCCCTAGCTGCTAGTGGAAACCAGATATCTCAGCCTGTATCTGATAGTTATTTAACAAGCTGGTAACAGAGTTGGGGTGCTATTTCACATGATGCTCTCTGTAGTTAACATACTCAAACAATGTATCATGGTTGCATTTTCATCTAACTAATGATTTTTATGGTTTATTTTAGGTCAATAAATGGACTTGTTAAAATCCTAGAGACACAAAGATCAAGGTATTAAATGGCCACTATTACTAGGTACTAGATCCTGCTTCTTTTGTGACAGTTTAAAGTATTCCATTAAATCAGCTTTATTAAAGGAAAACTACTGAATTAGAAATATTTAACCCAATATTTATATTATGAATTTGCATCTATATATTTTTTTTTGAGGAAGTAAAACCGTATTTTTAATTTATATTTTTCTTTGGTAGTGTTCATATCACAGAATCCCAGAATGAGTGAGGTTGGAAGAGAGCACAGTGGGTCGTCTTGTCCAACCCTCTTGCCAAACAGTCATCCCAGGGCACATGGCACAGTATTGTGTCCAGATGGTTCTTGAATATCCCCCATGAGGAGATTCCACAGCCTCTCTGGGCAATCTGTTCCAGTGCTTGATCACGCACACAGTAAAGTAGTTCTTGCTCATGTTCAGGTGTAACTTCCGTGTGTCAGTTTCTGCCTGTTCCTTCTTGTCCTGGTTGCCTGGTAGCACTGAGACCCTGGTCCATCCTCTGACACCCTCCTTTCAGATACTTCTATAAACTGAGGACGCCCCATCTCAGACATCTTTCTGAGTCTGAACAGGCCCAGCTCCCTCAGCCTTTCCTCATAAAGGACCAGCTGCTCTGGTCCTTTAAACATCTTTGTTGCCCTCCCCTGGACTCTGTCCAGGAGCTCCACGTGCCCTGTGCTGAGGAGCCCAGAAGTAGGCACAGCACTCCAGGCACAGTCTCACTAGAGCAGGCTGGAGTAGCAGTTATCACGTTTCATGAACTGCTGGCAGTGCTCTTCCTCATGCACCTCAGGATACTCTTGGCCTTTTTGACCACAAAGATATAGTGTTAACCAACCTTGTGGCTGAAGAGCAGCTTGTGAGGCCAGTTGGGTTTTGAGCTAATAGTTGGACATGCGCACTACAGTGTTTTCCTTCTATTGTATCACTTTAAATACTATTCTCATTGCTGCTGCAAATAAGTTATTCCTATAATATGACTTTGAAAACAGTGGAAGGAAGTTACAAGAACAAGAAAAATCATTGCACTGTTTTTGCTATTTTAATTGAAATTCTGACTCAGATTTTCCCTTTAATAAGGACTTAAATGGATATTGTATTCCCAGGGGGATTAGGAGAGCAGTGTATCTTACAGACTGCTAGGAATGATTTGTGAATTTTTACATCAATTATTGGATTATTGTGGTTAATATTCATAAAATACAGGTTTTTGATTTAAGCAAATTTAAAGAGAAGATAATAGTCATAACCTTAATAAAGTGTACTTGGCTTTTTGAAGTTATTGTCAAATGTAGTTGGAAATTGTAGAGAAAAATACTTGCTGTTTTTGGGTGATCATATAGTACCAATTTTGAAGAAGCTACTAAACTACATGAGTTGTGTTTTAAATGGCCATTAGGGGGACATCCAACATAAAATCGCTTTCCATATTATATTGTGCCTGATGCCAGCTAGCAATGTGTTTTCGATATGAAATAAAGTGGGCCTCAGATTCAATCCTCAATGACAACTTGTAACTCGTAAATATTCTTCTGTAAATGACTCATAGGGTGTCTTCCATTATTAAACATTCAAAATGTGAAGTAAGCACAAAATTAATTTATTTCTGTGTTATTTGATGGCATACCCTCTTTAAGGGGGTTAGCCCTCAAAAGCCTTCATTTAAAAGGCAGGGTTACTATGTGGTTTTGTTAGAACACTGCTGAGATCAACTGATACTGAGCTGGTCATGCATTTTGCACAGGAATTGTTTGTGTATTAGCAGTGAAACCTGTAGTAATGCTTTGTGAAGAAAAGTTTCTTATGCAAGTTTATAGGTAGCCATTCTTATAGGCAGATATGATCAGTACTGCCCGTAACAATACAGTATTCTGTATTACATTTTTCATTTGTCTGTTTCAAATTGTAGAGTTGAAATTCCTTATAGTAGTGCTTGTCTCATAAAGTTGTTTCAGTTTTGTTTGCTAATAGTGTGTCAGTATAAGCTATATATGTTCCAGGCGTTCGTGTCTGTCTTGAAAGGCTCAAGGTTCCTTTTCCCATTTAGGGAAAAAAATTTATTATTCAGCTATCCAGTATAAGGGATTTTATAATATTTTTGGAAATACCTTGTATTTGACTGTATTTTTAAAATTTTTGTTTCTGTGCTTACATGTTATTGTGTAAATTAACACAGCATTTCCTTGTAGAAGACAGTACCAACCACTGATACCCAAAAATAAGTCTAAGTATTAATGGCATTAGTCAGATAGACAAGAAAAGAAACATAAACTTCAGTGAACACCTTTAAAACCTGACATTTAAATATATAAAAAATACAAAGCTTTCTTTTTTCCCCTCTCTTTAGAGTTGATCTCTCTAATGTCTTGGACCTACATGCTTTTGACAGTTTATCTGGAGTAAGGTATGATGATGATTTTGTTGTCTATTAGAAAAAATATCTGTGTATGAAACAGACACACTAAAATCCTGACTCAAATTTCCATCTGTTTCTGCAAATTTTGTATTTTCAGTTTCTGTTAGAAATTCCAGTTTAGTCTGTCCTGTCTAGACCAGGACGGTCACATTCTAAAAATTAGTGCTTTATAAGTGGTATATCAGAATTTTGTAATAATGTAAGGTAATAATGGAATTATTTTATTCTTCAAATGTCTGGAAAAACCTTTTTGGCCTTATAAAGTTAAATGAGCCAGAGTGTGGGTTAGGGCTTTTTTCCCCAAAATGCAAGTTTTGGTTTAATATCAGAATAGATTTATATACTTCTCTGGTTCTTTTAAAGCATTTCAAAAATTTTCTCCTTTGTATCTTGATGAAATGTAGACCTTCTTAGATTTCATAGAAAAGAATAGGGACTGAGGTTCCACAGCAAACAAAGGCTCCACAAATTCTGATCACTGTTTCTCGTTCCTGGAGATTTTTAATGCCAAATGCATGCTTCAGCATCCTGGATGGGTGCAGAAGTAAAATGGGAAGGGAGGGGGAAAAGGTCTTTCTGTTCATTGTGTGTGCTGAAGCACAGCAAAGACAGTGAAGAGTACTGGAGCAATTATAAAGGAAAGGAGGGCAGTGTCAGCTTCATTTTTCTTCCTAGATACACACTTTTCACTTCAGGTAATGGAATGGAGCAAATTTCTTTATTCACAGATGGGAGAACTTGCAGAACTTTGCAGGACATGCAAATTAGTAACCTCTATTAGATAACATGTGCTTGTGACATTTCTCTCTGAACTGATACAGTACAATCAAAACTAAAGGTTTGGTCTTTTTCTGCTAGCTTTTGTCTGATCAGTGAAATACTGTAGTGTTTGTTTCAAGATTTCTACAAATTCCCATCAGGCAAGTACCAAACTAGGCATCCAAAACAAAGTTAAGGGAGGAGGGAGGATAGACCCTTTAGAGGCAATAGATAACTATTAGTTAGTAAGCCAGATCATAAACCCATATTCCAAGTTCTTCTAATGAATCAGCTAATTGAATTAACTCATGCTGGAGCCACACAGCAGAGATAAAGCAGTAAAAATATGTGAATCAGAAAAGGATTGTTCTTGATAACAGCAGTTCACAGTTAGATCTGATTACTTGTAATATTGGGTGATGTTCTACTAAGTTTACTAGTTTGCAGCACTCCACAGATCTGTGAAAGTTCTTAAGGAAGTGACAAAAAAATTCTTTATTGCTTTCTTCAGTCTAGTCTTCTGTCTTATCTCAGTTACTTTAGAGCTTCTCAATATTTGGTATTAAAACAAGGGAAACATTTTAAAATGTCAGCATTTAAGGACAAATTCTAAAAGTACCAAGAAGATTGTAGGCTACTTTTAAAAAGTTCACTTTATTTTGTTTATGTTTGAACTTAGCTCAGCAAAATTGCTTATCCTATTTTTAGTTCCTAGATAAAGAAATTATTACATAAAATATAAGTGATGGTTTTAGTGCCATCATCTGAGCAGAAAAACTCTTTGCATCCAGCATCACTTGAACACAGTATATTAATAAATTTGTTCTTTTAATGACATACTGCAGTAAGGCTTTCTGTTAGCAGACAGATAGAACATCTGTTTGGTGTCACTGTGTAGTAGAATCTTGTAGTCTTTATGTACCCTGAAGTCACAGGAAACACATCATGAATTCTGGATTCTGTGAAGGACAGTAAGAAACTTAAACAGCAAAGCAAAGGAAATAGGAGAAGTAGGAATGTGAAATGTTAATTCTGTAGCAGACAGCGCCTTTTTCCTCCCACCAAAAATGCTTCTAAAAATTTTACAGTCATCAGATTAGGAAGACGGATTTTTATAGGCAATGTTCTCTGAAATGGCAGAGAGCATCATAGTAGTTTGTGCTATAGTATTTCTTCTCTGCGTGTTACTCACAAAATAGAGATAATTGGAAACAGTACAGAAGATGGTATTTGAAGAAATTTTGTGCTATCTTGATTAATCAAGGCAGATGTGGATGTGAAATCTAAAACTGCAGTACAATTTTGTGTTGTCACACAAAAAGATGCAGTAAGACCCTAAATACCAGTTTATAAAAGAAGTCCCCAAGTTCCTTTATTGAGTTAGAGAGTGTCAGTTTTAAGTCTGCAGGCATGCTGCATAGAAGTGAGCTGTACACCTGAGAAGTGGAAGCTGGTATATAGTATTTCAATTACTATTACAGATTTCATTCTCTCAAGCAAACGGCTTTGTACATTCTTTTCTTCTTGATTTTCAAATAATTGTAAAGTTTTTTAAAAAATCAACATTATTAACTTGATAAATTCTAGTGGTTTATTTTTTCTTGCTTGCTTTAATGATGTAGTTTGCTTTTTTTGCACAAAGGAGTATCAAGGGTGTTGTGTGCATTGAAGTATAAATGTTTTTAATGCTGAAGATGTTGCATATCAGGACTATATTTGTCTTTATGTTTTAAAAACTAATTTTCTAACACAAACAATTAGCCATATCAAACAAATATAATTAACATTTTATTTTGAGATTAAAACAGAATTAACTGTTGAAGCTTATTCTGAATATATAGTCTACCTTTGATATTTCAGTTTTGCTCTGCAGTACTGGAATTTTAAAAATTTTGAAATAATGACAGTTTGCCCATCCTATTCAAATGTGACATTTACCTGTGGAATTGCTTTACTTATTTTCAGTTTGCAGAAAAAGCTTGAGCATGTAAAGACAACACATGCGCATCTAGATAAGGTAATTACCAAATTACCAAAAATACTGCTTTGAAGCTTTTGCAACAACAAGGCTGTTCAATATTGCATACTAATTTTGTTACTGTTTCAGAAGGTTTCAGTTAGGGAGTAATGTGTTCTAAGGTATTTGGGAGATTACCTAGATTACAGAAAAGGAATGTGTCTTGTTGTAGAAATGGCTATATTAAGTCTCACTTTCAAAAATAGCTTACAAGCTTCCAGTGCTCCAGTCAGTCATGTCATTTGTTGATTCACATGGGGAGTATTAGTGAACCAAATAGAACTGCTTTTTTTTTTAGGTATCTGCAGAAACAAGTCCTAAATTTGTAGCCAGTCTGTCCTGTAGGTTTTCGGTACAAAACAAAATGTCTTTGGTTGAACTGTGGGTCACAGTCCTCCTTAGGGTGTCCCTAGGTGAGTGGGTTCACTTATAGGCCACAAGTTCCCTCAGTGGATGGAAAAAAAGGAAAACCTTCTATTTTTTTATGGTGTCCTAGAAAACTGGGCTTTCTTCAGAAAGTTTCTATGGTTAAATTTAATTTTCAGGTTAAAATACAATGCATAAAATGCCTGTGTTTTTCCTTTTTGAATTGCATATTTTAACTGTGAAGTGGCTAGTCTTGAGAACAGGAAAAGGCAGTTATAATTTAATTTTGGAACTAAAGATTAAACACAAAATCAGTTCATGCTTTATTATAATTACAATGACAATGTTGATAGTTTTTGTTTAATCAAAATTCTTAAATATGCTCAGTTATAGAATCTTAATAGATCCCTAAAGTAGATAGAAATGTTAAGTAGAAGCCTTCCTGAATGCTATGAGTTATAGTATTCTTGTATCATTAAGGAGATAATTGTTAGTTTTGTAGTGTGGAGTCATTTGGCAGAATTCATTGTTCATGTCTCTGTTTAGTTTAACACCCACATATTTAAGATAATTGTTGAGGCATAATTGAGGGCAGAACACTTCTCACAGTAGGATGCAAGTCCTTGTTGTATGACAAAGTGTACTTATCTTCATGCTGAAGGTCAACAGAGACAAACTGCACTGTGCTTGGAGCACAGTGAACTTCGGTTGGCTGTGTTTTGAGGCTGCTCACAGTGTTAGCTCTTGGTTGTTTCAGTAAGTTACTTGGTCATTAGACAAACATTTGCTGCTTGTTGCTTTAATTTTTTTTCTGTAAGTTAGACTAGACTACTAGACTACTTTGAAGGTAGTCATTTGAAAGCATCACAGGAAGTAATTCTCTCTCTGTTCTTCCATACCATTGAGCAGTTATAGTGACAAAAATAAGATGTATTATTTCTTCTTTAAATAAACTGTTAATTTTAAACTACATGTTCTATTTTCATATTTTATTTTGCTAAATGATCCTAAGCAGTTAGCTGGTGGTTGCTTTGGAACAAAACTTAACGTCAGACATCTTCTGAATCTATTTCTACATAATCTGTTAATAAATAGCCTTTCTTACAAGGCAAGTACAGGTAACCTTTTATAAAAACTATGTTGATTATTTTTTGTCTGATAGAATTGTCATGAAGATCAGTATGCAAAAAAAGCAGCATTCTTACCCACATTTGAAAGCTTGATCATAATAGTCTCTACAGCAAAGAATTGCATGCTAAAAGCTAATGGTATTAAGCTGTTCAAAACATCGTGTATGCCCTATAAGTGCACACCCAAACAGAAGCAAAAAGTAGAGCTTCATTTAGCAAATTAGAGCAGAGCAGAAATAGAGATTTTTTTAAAAAAAAATGTTGTTGTCATATACTTGCCGTTTTATGAGGCCAACTTAAAAGAACACTTTTTGAAATTACTGTAAGGAGATAATTATTCAGTGTGGTAATAATAAGTGTATCTTCTCATTTGCAGGCTATAATTACAGTAACATTTGAAGTTCCAGGAAATATAAAAGAAGAAAACTTAAATATCTTTATTCAGGTAAGTAATATATCACTGTCAACTCAGAAAATCATTGCGGCTTTTTATAGAAACTCATCCCATGCCACTTTGTTTATGGAAACAACTTTTTCTTTTCATAGAATCTTCTATGGGAGAAGAATGTAAAAGATAAGACTGGGTGCGCCATGGATGTCATAAGACTGAAGGTTAGTCAGGAATTACCAGCTTCTTTGTTTTTTGCTTTTCGTCTTTACACCTAAAAAAATGGCAATGTGCTGTGAGTTACGGACCTCAAAGGTGCTGCTGGATCACTGTAGCAGAGCAGATGAAATAGAGAGTAGCAAGTTGTTGTTCCATGAATGACTCGGAAAGACATAGTTGGCAGAGGAGCAGACATTGATCCTACTTGTTTTGAGTGGAGAGGGCAGATGTACAGTTCCAGTGGCAGAGTTAAAAATCAAGCCATATTTGTCACTTTTCATTTTCCACCTCCATTGCTTTGAAAGATACCATCCATCTCACATATCTAGGGTTGAGATGCTATAGATTGGATCCTATAGATTGCCAGATGTACTAAAATTGTTGCCATAATATGCAGAAATTCAATTTTGCATAACATAGGAATGCAATACTAATTGCGTTCTACAGTTAACAACTTTTTACAGTATTGTCAGGCTGTAGTTTTAAAGATGCAGCTCATAACTATTCCTCTTCATGGGCATTCATATGTTTTTCAGTTGCCTGGTTTGAAGAGGAGTAGAGGTGACAATTCAGGATATATTTTCATTTACTTTATATCAAGCAGCCGAGTAAATAATGAAAAAATAAGAATCCAGTCGGTCATGTGGCATGCTGTAAGAAACATAAGAAAGTAAAGCTCTCGTTTGCTTCCTGAGAACACTTGACCATCTTAGATAGCAACATAATTATTTTACTTTTATTGGAAGGAAAATTGTTTTCTTGCTTTTTCAGCAACAAAATTAGAGTATCCTTGTTTTTCCCTTTCCTGACGAATAGAAGAGAGTAGCCACTGATGTATCTGAAGCTATCTGAAAAGCAGTAGTGCCATGCACAAGTATGTTTTTAGTGCATTGAGCATTGGAGTCTAATACTTTACGAGATGTGAGGCCTGTGATCAGGTGTGTGCTGTCCTTCAGTCACAGACAGATACACCTAAGCAAATGAACCCCAGGAAACTAATTACAGAATAAGTTCCAAAGTGTGTTGCTTTTATATTTATATTTTATCTGCTGTCATGACCCTTTTGGCAGTAATAGTCATAGAATTCCAACTAGAAGGTCAAATGGAGACCTATTTTATGAAATATTCTTAACTTTTTCTTTAAGGATGTGTCCTGTTTTAGGGCAAATTCTGGGAGGAATTTTCAGAAAGTATAAGACATGTTTTACAGAATGTGTTCCACTAAAGTATTTTAGAACATTGTACTATGAAGTGATACTGTTTTAATAGAGCTTTTGATATGTGGGTTAATGGACTCACGCTGACTGTAATCCCTTCTGTTGTTTGTTGTTGTACTTAACACATGTTTATTTTTTTTTCTCCAATATTCAGAGATTCTGTTTTAGAAAAGTAAATGTACTGAGCATAAGAGCTTAATTGGACTAATCTGAAATCAAACGTTTTTGTCCATTTTACATTGTTTCATTGGCAGGCAGGCTTTTATGGACTCCCATGTCAAACACCATGTATGTACTCAAAGAGGCATAGAAGATGATGAGATTTAATTTTTGCTTGAGCAGGCTAGGTACTGACAAGAGAGGAACAGAAGGCAAAGTGTAATTGGTAAAGTGTAGTTCTTAGCCTTTAACAAAATAAGGAGATGTAAAAGTGGATGTTACAAGTAGACATGTTGATTGACTAACAAGTGCACAGTTGCCAGAAATACTGTTCCCTCTTGAACTAAATTAAAAGTTTTGCTTCCCTTCTTACATATTTTATTTTTAAAGTTTTGTTTATATACCCTAACAGTTATTTTTCTGATAAGGGACTGGTATCTATTCAAGGCAAATCTCATAAAGTGATAGTCCAAGGTGTCCATGAGCTCTATGACCTAGAAGAGACTTCAGTAACCTGGAAAGAAGATGAAAAGAGAACAAACAGGCTGGTCCTAATTGGTAAGGGGAAATTACACATCTCCTTGTTTCTGAAGCTGGTTTTTTCAGAGACAGTCCTCTGACTTGGCCAGTGAAAAGCAATCAGACTAAACTGGGCAGAATAAGGAATAGTTTGAATGTTTGATCAAATATTTAGTAACTATAAAGAAGGTTTTAAAATGTTTTAATCAGTATTGTTTCTGAAAAGCTTGAAGTGCTGAGGTTCTGTGTTTCTATTTATTTCTATTTGCTGTGCAGTGTTTTATTACCAAAAATAACCTACTTTTTCCCCTTTCCCTTATTTGTGCAGCTTGAAGTCTCTTGTTGCCTTAATTTTAATACTGCTATTCTCACTGATTGCTATAATAAACTTTTTCTTAAGTTAGAAGAAGCTACTTGTATTGTTTTTTTGTAATGCACTGTAAAATACAGTTAGATATTTTATTTGTCTTTACAGGCAGGAACTTGGACAAGGAGATCATCAAAGAAGTATTCATAGCCACTGTGAGAGAAGAACGAGGAAAGAGTTGACAGAAAAGTATAAAAAAGATTAAATGTCAGTTCTAATTCTGCAAGGATTTTATAACAGAAAAGACTGAATGGCATAGACTGTAGTAGTTGCTCTATCCTCTTGCAATTTATGCAACAGTTAAACCCTGAAGTCTTCCCAAGAATTCCAGCTGACCTACTGTTTAAAGCTTAGCTCTTATGGTCTACAATCAAACACAATTCTCCTATTTTGGATTTGGCTGAACCTGTGTCAGCAACATCATGTAACTGTGCCGAAATGCAGATGGGCACAATGCTGTTATATTCTACGTGAAGCGTTACTCTGGGGATGTAGGAAACATGTTTGAAGCATAATGCTTTCTCTTGCTAACTCTCTTTCACTGGGAATGAAGCAATAGTGATTATTGCCAGTGATGTAATCACAGTACAGAATGTTTGGTGCTTACTATTAAACCGTCTTCCATCTCTTTCCAGTTGCTTTGTGATTTTTGAATGTATGCACTCATCACAGGTACTGCTAAACCTGTTGTATAATGAAACTAAAAATACCCAGGTAGCAGAGGTGCAAGATCACATAAAATAAATGCTGTCTGCACAAAAGCTGTGAATGCAGTGCCTGGTCACATAGTCAGCATTTTGAAAGATGTAGTTGAACCCTTTGATCTTCTAGGCCATTACCTTGCCAGTTGAGGATTTGGGGAACTGAGGACTGCACATTTCCACTGTGTTCTGTGACACTACTTTGAAAATGTAGTCTGAAGCTTTTATCTCTCTACTCATTACAATTTAGAGTTGAACTTCCTGCCCTGTACGTTCTCCAGTACTCTTTGTTCACCTCTTAGCTTTAGAGGGATATTTTGACTACAGCTGTGTGAAAGCAAAATGAGTCAATGCAAGAAGATAATGTAGAATTAAAAATGTTTACAAACAAAATTCTACTACATGCAGTTCTGAAGGATGGCCTTTAGCTACAGTGCTTGCTGTGGATGCTTGGCGATGTCTGAGTAAGTAAAAACTTGGTTTTGGTACTAGGAGTGTGTTACTTGTCTCACACCAACATTGAAAAGAAAAGAAGGAGGGCCATTCCTTCAGTCTCTCCCTCAGCCAGTATCAGCAGTATTAAATTTTTTCACTTTGGTTCTACTAGAATATGAGTTTGGAATTTGTTTTCAAAAGAGCTGAGGATGGAGACATTTATTAATCTTGCACTGCCTGGAGCTGGTTTCTCAATTGATTAAAATATTTAAGTCATGTATCTTAGCTAAGATAGAGCTCCTTAGTCTCGCAGTAGATACATCAGTAGGCATTCATTCCTCACAGTAGAAGTAGCTTCAGATAGTTTGAAGTAGTTTTTAGGACTTAATTTTTCTCTAAAGTGAGGTATAAAGAGAGAACAATCTGCTTACACAGTGTTGCTTTCTGTTTACCATACCTCAGTGGCATTTGACTGAACTGGTATTGGTGAGTGATACTGTGACTCTCTCCCTTGGCAATTAGAACTTTTCATTTTTAAAACTAGTATATGTTCTCACACTGTTTTGGACTGCATAAATGACACAGAGTCCTGCATGAAAATTTGTCAAATGATTGTCATCACTGTTATTCATTGAGCAGTAAGATCACATAAATTTTAATTTGTGGATAATAACATTCATATTTTTTGCTGCTCTTGCTTCCATTTGTCTCAGGAAAAGTGATCAAAATACCTCTTACCTTATAAATGCCTCAAGTAATGTAAGAACTCTATTCTCTTTAGAGCGGTTAATCTCTGATGTGTTACCTTTCAATTTGAAAAAAAGTTCAGAGACCTTGTAAGAAGAGCTTCAACTGCAAGTCATAAGGGAAAAAGCCATGGATGACTTACAGAGAGTCATATTTTAGATGCTTATTTTTAAATATTTGCTCACCCACCACACACTCCACCATAGTGTAAAATTTCCATGATGACTGTCAGTATACTGGAGGTTTTTTCTTGCTCTAGAGGGGCAGCTCTGCAGCTGGAAGTATATGCTCTGCACTCTGTATAGCTCATGTTGATACTACTTACCCTTTCTTGCTAGGACTATACCTGTGCTGCTTGCAATGGTAATGTCAGAGAAGCTATAGTCAGTATGCATATCTTTGTCTCTGCTTGTCTTCTGTAAACTGCCTGCATATTTCAGGCCGCCTCTGGGATGGAGAGCAAGCAGTGCCTGAGCAGGGTGGGAGTCTGTATTCCTCTTGCTGGCTGTCAGGATGCCCAAGTGCTTTGTCCTCTATTTTGTTCACACATAATGATGCTGGAAACATGCCAAGGACCTCATCTTTATCCTTGTCTCCCAAGAAAACCACTGCTTACATTTCATGGATATTTATTTAACCAACTTTTTTTTTTCTGGACTGTTCTTACATGCACAACCTGTGATGCTATGTCTTGTCTTTGCATCATGCCAGAACAAAAAGAAGAGAAAAGATAATGACAGCTCTGTAAAAGCTCGAAATTACTGTAATATTTGTGTTAATTGGGACCTATGTCAAGGATGGCCTTCTCCAAGGAACTAGAATTGGGGTGAAGTGAGGTAGAGGAGGGTGAAGGGGAAAAGCAGACACCAGTCAGCCCTGTCTTGGGGTTGTGGTGTGGATGGTGGGGCAGCTGGGGTGTGCTCAGTTTGGGCTGAGGAGGGATCTGGTGAAGATAAGAACTAGCAGTTCTTCCTGTGCAGATCCTAAGAAGGGCACACCTCCAAAGAAATGATGGCCATCTAGACCTGGGCTTACTTCCCAGCTGGACAGCTCCCACTAATAGTGCTTCAGTCCCTCCACCAAGAGACACAAAGCTCTATGTAGGAAGCGATCATGTTAACAAACCCCACACATTTTGTTCCCTAGCAGAGGCAGAGGAAATTCTGTCCTAGCGGCAAATTGCAATGATTTATTTACTCCTGTGCCTTCATGATTATCAAACATCTGCAGAAACAGACTTTACAAAGCAGCATCTTCCCCCAGAGTGTTCTACTTTCCATGTGTTTTTATGAGCTTCTTTAAACTTGAAGCTAACAAAAACTATATTCTTGCACTCCTGTGCCATTTGTTTATGTTACCAGTTGGGTTTAATCTTCAAGAATTACCCAGGAAGATGAATGGCTGATCATGGTTTAATTTATTATGCCCTTTAAAATGTAGGCAGTTCTGAATTTGGTAGTATTTTATTAGATTCTTACTTTTTAATTCTTATGTATGACCTCCTGCCTGCTGGAGCAGGTGGTTGGTTGTCCATGTTCCATCCCAGCTGCTGTAGGCAGGATGTGACCAGAAGGGACAGGACGGATGGAGTGGGGTCCCAGCCACATGCTGTCCTCATGAGCCATCCTCTTTCTCTACTGCTGTCATCAGCCCAGCTGCTCTGCAGAGCTCACAGCAACAGCATCTGCCTCTCCTTGTGGGGCATTTCCTCGCTTCTTACTCCTCCCATCATCCACATGAGCTTTTTTGTTTGCAACCATGCTTTGCTCATCCTGCACTGCTATGCAGCTTCACATTGCATCCAAATTTGTTATAAAAATTATATATACAATATATTTGCTACATACAGGTCCAGGTCTGCATGGTTTTAACTGATTGTAGGTGAATTGTTTCTGGCAGTGGGATTCCAGTGCTAGGCCTGTGGTGCATTTCTTATCACCCCTTATGCCTGTACTCCTCTACAACAAATCGTAGTGTCCACTTCTCAAGGCCACTGATACTGTATCAGTCTTGTTTCCCTATGATGCATTATTACATTAAAGCCATGAATATCTCATCCTACGCAGAATGGCAGCTTGTTACTACGAGCTGTAAAAAATATGGTTGTAACATCCAAGGATAAAAAAGTAAAACAAATTAAAAATTTACACTGAAACTGCTGTCACAAATAAATTGAAGTCAGAGTTTCAGGCAGGTCAGGAAAAGATTGGCCAGACCAGGTGTGGCAGACCTCAGTGCTGAACTGCTGCACACTCAGTACTAAGCTGGTGGCCTGTTACTGGCAGTGGCATCCTGCAGGATGGCAAGGCTGCATTCCCATCCCAATAGACACATAGTCCTTTGCTCTTCCAGCTGTATACACGCAGGCAAAAGAGGAAATCCAAGTTTGGCTATGGCCTGCAGCTTCACAGAGACACCTGCTCAAGGTGATCCAGTGCACCTTGGTCTCAGTCCCGCACACATCAACAACCACAGAAATTTTCAGAGAAGATGCAGCTGTAACAGACCAAGCATCAAGCAGTCTAGGATGTGCATTGCCCATTAAGAAATGAGTAAAACACTTGTAACTTGCACTTACTTTACAATATTGGTCTAAAGTGTGGTTTTACTTGTAGTGCTTCCAGTCTTTGAGCATAATGGAGAGTCCTAGTGATCTTACTGTCCTCACTCAGCTAGTCTGAAATAGCTACTAATTTCACATTGCTCTCCTAATAGGATTCAAATCTGTTGCATCTTTTTCGGTTTAATAATTTCAATCTACAAACACAGCTAATTTGTTATTTGGTTTCTCTATTGCTTTCTCTCCAGTTCTCTGTACTGTTTTTGAAATGTTCAAGCTTTTTTTTTTTTTTTTTAATCGGAATGAGCAGCTAATAAATATCTTAAACTATTGAAATTGGTATTTTTTTATAATTTCACTTAAATGCAACAGACAAGGCTACATTTCTCTGTCTTGACCAGTGCAGACTTTTGTTTGAATTCACAAGAGGTTGTTCAGAATCACAGCATTGAACCTTATCTTATGGAGAAAAAAACCCCTACATATATGCTACAATTACCTGCTAACAGCATATAACAACATGATGCCAGTCTAATGTTATAACAAGATGAAAGGGCTTGGTTGTTGTAAACTGATATGGCTGCTATCAGTGTATTGGGAGCTACATGAGGAAAGGCTTGACATTCCTGTGACATTTAAGCTGTACTTTCCAAGATGCTTCAATCATAACCATAGAATCACAGAATCATAAAATAGTTTGGTTCGGACGGGACCTTTAAAGATCATCTAGTCCAACCCCTGCACTGAGCAGGGACATCTTCAACTTGATCAGTTTGCTTATCAATCACAGCCTGAATAAACAAAACTTCTTCAATAATGTTCTCATTTGTTATTTAGTATTTGTTATTTATTTATTTGTTTGTTTATTTGTTTATTTGCTTATTTGTAAATGTTCTGCTACTTGTTTCTGAAAACATGCCTGTAGGATCAGCATCTGCCTTTCAGGAATTGGAGGAAGGTGTGTAAATATGAAAAGTGACACAGTTGCTGGAGTTCTGGTTTGCAAACAGGAATAACAGAAAGTTCTATCTCAGAGGACAACTTGAAGTTAAGACTGTAAAGCAGCACATTAATTGTGCTGAAAGAATTTACTATCCAATAATGAAGAAGATTTTACTTGGTGAAGAATTCTGCCGTTGTTTCCTGGGGAAACCGAATTTGTCCCAAAAGACGATTTATCCCAGCTGCTCCATTTCTTTGTTTTTGTTTGCCATCTGGTAGCCGATCTACTCACAGGTAGGAAAATGTCACATTAAACGAGTATTTGGTGTCATCTAGTGGTAACATTTGTTTCAGCAACTTTGTCAGCTGTTCAACTAGGCAGATGTAGTCTTCAAGGAAACTAACTGATTTTGGTGTATTGCTTTTTTTCTAGGTAAAAAAGGAGAGAGTTTATGGAAAATAAAAATATGTATCCCTTTAGAGTGAACCATCCCTAGATGGTTCAGTCTAAAATCAGCGTGAGATTTTTTTCCCCTGCAAATTCTTTCCTCTTTCTTCTAAAAGTAAGAGAACACTGATTTCATTATTTTGATGGAGGACTTTGCTGACATAGTTGCAAGACTGAATTATGATATCAAAAGTGCCTGAGAAGCTAAGTTTTAGCTTTCCTGCACTGCCACCATAGGAAGAGTGATAACTTTAATCATGTTCTTCAAAAAGAGCGGTCAGAGTGCAAAGTGTTTTCTTCATTACATATTTTTAGTCTGGTGGGGATTTTTTTTTTACCTCCCTCCACCCCCCAGGTATTCCTGATGCTACAGGATGGAGAGTGTTGCTGATTAATTATATAGCCATGAAAGTGACTGGATGGGAATTGGCATCATTGACATAATCTGATCCAAAGTAAAACCTGACAGGCAAAGGTCAACAAGAGCAAGTCAAACCAGCACCTTCAGTTAAACAGGTAGGTAGAAACAGCCCTTCACTTCTGTGCAAGAGGAGCATACTGGGAAAAAGAACTGGTCATTCCAGAGTAACTAAGTCAGCATGTTAGTTCTCTGAAAGCATTGTAGTCTAAATAAAACAGACTTGGTCAAACAAGTTCAATGACAGATTAATTTTTGCAGTGGTAGGCTGTAGAACCAGATGAATGGTCATGCAAAACCAAGAATGGAAGACACACCAAAACAGAAAGGGTAGTTTGGCTGTCAACAATTTCCAACCGTGTACATACTAATGGATAACCCTAACTAAGTACTGTCCCAGGTTGCAAGTCATGAGAAGTGAGAGCAAACTCTTCCGAGATGAGCCATAAGGTTTGGTAGGTTACAAGAGAGAAAAATAAATCAGGCTTTGGCTGCCGACAGCTCCACAGAGGCTGGCAGAGCAGATATGACCACAGAAGGAGGCGCTGCTCCACCACTTTCCACACCTCATGGTGGCACCTGCAGTCACCCAGGGCCCCCAGCTGCTAGCCAGGACTTCGATCCAAATCTCTTCACGTATCCTGAAATTACACCTTTGACTCATTTTCTATGATTTTTTCCTGGACCTTAGTCAAAGGTTTGTCCTGATTTATTTGTAT
This sequence comes from Muscicapa striata striata, assembly GCA_030060385.1. NCBI lineage: Eukaryota > Metazoa > Chordata > Aves > Passeriformes > Muscicapidae > Muscicapa > Muscicapa striata. The sequence goes on from JAREIS010000060.1 coordinate 4,249,795, forward strand.
AATTTTAAAGGACTGTTCTTATGTCTGTCTAATCTTCCAGAAGAAACAATCAGAATCATTTGAATTGGAATATGGAAGGGTTGTTTAGCAGACATGGCATGCTGCTGTGAGAAATTTTCTTCCTTTTATCAGCTATTGTCAGAAGATAAAACAAGCTCCCTGGCAAAATAAATTTGTCAGGTAGAATTTAGACTATGTATGCTGAAAAATTACTTGACCCTTGACATGCGAAGAATTCTTAAAAAGAGAAAAATCTCAAGTGCTTTGTCCAATAGAATTCCCTTAAATGGCAGAGAAAGACACAGCTGACATGGCGAAGTTAACTATTTTTCAGTGGGTGCAAAAAAACTGCAAAGCAAACCATTAAGCAACTATGCAAAGTGATCAATACCATGATGTTGACACTTTACTAAAGAATCACTGGAATTCTGTCTGACACTCTTCCTTAAAACAGGGCTTTTTAATCCTTATGTTCCAAAGTGCTTTCTAAAAGGCCAGTGAATTTGTTTGTTGAACTGAAACTTAAACAGATTGTGTCTTTCACAAAACTCAGAAATAAAGCTGCTATTAAAATCCTCCTCCATTTGAAGGAGCTGTTTTTCTATGCTGCTTTATTCTTCCTTTTTTGGTTTTTTTGTTTGTGTTTCTGTTTGTGTTCCTGAGTAGTTTAAGCTTTGAGTTCTTGTTAGAGATGCTATGACTCAGAGCAGTGATGTTATTTTGCTTTTATTACCTTGCTTTATTGTTGTAGAAGGCAAATATATATAAGGCAAGGAATCCCTGTATCAATCATTATGTTGACTGTGTATCTTCCTTCAGATATGTTGGTGAAGACATGTTGTAGGAACATTTCTTTCTATTTGTTTTTCAACTTTTCATATGCTTTTACTTAATGTTAAAAATCATTGGTTTTAAAATGGATGAAAAATAGATCTCTACTATAAATTCAGTCTCTTTTTCATGTACTAATCTGTAAGTACAGCAAGAAAAACAGTGATATTTAATACTCAGCATTCCTGGGCTAGGAGATAAATAAGCAGGATAAATTTGAGAATGCATTCTGTGTTATCACTGCCCAGCTCCCAGCATCAAACCATTGTGTCTCAGCTCAGGTTTTCAGTTTACTCAGTAATTCCACCACTGAGAAGGATGGAGATGCACAGAGAACATGCTTGCTTGGAAGGAGGGGACTTCAGACCCTGAAGTAATCTGTTTACCAGGAACCCACAGTGCACAAGTGGGTGATGATGTGAAAGAGGCCATTCAGTTGGCAGTATCTGTAAGATGTAGAACATTGTAGAACATGTCACCTGAGCATTACAGCCTGGAGGGCCTTGTGATACGTCACTCTCATTGGATGCAGTGGCAGCAGCTATTTCTTGCACCTCTGAAAATCAGACTGGGAATCTGCAAGTCTTTAGTCTTAGGAATGGTTTGGAAGCCGCATTTTATTCTTTGTATATCATGTGCTGGAATGACAATCATACAGACAAATTTTCCACTTTTAACTGGTGACATAATTGGTAAATAACCATAAATGGGAGTGTAAGGCTTCCACAGTGTATCTGAAATAAGTTCCTGCTAAATCAGGCCTTGACAACACAGTGCTTACTTGGCAGTACAAACAGCTTGTTAAACAGAACATATCTATCTCCGTCATGCAGTCTACCAAGATTGTGGTGACTGCACACTTAATTTTACATAAAGTATTATTAACTAACCTATTTTCAGTTAGAAAGAGGGTATGACTCACTTGATTATTTGAATAAACTTCATGCATCCTTTGGACATTTTGGAGGATGCTCCTTTTATAAGAGCTGCTTTTGCTGTTAGGTTAATGATTGATAATTGTCCTGGTTCCTTCACTCAATCCTTTTCTTCCTTCCTGTTTCTCCTGATTAGATGGATAGTAACAGCAATTTTATAAGCCAGACCTGGCTTACACAACATCACAAATTGCTGGCATAGCAGTAAATCAGTTATCAATTACGAGAAATATGTTTTAAGGAATTTTTCCTGTTTGGGCTTTGTAAATCAATTTGCATGTAAGTTTGTGTGAAAATGTTCCTTAAAACAATCAGCCTGTTTCATAGTATTTACAGACTTGCAGCTGTAGTGAAACATAGCCTTTCTGGGGATTAAGTAAAATTTCCAGGAAACAACTTGATGAGTATCCATGAAATCATAAATACTAGTTTCAATAAAACTCTGCAACAAGGGAACTAAATTTCCTATAAGAATATAAAATACATTTCCCCTGACTTTTCTAATAGAAATGCTTGCATAGAAAAACTTTAATTTGTGAACTGAAAGACAAGACAGATATAATCAGTCAAAATATCCACCAATTTTTCAATTTTATTTTCTCTTTTAATTTCTTTTAATTCCTAAGTAATTTACATTTTGAAACAAAATCATTGCAAGTTTAAGAAAAAAAAAGCAGAAAATTCCTCATTTGGAAGCACTGGGGTTTAAAAGTGGTTTTGTTCTTATTAGCAAAACAATATAATTATTGAATTGCAATTTTTGGAGTGGTTTAAATGAACTGACATTTTATTTTTAGAACTTTTTTGTTTCAAAAGTGATGAACGTAGTGTGAGCTTAAAGACAAAACTTGCTTAGTTAATGGCACTGGTTCAATTTCCCTGCAACATTTGCAAGCTGATACAAAACATTTTTCCTTAACAGAAAGGAAGTATCATGTCCACAGCAATTTCCTGTACATTGGCATCAAATCAGAACTGGGCTTCCATAATCTACCTTCAAGAAAATCCATTAGTATTTTCTGCCATCTTGCAGAGGGGACACTTCAGATCACCAGGTCAACTGAATTAGAAGTAATCATATGGCTATAAAGGGCTTCTGCTGCCCTGGGACAGACTTCTTTCCTTCAAGTCCACACAGGCCAATTCCCAGCTCAGTGCATGAAAAAACTGGACCTATAGGGGACAAAGGCACCAGTAAAACGGTGGTAAAAAAAAGATTGTCCAACACAAAAATATAGCTCTCAAAGGAATTAACACTGCCATGTTGTCACAAGACAAAGCAGTTAGGGCAAACATTTTAAGGCTCAGGAATTAAAAAGCTTTAAGAACCAAGTAAGAACCCAAGTAGGGGGTGAAAACATTTCTGAACTAGATTATGCACACATCAAACCAAGTTTCTAAAATTGGCCTTCAGAAAGCTAATTGTCGTAGTTGGAAACAGAACAAATTTAACATGTATCCTGTCACTCCATTAAACTGTTTTTTATTTTAACAACCTTTAAAAAACTCACTCACAGCACAGTTCAGTAATATTAAGAATCCATCTAGCTGTTGTTTCCCAAGAAGACATTCCAGACTTTTATTATCATCCCAAATCGATAATTATTCATTTGTTGAAGATACACAGCAGTAATCAGTTAATGCACTGCCGTATTGGCCATTTACAGAGACCTCCACTTCTCAATGACATCTGCTGACAACAGGACTGCTTATGGGACTTGCATTGCTATAAAAGAGAAATTGAAGCACTTACCCATGGATAAATGTATCAACATAATGCTAATCTGGGTGCTAGAAAACTGAAGAACTGAATGAAAAAAAGTAAAAAATTGTTCCTTTTCTTCAGCTTTTGTACTAAAATGTTCAGGCACTTTAAATTAACTTCTTCATCCTTTCCACTGCTCCTGTGAAAAAAATCCTGGTATTCTATTTTTTTAAAACAAACCTGAGGTCCCTCCTGAAATAGCATGACTTTATGACACTATTTTGCAAAGTATTACAAGAATCATAATGAAAGAGGTGTTACATAACCTTTTGGATGGACTTACCTAAAGCAGAGCTTGAGTTTGAACTAAAAAATTTACAGTGCTCAGTACAACCCATTACAGCTCTGGTAGTGCCTACACTTCTGGTAGTCAATGCTTGAAAAGAATGTAAAACACACCTTTTCATTACTGTACATAAATTGCATGGGTTGAGACAAACAGTTCTGGAAAATTGTCATTGATTGTCCCTCAAAATATATATTCTGAGAATGTCTGTGTTTCCAGAGTTTTTAAAATTGATACAAATTGATATATTTTCTTCCAAATGCTCAACACATTTTCTCCATCCATATGAAAAATGCAGTCAATTCTTTATTCCAAAGACTATCACATTTCCTCTTACTTCAGTCATGTGTTTTTCTTTATTTGGATCTTATCTCTTCTACCATTTTCTATCTTTGTTGCTGTTTTCTTGTTGGGTACCTGCTCTGGTAGATAGCAATTATCTGATTTTATTTCAGCTCTCACTAACGCGCACTAATGCAATGTCATAGTTTCATTGCTGTCAGTGCCCAAAATTATTTAAGATACAGCTACCTCATGTAAATTTTGCTTTGTTTATATTAGGGATATGACAACTGACATTTCCACAGAGCAGATTTTTCCCTTTTGCTCTTTAAAGTGCATTCTGAATCAGTATAAGAAGCCACAACCATGACTACAGGCTAGGAAGTCTAACAAAAGAGATGAGATTACTCTACATGCTCTGGCCCTCTGCTGCAGTATATGGCCCACTATAAAGGTATTCTGCCAATAGAGCTAAAATTCGTGTATCTGCTTAGATGGATCATTTTGTTAAAACTAAACTGCTGGCTACCATAGCATGCTTTATTGTGTTTTACTGTGATGGCAGCCATCCCTGCCAAATAAATGTATGTGTAGAAAATTTTATCTTTAACTGTCACACTCTATTTGCTATGAATCACTAAAAAGCCTGCAGAAATAGGGCTCAAAACCATGACTGAGTTCCTCTGGTTACCATTCAGCAGGTGACTCTCACTGACTCTTAATGAAATACTGAATGAACTACTCAATGAAGTCAGCCTCTGTAGAAGACAAAACCATTTTACCCATTTGCATGGCCACCTGCTATCATTGCAGCTAACACGCTGCTGTGTTGAACCGTAACACTCCACCAGGCTTCTGAGCGGTATATGAACAGACTCCTTCACAGAAACGAGAAAAATGCCTTACAAAACTATTTTTGCCTGCTCAGATATAGGTCTATCTACACCAGGGATTTCCTAAGCACAAGAATGACATTGAGGTTACAGGACTATTTTTCCCAACTCCCCGACCAAGAGAGTTGTCCTGGCAAAACAATGCTGTGTGGGCCCAGTGTGAAAAGAGCATTTGGATGGAAAATTTCAGCTGATGTTTGACAGTCACAGGCTGTCATCTATAAACACAGCCTTTATACTGCGAAATGTCAGGCGTCCTCTAGCAGTCGCTAGTGCCACCACCTCTGCATTTAATTTAAGCAGAATGAACTCATGTCAATGAACTAAGCTTTACCACACATCTGTATGAAATACCTTAGTTTATCACAAGGAAAGAAACCTTCACGGTTGTCTTTACAGAGAGTGAGCCTGGAAAGAAACCACCGCGGTCAGTAAGAAAGCCCGTCTTTAAGTTTACTTGCTATGCAAAAACTTTGCTTTTGAACAATACAGTAAAAGCATGTATTAAAAAAATCTATTCTCTATTGGTTCTTTAATTGCCGGCTCCCCCATTTCCTCACCGGGGCAGTACCACTGCCCGGCCTCACCCCAGCCGGGATTCTCCGCTACGTGTGGGTGCAGCCGCCGTGCCCAGGGCAGCCGGGGCGGGGGGGCCCGGCGCTGACAGACCGTGATCCCCCGAGCAAGTGTGCTCGCTGCCTCCAGTTACACCCCTGGCAGGAGCCCGCGGCGCTCGGCTTCGCTTTCCAGGGTTATTTTTGGCCGGGGCCGCCGCATGCTGATGGCAGCGAGCTGGCGGGCCGCGGGCGCCTTGCCGGGCAGCGAGGCGCCGGCGGGGCTCCCGGCGGGGCGGGCGGGGAAAGGGCGGTGCAGCCCGGGCCCGCCCCGGCTCCCCCGCGACGCCGGGCTCCGGCCGGGGCCGCCGGGGGCCGAGCTAGCGCGGCCCCGCCCGGGAACGCCTCTGGGTCCCACGGCCGGCCGGGCAGCGTGCGCCAGGCCCGCCGCTTCCCCCGGAGCGACGGCCGGGCGGGCGGCACCGCCATGGAGCGCACCCCCATCCCCGTGCTCACCGTGCAGACCGCGCCCTACGAGGACCAGCGCCCCACGGGCGGAGGGGGCCTGCGGCGGCCCACGGCGCTCTTCGAGAGCCAGCGCAACTACCTGCCCAACTTCGTGCAGAGCCTCCTTTCCTCCGTCGACCTCCGCGACCGGCAGGGCTGCACCATGGTGGTGGGCAGCGACGGCAGGTACTTCAGCAAGACGGCCATCGAGATCGTGGTTCAGATGGCCGCGGCCAACGGGGTAAGCTGTGCCCTCGCCCTTCCCGCCGCCCCTCGGCGGCTCCTGCTCCCCGCCCTGGCAGCTCCATGGGGCACGGGGCACACTGACCCCTCCGTGCCATCACCGGCGGCGCTCCGGGTGGAGCGTGCTCCGAGCAGCCCGGCGCTGCTGCTTTCAGCGCCGTGCCCGTTCGTGCCTGCCCCGGGAGCACGGGGCACACTGACCCCTCAGTGCCATCACCCCGCAGAGGAGCCCGGTGCTGCTGCCTTCAGCGCCGTGCCCGTTCGTGCCTGCCCCGGGCTGTGCCCTTCGCCTTGGCCAGGTGCTGGCGGGAATGGTGGCAACCTCTGGAGACTGCGAGCCGTGCCGTGCTGCTTCACACCTTGTTTTAGAGGGAGGAAGGCAGTGTTTCAGAGTGGGAGCTGAAGCATAGGGCTCCACTCTGCAAGAGAAAATGTAGCAGAGTTAAAATTAAGTACGTGGGAAACAAAACATCTGCTGCTCAGGATATTTTAAAAATAATTCAAGGAAAATGGTGCTGTTGAAGGAAGAGGAATTCAGCATTTTACCCACACTTTAAGAAAATAATAGTTCTTTTCTCTTGGTCAATTGCTAAAAAATTATAAAATGCAGTGGTGGCAGAAACCTCTGGTCAGACGGGGTACAAATTTTTCTTGTGCAGTTTTCAAAGTAGGAAAGAACTCGGGAAGAAAACTTACGTCTTCCTCTAGATACATGTGCATTCATGTGTGAATGTGTATGTACAGAAACCTGGAAACACCAGATTGTGCAGGCTTGAAGGTCCTACTTCAAAGCGGAGCTGAAACTGCCATCACTTACTAAGATGCCTAGACTGATCCTCTAGGTTGGCAAAAGAAGTGATATAATTTTATAGGTTTTTTTTTGGGGGAAGGGATTTTTTTAAAAAAAAGCTCAGTACTTTAAAGGCAGTCCTTTCAAAAGATCTTTCAATTTTGAAATGAATCTCCATATGTGTTTGAACTTTCCCTGCTGATTTGTTGTCACGTACAAGACCAACCAGTCTGTATGAATGATGAGTATTTTAAATTTACTTCTGAAGCATGTTCTCAGCATGCTGATAATATCAAGCAGATGCTCTGTGTTGCCTGAGATTTTAGAGGTTATGTTACATACTGTCAACCTAGTGCAAAATCTCTTTTCACATAGGGACTTGGTAGAGGCCAGGGTTTATGTGGCCCAGGGTGTGGGAGGGCTCTGTGGGGGACACTGGTGAAAGTGGGGACAGTCTAGCACAGTGGTTCCATCTGCAGTGCAGGGAAGGGAGCATGCAGGGAGTGAGTGTAGGGCAGAGGAGATGGGCTGGTGTGTTAGGAGTTGCAAGGAAGGTGGGACAGGACACGGAGAATTGCTGCTCCCCAGCCCCACTGCCATTTTAGCTCCGTGGAGATAGGCTCACTGATGGAATTGTACCTGTTGACTACATGGCATAAAGTGCAGCAACAGCTAAAGCAGGAGCCCAGCAGCAAGAGCTGCTCTGCAGAGGCTGAGGTCCTTGCAGGAATGGGTTACCAGTGCAGGGTGACCGCAAGAACTGAGGCACTGAAGAAATTTAGGGTTTAGAGGAGCAGGGGCTTCTCAGCTGAGAGTTATGCTGACTAATTTTTCCTGTCAGCCTGCCTCCTTCCTAATGCTTCTGTCACATTCCCCATCTTTCTGGAATATCTTTCTGACATCAGGAGATTTCCAGTTTGAGATGATTCTGACACCTTGCTGTAATAATGCTTTCACCTTTCTTAAGTTACTGCAAGTTTCTTAAAAACACAGTTTCTCCCTAGTGCTTTCTGAAGCCAAACCCCAAACTTTTCTGTTCGAAGTTCTCATATTATTCTCTTGTTAGTGACACAGTCCTCAGAAATTCAGCAGCCCAGCTGGTAGGGAGCTATTGAAAGGGCTTCCCATTTCCATGTTCTAATGCTCTGTTCCCTCTCTAACATTCTCACCCTGCTTATCCTCACCTCTGTTTCTCTCAAGCACAATGTAAATGCATTAAGTTTCACATTTACTTAGTGGTATTTGTATGTTTTATTTTTTGGTTGTTAAAATACATCTGCTGGGAAAATACCTAAATCTCCGTGGTAGCATTGTTGAGTGCTGTGCTATATAAATAGGGGGAGAGGAAGAGAAAACTCATGACAGCAAAGATCTGTCCCTTTGGATGAGGTTCATATCGTGAGAAAGCATGTTGCTGATATCACAGGAAAGAAGTGAATTGAATCAGATGAAACACGGGGAAGGCTTGAAAGGTGCATTGAAAGTGTTCAGCTGCCCTGAGTGCCAGCAGTGCTGATAAACTGAACTTTAATCTCCTTCCTGGAAGACATACTGAGAGTCATGGCTAGTTGTGCTGGCTGAGTACAAAAATAAAAGTGATTTTCTATTATCATCTGTAAATGGATTGCCCTTTAGAGTTGCTAGGTTCCTCTTGTTCTAAATTGGTGACTCATCCCACATTCTCCCTGTGCTAACAGCCTAGCATGGTTGGCATAGGCGCCAGTACAAGGAATGAGATGAGGTCCCTTGCTCAGTCAGCTGCCAATGCTTGGCCTGCCTTCTTCTCATCCTCGGTGCTGCTGGCTCATGCCCTCCAGCTCAGGGCTGCAGGTCCATGCACCACAGCCACAGCCTCCTCAGCCTTCCCCTGGTGGCAGCAGCTACAGGCTGGCCCATGCTCTGCAGCTGTAAGCAGCACATGCTCCACCAGTTCCTTGTGTTCAGAGCCCAGGGTGGCTAACCAGGGCTGCCCTTCAGTGAGTCACACAGCTGGGATGGAAGCAATCACATTTGGGTGAGGGACTGCATGTCATGGGGCGGTGGGGGAGAGTGAGGAAGGCCAGACAGAGGTCCTGTACCGTTCTGGGTTGCAACAAGCAACAATGTGGAGTGGTAGAAGGATGTTTGAGGGTCTGTTTCCCTTTTTGCCTGTATCGTGCCAGTAGCAGTATGTGTCAGCCTTAATGTCTGGAAGAACTGAGGTAGAAGGGTCCAGCAGCTGCAATACAATTCCTCTATGAATTAGGTGCAGATATTTACATCGACCCACCAACTGCATGGGGTGTCTCATTTTTGATGGGAAGTTTAAATGAGAAGCTGTTACTTGTGAGTCTCAGTGGCAGGTCAGAAGGCAGTGATCTTACACCAAGTATGGAAAATCATGACAACATGCTAGAGAGACTGTGGAGTGTTGGTGGTAATGCTGTGGAAGTTTGAGATGGCAGAGTGGAATTTTCTGGCTGTCTCCTATGTAATACCATATTGATTTTATTTCCATGGCTTTTCATGCAAATCTTGCCCTCCCTCCCTGGGTCTGTGTGATATTAATTTGCTTCTACACTGAGTGTGGTGTTCAGTCATCTTTAGGATACTGTAGTAAAATACAGGAAGGCACAGCCCCAAGTTGTTCAGGATATAATCTGCTTTCTTCATGTTCTTTCAAGTGTAATTGACTGAGGCATGTGAGAGATTACTGGGAAAAATAATTTTAAAAAGCATTAAGTGACTCCATGGCAATCAGCTCAATCGTCTGAAGAGGCACAGCTGTGAGCAGTAATATTGCATAAAAGTGTTCTTGTAAAGTACTTGTTAGGGTACTTCATTCTTTCAGCTGTAACTGTTTGCTGAGGGTCTTTGTTTCTGCTGTTGTTACTAAAAGTACAGTGGCAAAATAGAATGTGGTATAGGGAGAGAGTATTAGAAGAGATGTTGCATGCCTGTGATCTTGTAGCCGTGTAAGTTTTTTAATTCCAGAGATAATCTTTCTGTGCTATGAAATTGTCCAAGATTTTCAGAAGGGTATTACTGGAACTTTAATTGTGAGTCAGTATGTGGGTACAGTTTGGTCACTGTTTTAGCTCAGATTATGAGGAGTCTGTAAAAACAGATATTAATTAAATTGATTAAAGAAATAATTAAATGCTAATTTAGCATTTGATTTAAAATGGAGAGATTCTCTACCAAGGGAAGACAACCTTGTGCCTTCCTGCCACCAAAATGAAAAAATCGAAGGAAGATGGATAGCACATTTACACTTCCAAGGTCTGCACTGTCCTCAGGGAGTTTTGTAGCAGCACTGATGATCTTAATATAAGGTGAAACTTTATGGTAGTCTCTGCAAATAAAATACCAATGTATCATTTATGTAATTTGATCTGTAGGATCCTTAATTTAGAATACTAAATATTGCAATATTTCTATAGTACAGAAGTTAGCATAATAAAGAATATTTCAAAGTAGTATAGAAATAGTAGCCTCATGACAAGTGCTTAAGGCAAATCAAATTACTTATTTTTGTTAATATTTGGTGTCCAGTAAAATGGGAAAACTGGTTTGTGCATCATCTGCTGAATGGGAAGAAATGAAATATGGTGAAGAGAGAATCCTAGGTAATTTGTGCATTCTGAATAATTCAATATTGTACTAACTTTTAAAAATACAGTGTTGTGTATATACTTTATATTTATATTTATAAAAATTTATATTTATATTTAGAAATACTCAAAACATGCTTGTCATAAGCCTTCATGCAAGTGTAAATACACTTACACTTGGGTACCTCCAGAGTACTCAGAGTGGTTGTTTTCAAGCATTTTGTGAAATTTTATGGCTGTCATATTCCTTTTGTTTACCCATACACAATGCTGTTTTAAGAGCTGGCACACATTTCTGACAGCTGTATTTGGAAGATTGAGTCATTGCTCTAGCATTCTACATGCTTCGTAGTTTTAAAAAAAAGGAGGGACAATATTCAAAACTAACAATTTCAAGGTTTTTTTAATCATATTTTTCTTTCCATGATAATTTTTTGTTTGTTTCTTAATTTATTAACTCCTGTTTTCTAGCAACATTCCATAGGCTTCAGTATTATCTGTGAAAACTCTGAAAAGAGAAGCAGGTAGACCAGCAATCATTCTTTCATCAAAGCTTGAGGTAGAAATCTCAGACAGAAAAATGCATTTTCTGCATGTTTTTTAAAATTCAAAAGCAGATCCTGTGATTCTTAGTGAAAGAGAAAGGGCTAGATGTAGTTTGTGATTGAGGAAAATTATCAAAAAAATAACCCATGGAAGAAGTTGATAATTTCTTTGTGATCTTAATTTTTAAAATTCAATTAGTTCACAAAACCAGTTTAAATAAACAATCTTCTAATCCTTTGCTCTTCTGAAATTATTTGGACCCACACTTCTAAGCAGCTAAAGTCCTCTTGTGAGTGTCCGGAAGAAGGTCATCTGTATACGAGGGAGCAGCTCTTTATGGACAGGAGGCAGGTAGTGACACCTCCTGTGCTGTTGCTTTGCCACACAGGCTGTGGAGCTTTTAAATGTCCTTCAAACTAGAGAATGAATTCTGAAGTTCAATTCCCTGTCTGTTTTCTGATGGGAAGTGGGAGGGATTCAGTGTTCTGCCTTTCCCTCTGCCTCCCTAACTGCCCTGCCCCTTCCCAAACTACCGCTCAGTAGTGGTGGTGATGATGCTGGTTTATTTGATTTTTGTTTTTATTATTGATGTTATTAAGAAATTCCAGACTTAGACAACGTCCTTTTAAGCTCCATATGTAGCTGCCTCAGTTCTCATTTGTAACACTTAACCTCCCGTTTGGGTTCCCCAGAAATTGAAACTCTCTTGTATTTCTTTGTAAATACATTTCTTGCTGGCTCCTGGATTATTTATGTTAAGCTGAAACTGTACTATCTGCGTAGGGAATGAAGGCATGGTTTTGAAATTGGAACCTTGCAGTGGAACTGCACGTAATACCAAGTGCATTGAGTCAGTGTTTAATAACACCGCCTGAAAGGGTTTTTTTTATTTTAAGAATGGTGGGAACTTCCCTTGCTCAGCTGTGCCCTGGGAAACACACCCTGCTCGTTTGGAATAGCCAAGGAGTCACTGATAGCTGCAGGAGGAGCAGTGCTTTCTATGGGTCAGGACATCCAAGGCTGTCTTGCCAGAAGAGGTGCAACTACACGAGCCTGCAGGTCCTCCTGTAGGGTGATACGTGTGATTACACTGAAAGGCTACTCTGTTTAAGGCAATTCTCTTTCTGTTCTTTTTCTATTAAAGCCCCAACTCTGCAAATGCATCCTTGGAATCAGCTCTAAACTGTACCAATACCTGAGAGCCTTTGCTAATTTGTGGGGTTATCCATCAGGTTTTAGTAGTAGGATGATAGCCTAGTGTTGTTCTTGGGAACTTTGCAAATCTTTGTAGTTGTGCTCTTGCTTTACTGTCATATCCAGGCCACTGGGATTAAATGTGCCAGGCTACAGTATTTTTTGTCAGTGCTCCAGGTTAGCATGCAACCAACTTACAGATATTTCTCTGCAAAAGAGTATGTTCTATACCAAGACTTTACCATTTCTATCCTGTACCTATATGCCTATTGTGTGTGTGTGTTTATATACAAATTTTCAAAAATTTAGTACTATTCAGAGTGCTTTGGCTTGTTTTTTCCATGTAGATTGGCAGATTGGTTATTGGACAGAATGGGATCTTATCCACACCTGCTGTTTCGTGTATCATCCGAAAGATCAAAGCTGCTGGTGGAATTATTCTAACAGCTAGCCACAGTCCTGGGGGACCTGGAGGAGAATTTGGAGTCAAATTTGAAGTTGCCAATGGAGGTATGTTTTTTTTTTTTTGAGGCACTAAAACATTGCATCTTGGTATGCTGAAAATGGTGTATGAGGACAACTGACTGTCTGTAACTATGTGTTTTTAATTTGCTCTGTTAAAACTGTGAAGAACATAGGCATCTCTTTTTCCTTAAATAATGTAAGTGTATTTCCGTGCATGGGTCTGAAAAATAAGCATTAAATGTTCATTGAAGCCCTTGGAGTAGCTGTAAATTTCTGTAAACAACAGAGTTGCCATCTGTTTTTTACAGTCATTTATGTAGCCATCCAGATCACCAGAACAGTTCTGATCCTTTTATGAAGATGCCTCTGAGGGAGCTGTGTTTTCCTCATATTTCTGTTTTGCTTGTCTTGGCATTTACTTTAAAGCATGTAATTTCAGAAGTACTGTAAGCAGAATAACTCACTGTCTTGTATGGAAGAAGACACTTCTTATGTTTACCCAGGAAGTAACTAATCTTATCCAGGTAGAGGGTTGTACCATTTTACCACTGCAATTCCATAGTTGAATAAGGGAATTTTTGTATATAGGTGGAGTCTTGTTTTCCAAAATTGACAACTAACACATGTAAGTATGTTATAGGTTCTGTATGTTTTACTTTATAGATCTGTGTACACTCACATAACATAACTCAGTTATGTTGCTGACACCTTGTATACCTCACATATGTAGAGTGCTTTCCAGCTGAAAAACATGAACTGAAAGTGCTTGTAAAATGTTTCTTTCCCCATTTTGAAGGTGTGAGGTGCTCTCTCCTCTAGATGGGGATGCTTTCTCCCTTCTCTCTTGTGTAATTGAAAAATGTGCATGGTTAAATGAGTGTGATTTTATAAACAGAATAGACTTGAATCCCAGAGGGATTGAAGGGACTGTGTCAGGTCAGCCAGTAAGAAAGCCAGCGTCACAGCACACATATACCGGAGCCAAACCATTAGATGCATTAGCACTCTATAAACTTTAAAACATCATATGCATCTAAAATCTGGTTGATAAATGGGTAACAGTTGGTGATGCAGTCTTTCTCTAGTGTGCTTTGCCTTTTCAAAGACAATTAAAAAAGGCTATTAAGCTTTACATATGAAACGCTCCTCAAACACAGGTCACACGGTTTAATTATTTATGTTAATCAGCAGGGCCATAATGAAAAGTAGTTGGTTCAATTTCCAGCTGAGAAAATGTGGGTGAAATGTTAGTTAAGGTGTTTGAACTAAGGTGGTATTTAGGCACAGCAGCAAGCTCCAAGGAAAGGTTTTTATTGCTCTGTATTCTTGCTCAGTTTTGCAGCTCCAGGTCAAGCAGAAGTGGTTTGTCTCTGTAGCAGTAGAAGAGAATGTAGAGTGATTCTGTGGGATCTCCTTAGCTGGAGATACCAGTAGACAATTAATCCATCTATCAAGGAAGATCTGTGTCTGATGGCATCCTCACCCTTTGGATGGGTTTGGATTAGATGAGTAAGAAGTCATTCTGTAAGATAAATGAAGAGTTAAGTGGCTGTTTTTTATTGTATTGGTTTGGACCATCCTGGTACACTGCATCTGAGATGGAAGACACTAATTTACATGGCAATGCACTGCATATAGCAGTATTGCTAGACAGATGGTCAGTTTGTATGGAAAAAGCCTTCAAGGACATTTTGGATGAGGAGAGAGAGCACAACAAAAGGAACAAATGAAATAATTTTTAGGGTAGAAGTGTAGCTTTAACATGATCTGTGCAGAGTCAGATAAGCCAGAAAGGACTTGCTGCAATTCACTGTTTGCAACTTAGACTCAACCTTTGTACTGCATATGGCATAGTTCATATAGTAATTTTCGCATCAAGCCTGCAACTTTAATTTAGTTGACAGTAAATTTTTGAAAATCAAGCTATTTTTCAGGCTTTAGCAATGAAAGTAACTCACAAGTAAAATGTATTTTCTGTTTCTGAATGACATAACCAATCCAGGTTGTAATTGCTAACTGTTAAGCAATTAAGGTAAGATGTTTTGAATTCCAGCAAAGATAAATTTCATTCAGGGTAGTGGAGGGAAAGTGCGATACAGCACCATTATCAAACTGATAAGATTTCTAAAAATGGTACTTTTTCTAATTAAATAACGTAAAACACCAAGCTATCTGGTCTTTGCAGGTATGCATTTGCAGAAAGTCATATGAAACACCAGAACCTGCTGCTGAAGAACAAGCTTTCCTTTAATAGCTGTGTCGAGAGTCCATGCAGAGTGAAAAAAGGCAGTATTTGACAAATAAGCCCAAACAAATATGACTGTGGTTACCTCATCTTCCCTGCCCCTGGATAATAATTTATTTAAATACTGTATATGAATCAAAATATTGTGCGTAATGCAGTATGTTTCCATGTTTAATGTTTTTGAAAAATGTTTTAATTGTTGTAGCGGAACAGTTACCACTGTTTGCTTTTATTTATTCCATTGTAACTCAGACACATTCAGAAAAATGTTTGCTATAGGAAATCTTCATTTAAAAGAAATGACTCACCACATTATTTTCTGTTATAGGACCTGCTCCAGACATAGTTTCAGAAAAAATCTATCAAATCAGCAAAACCTTGGAGGAATATGCAATTTGTCCTGATCTCAGAGTTGATTTATCACGCCTAGGAAGACAAGAATTTGATCTGGAGAACAAATTCAAACCTTTCCGAGGTATCAGTGTGTGCTTTTACTGATGCTAAATCCATTAAGTCTATATTAGTATTGCAGCAGAATTATAACGTGTAATTATACAAGCTGAACTTCAGTTCTTCAAGGTGCCTTACTAAAAGTTAGCAAAATAAAAGGCAGTATAGAATCATAGAATGGTTTGTGGTGGAAAGTACCTTCAGGATCATCTTGTTCCAGCCCTACTGCTGCTGAAAGGAGACCTTTCATTAGACCAGTTGCTCAGATTTCCATCCAGCCTGGCCTTGGACACTTCCAGGGATAAGGCATCCACGGCTTCTCTGGGCAACCTCTTGAAGTACCTCAAAATCTACCTAAAATCTAATCTAAATCTCTTCTCCTTCAGTTTAAAACTCTTCCCCCATAACACTAATTGCCTGTTTTGAAATTTGTTGTATAAGCTCCCTTTTAGGGGGACTCTCTTCTGAGCCTTCTCCATGCTGAATAATCCCAGATCTCAGCCTGTCCTCATCAGAGAGGTTCTTTATCCCTCTGATGATATTTGTGGTACAACCCGGGGCCTGCTTCAACAGGTCCATGTCTTTCTGGTACTGAGAACCCAGGGCTGATGCAGCACTGCAGGTGAGGTCTCACCAGAGCAGAGCAGTGGGGCAGAATCCCCTCCTGGCCCTGCTGCCCACGCTGCTCTGGATGCAGCCCAGGACACAACTGGCTTTCTGGTCTATGGGTCACATCCAGTTTTTCATTCCCAGGGACCCCCAAAGTCCTTCTCTGCAGGGCTGTTCTCAATGAGTTCTTCTCCCAGTTTGTATCTCTGTCTGGAACTGACCCAGGTGCAACACTTTGTGCTTGGACTTGTTGAGCTGCATGAGATCCTCACAGATCCATTTCTCAAGCTTATCCAGGTCCTTCTGGATGGCATCCCTTCCTTCTGTTGTGTCAGCTGCACTGCTCAGCTGTGTGTCATCTGCAAACCTGCTGAGGGAACACTCAGTGTCATTGTTGATGTCATTGGTGAAAATACTGAAGAACACTGGCTGATCCCAAGATGGAGCCCTGAGGAACCCACTCCTCACTGGCCTCCACCGGGCCAGAGAGCCAATTGACCACAACACTCTGGCTGTGTCCATCCAGCAAATTCCTTTTCCATTGAATAGTTCATCCTTGTCTCTCCAATTTGGAGATAAAATGCCATGCGGTACAGTGTCAAAAGACCTTTAAGAAGGCTAGGGAGATGACATTGGTGTGTCATATATCACCTGAAAGATTAAAGCAGCTGCTGGAATTGTTCTAACAGATAACCACAGTCCCAGGAAACCTGGAGATTGCAGTGAAGTTTGAGGTTGCTGGTGGAGGTAGGGTTTGGGGTTTTTTAGTAAAGCAAAAAGTCTCATTAAGAGACTCCCCCAACCACAAAAAGTCTCATGTTGATCTGCTTCTTGATTTTCACCTACAAGGTCTCAGTCTGTTATGGCTGTTCATCAGAGGCAGCTCTTCACAATCTGACCCGTCCTTAACACCTCCACCCCTCCTTCCCAGGCTCTCTTCTGAAAAGCTGCTATGCTCCAATCATACTCATCCCACCATGTTTCTATGATAGCAATTAGGTCCTAGTTTTCTAGTTGCACCATGGTTTCCAATTCCTTTTGCTTGTGTCCAATGCTGTGTGCATTTATAAGCGAGTGTTATGTTTGTTTTGCATTTTAGGAATCTGGGTTACAGGCTTTTAAGTGCATCAGGCCTCATCTTTCAGCGAAGTGTCTTTGCCAAATTTATGCTTGCTAGTAGTTAAACACCAAACACAAACGTTTTTGTTCTGGGAATGGTTTGCTTGTTGAAGTCTAATTGACAGAAGAGTAAGTGAGACTCAGTTTATTCAATCTTGCTAACACTTTCTGGAAAGTTGTGGGATTTGTAGAACCAGTGACTCCAAATGTAAAGGGCTTGCTTAAGTACGTTTTTAATTTTAGGTATGGTGAATACTCTTATGCTTACAGTTGATTTTAAATTATCTAACACAGCTGTTCTCTTGAAAGAGTCAAAAACAAATTAAGGGGTCCTGACATGTATTTCAAACTTAGTGTATATTTCATATATTTCAAATACTGTAAAACTCTATGTGGCCTTAAGAACTTTTCCGCATTCCTGATGCCCTAGCATTAAAGCCATTTTTTTTCTACCCAAACTTTACATTTTGAGACAATTTACATTTTGAGAAATAAAATTTTTCATTTAAAAAACCCTTAAATTTTGATTTCGCTGGGGTATTTTATTTTATTGCAAAGAACATGTTTGGCTTTTTTAGGCAAACAAAAAGCAAAGAGAATTCAGCTCCAGCCCCACTCTGGAATCACAGAATTGCTACAATATTAAACTTTGGTTTTTAAACTGTTTAATCTCTCCAAATAGTATTTTTTAAAGGAAAACAAGACAGTCGCCCCCCCAGATATGTATGCAGTTTTTCTGTATGTTTTTCTAAGAAAAAATAATTTCCCAGTCATGTCTTCCAAGAATACATTAACCAGAGATAGTAGAGCTATCAGGGAGTCCTACAGAGGCAGTGCAATTGGTTTATAAGTGCATGAATAAATGCAGTTTACACAGATTTGAATGCAATCTGAAGGTGCAGAAAGAATGAAAATAATCTAAAAAGTAATTTAAGATACTATCTGATGTGTTTGAAACTTCTGCTTTTTCTTCTGTTGTGTGAACTAACTCCTGTGCATCAAGGCTGCAGAGGTATTGGAACAACTGAGATTGAGTTTGGCAGCAGTTAAAATAATTTTTAGACTTTAATCCTTCATGTGCTTTATCTTCACATATGTGAGCAGCACCACCTGAGTAGCCACATTTGTTTATATGTGTAAAGCTTAGGACCTACTAAAATGCTCTTAGGAGCAGGACATAGAAGATATTAAATAATATAATCTTAGTGAGTGTTTAAAACTTTCAGCATATACTTTAGAATTGACTTTTTTTCAAGTAGGTTTTACAGATAGTTTTTCAGCTTTGAGAACCTTTTGTGTTTCTTCAAGCATATTGTCACAATCTATTCTAAGTGTTTTTCTCAGGCTCAAAAAATGTCTGTGCCATTTTCATGTTACTCTAAAGAAGAGCATTAGTGTGAGGTCAGTGTTTCTGAGCAAAATTGGATGATATTCTAAGTAATAATTTAACTTGTAAGTAAGATATTTCAGGATACTAATTTAACCAGACGAAAAGACATTTGTATAACATATGCTTTATAATTTAGTCAAGAAAAGTAATTCATTCCAAGATGACTGAGAAACATGGCTTTTGACAGTTGTTTGGTTACTGCTTTCATTATGACAGACTTATTTTCATTAATTCATTTTTGTTTAATGTTTTACATCCAAAAGAACTAGAAAAATTGTAGTGCTTTGCTTTTTTTAATTTAAATTTCAAGTTATCAAGACCTTACAACATCTCTTTTTTTGCTATCTGAGCCTTACTTTGCTAAATCAATGAGATCTACAGTGCAAAATTTTAGTTTGTTGTCCATCTACAACAAACTGAACACAGATATTTCTGGTGCTAGAATTTAGAAGAATAGGTCATATGTCTCCCTTGAAGGAGTGATGCAGATAGATACTGCTGTCAGATAGAAGACAACCTCTGGTGTCAACTTGCCATGAACATCTTTTTCCTCTGAGAATAAACTTATTTAGCTTGCAAAGTGTTTCAGTGGTTTAGTGAACAATCTATAAAGAGTTTACTTCGATGTAACACTCATGAATGTCTTCAGTGAAATAGGAGCTGCCGACTTACATTATCTCTTCAGTCTTTTGGCAGGCAAAACTGTTGATCTTTTCAAGGCTTAAAGCTTGACAGTAGCCCCACTGAAGGCAGCAGGAGCCTTAGACTTTTCCTTTGTGAGCTTCAAAGCAAAGCAGTGTCATACAGGGGTTGTGTGCTCTGACTTTAGTTCACTTTGATGGAAGAGAGCTGGATGAAATAACTTCACTTGAGTGAACGGTAGTCACTTTTTTTTTGTGTGTCTGATTTTTCTAGTGGAAATTGTGGATTCTGTGGAAATCTACCTCAATCTCCTTCGAAGTATTTTTGACTTCAGTGCCATCAGAAACTTGCTGACTGGACCCAATCAGATTAAAATAAGGATTGATGCCATGAATGGAGGTATGAATTTAAGTGCTATTGGAACAGAATTGTAGGTACACTTCCCAAAAATGCTGTACACTGCAATGGTTTCCCAATAACAATCAGCATATAAATGTCAGACTTCTATAGAAGTATAGAAGTTAAGGGTAATAAGAAAGGATTTGAACCTTATAATACCAACAAAGGCAATCTTAGCAATGGGTTAGATTTCTTACTAGGCAAAGACGTTTATCTTACTCAATTAATAAGTAAAGACATATGTGTCCAATAAAAGTTTTCTTTCCGCATTTGGAAGCAAGCAGGATGAGGTAATCTTGCCATGACAGGGTGGTGAAGTGTATTGCAGTGTCCAGTGACCAAGGAGGTTACAAGGCAGTGTCTACTAAGAGGAAATTATAAATGGTATAAAACTAGTTAAGTCTGAATAAATAAATTAAAGAGTTAGCTGAGACCTCTGTCTCACTAATTTTAAAAGTTAGCAAATTTCAGAGTACTGTGGACAAGTTGAAAGTGTCACAGAAGGCAGCAAGGGGATCAATGGTGTGCTGATACTAAAAAAATATGAGCTGTGTCACTTGGGGAAACACAGACCAGGGTAAGATCTATTTTAGGCTACATTATGAATATATAAATAGGGATTTCTGCAGATACTGAGTTGAAGGGTAGGAGTCTAAGAAAGACTGTTGAACATTATCTTTCGGAAAACAGATTACATCCAGCAAACCAGGTTTCATTCTCCAATGGGATTACAAAAACAGATCCATAGAAGGAGCTGGATAGACTTAGAAAACTTCTGCAAAGCATTTTATCTAGTACAGCATGATAGTCACTGTTTGAAATACCACAGTGAGTTCCCAGTCAGTGTGAACACACAGTTCACTGTGGCCAAGGATTATAGTCTGCATGCAAGCAGTGTGAGCACACAGTTTTGCCAGGCTGTGTCAAAAGGGCAGATGGTGTCCTTGAGCAATGCAGAGGGAGCAGTGAGGAAGGCACTGCCTCTTGTCATGTATCATGCTTGAGAGAATGTTGCTAAAATACCTAGGAGCTCTCATGTTCAGGTCTGTTACTGACTGTTCAGAATTTTTACATGTTGTCAAAAAGATGCATAGTCTGTTTACATCACAAACATTTTAAAGGACTTTGTTTTTTTGCAAGGTGACAGAGAATTTGCTTTATGACCTTGCATTTTGGTGGAGAGGTGGATATCTATAATTTAAAGTACATGTAGATTAAGTGTATACAGGTGGAATATACTTTTTTATGCCTGTACACACTGGTAGTTTAACATTGACAGAAAAAAGAGTAATTTGGCAGGAGTCCACTTTAGATAAGAACCTGAATCATGGTATATTTTACAGAATTAGCATCTACATTTTCGTGGAAAGAAGTTTCTCTCTTACAGTTTTACTTCAGGTCTCAGCTGCTCCAATTAGCAAGATTTGGGAGCAAGGTAGGAGAGAGGGCAGTCACTCACAGTGACCTGTTCACACCTGCATCAGGGATGCAGAGTACTCAGGTAGTGACCATTTAGTCACCAAATGCATATAAAATTTATGGTATATAACAGTATAAATAACAGGGGTTTTAGTTGGTCATGTCTTTAACAAAATAAAGAAGTATTTTGGAGTTAGTTTTGAGAAAATTTTTATCTATTCTCTGCATGGTAACAAATATCTTTGGTGGACAAATCTCTGGCAATTTTCACATGAGTTAGAATGTTAAGGTAGGTGTATTTCCCATATATATTAACCTACTGTTTACTTTCTTTGTTATTATGTGTTATTTAGACACAAAAAATAGTGTTATATTTTTATTCTACTGAGAATAATGTGTATGATAATTTCTTCACTTAAAAAAACCCCTCTGCATCGTTCACCATTGGGATTTTCATGTTGAATTGATTATTTTTGTACTGATTAATTATTTACTTTGAGGATAATCACATACTCCTCTGTGAAGTAATGGTTTGGGGGTTGTTGCAAGCACAGATGTATAGAATTGATGAAAGTATGTTTTGTATGTGCAGTGCTGTGAAAAATCTGAATGTCAAGCATACGCTTTTGTGATTGCATGGCAGATTTCTGTTTTCACAGTTATGGGACCCTATGTGAGAAGAATCTTGTGTGATGAATTGGGAGCTCCTGCAAATTCTGCCATCAACTGTATTCCTCTGGAGGATTTTGGTGGACAGCCTCCTGATCCAAATTTAACATATGCAACTGCCTTGCTGGAGGCTATGAAAGGTGGGGAGTATGGATTTGGAGCTGCTTTTGATGCTGATGGGGTAAGTGTTTAGATCTATCTTGAGGTTCCACCGTAGTTGTTGTTTTGTCTGGGGTCAGATATGGGATGTGTAAGTATAATTTGTCTGCTTTTCAGTAACCCATTGAAGCTGAAAGTGGTATTACTTTCAGATACAGATGGTGACATTTGCAACCCATAAATCAGACACATATGTTGTAATTTTTCTCTGCAGATGACTGCAAATCAAACAGAATTTGAAGGCAGGATGTGAATTATTTAAATATCAGGCTGGTTTTGTCTTGTGCTGGTGTAACACTTTTTTCCCTGGTTAGGAACAGACAGTATACAGATGATAAAGACTTTTCACAGTAAACAATAACAACGTTAAGTCCTTTTTGATTAGCATCACAAATTAAGGGCTTTTTAGCTAAATAAAGCACTGAATCATAATCTCTGTTTATTTTAATTTTTTAATGTCATATTATCAGCTTAATAAAAAGCAGTGTATTACAAAAGAGCTTTCTGCCCTGACAAAGTGGGAGAAAGATTAAAAAGTTCTGAAGAACAAAAGCTGTTTTCCATTCTTAGTAAACACAAAACACTCCCATAATAGTGCCTGTCATTGGCAAAAAGATTCTCCTACACAAGCATTCTCTTGGCAGAAACAGAGCTACTGAAGTGACATGTAGGAGGCAGAAGCTAGAAACTGATCCGGAGCTTTGATTTGCAAGGCAAGAGGGAGTGATGGTGTGATACTGAGATTATAAACCTGTCAGGATGATGCCAGTAAATTTTTCTGCCCAGAGAGGCATGTGAGTAACCCAGAGCCTGTCCTTCTCTCTACCTCCAGTGGATCTAGGAAAAGAAATTAGGTGTCCTCAATACATGGAATTTAGGATGCTATTTAAAATTTCTTTTCTTCTCCAGGACCGCTACATGATCCTTGGCCAAAATGGTTTCTTTGTTAATGCATCAGATTCACTGGCTATAATTGCTGCCAATCTGTCTTGCATTCCATACTTTTGTCAGATGGGTGTCCGAGGATTTGGCAGAAGCATGCCTACCAGTACTGCTCTGGACAAGTAAGATGAAATACTTATTTTTATCACCTTGGTTGTTACATTAGTTATCTCTACTTTTTATTACATAGCAATTCGAAAATTATGACGCCTTTTGGTAAGAGCTTCTAATTTTCCCAGTATATATGTGCTTTATTTTTTAGACTGGTTTTGACAAGATTTTGGTTTTACCTACACTAATTTTTCTCACCTTTACTTGCATTGAAAGAGTTTAATTCAGACTGGAAAATAAGTAAATTAGTAAATATCACGTACAGATATTTTACTGAATTTTTCAAAAAAACTGCATTATTTTTATTTTGTAAATAATGGTTTACAGCCTAATCTGGCAGCCCCTTTTATGAAAGTCTTAGAAGTTTAAAAAAGGTAAAGTAATAATTCAATACTAAACTAATATTCAAAAAATCAAGACCCTCCTCAAACTGATGAAATATGAGCATCTTGTGTTGGCGGCTGAATTTTGAGTAAGGTTTCATCCAGGCCTAAATTTTTTGTAAATACCAAGACAAGATGATTGCATATTATTACATTAATATATTCTGTTTGGAAAAGCATTGGCTAAATCAATTGTGTCTCAGTGCTCATCTGGCTGTGTAGCTTTACTACAACAAGAGTGATCTGCTGCTCCCCTTAAATGTGCCTAATCAGGAAACAGTAATTTTAAAGTGAAATGTCAGTTGTGTGGAAAGGTTGATTGCTCTATATACAGTTTTCCTATTCAGGAAGTTTTGAAATGTTACTAAATTCAGAGCTTGCAGCTCCCTCTGATGATTGACAGGGTCTTTTGGAATATATTCCTTACTTGTGGGTAGATAGTCTAGTTTAAGGAAATACTGTTAGGTCAGTGTTTGATGTGTTCTGTTTATTCTGTTCAGCAGTCCAAAAATCTCATTATTGTTATATTGAAACATGATGTAAAATTAAGTAGAGTTTGTTTTATATATAAACACCATATCTGCATTTCTGTAAGAACTGAAGAAACAGTGACATTTAAATGTTTGTCTGTCTTCATAAAGTTTGATAAGTATGTCAGAAAGCATGAACTCAAGTCCCCTTCAATAACACTTTGACTGTTTGAATTATACTGTTTGTGATGTTTACTTGACCTTCTGGCGCGAAGATCGTCTCGTGGTGATTACTGCCTTATTTAGTTTTGTGGAGCTAAGCCTGATTATTAAATAAAACTGAGCAACTGATAATGATGGAAGGATGTAAGTATTTTCCCTTCCATTTTTCAAATATTTATTGTTGTGAAGTTTTCAGTCTGTATCCAGGACACTTGATTGATTTACTTTTTGTTTTATGGTTCTTGTTTTCTTGAAGACTTACAGGTTACATGCTGTCATGTAGTTCAGTGTAGATCATGCAGTTTTCACACAGATCATGTGGTTCCAAGCCCCTTGACATGGACAGGGATACCTTACACTAGCTGTGCAACTCAGGCAGTGTGACTGGAGCACTTCGGCTGGTGAGGACTGAGGCAAAACTGCCACTGAGTTCCTCAGCCTTTTTTATGTCCTCAGTAACCAGGTCTCCTGTTTCTTTCTGGAGAGAGTCCACATTTTTCCTAGTCTTCCTGTCTTATCCTGCTTATCACCAGTGTACCTGTAGAAACTATTTTTGTTTCTTTTGACATCCCTGGCCAGATTTATTTCTTTGAGGACTATATCTTTCCTAGCCTTATCCCCAGCTACTTGGACAATTCATCTGTGTTCATCACTGGCTACCTGTCCCTGCTTCTACTCTCTCAAGGCTTTCTTCTTGTGTTTGACTTTGTTCAGGAGCAACTTGTTCATTCGCACAGGCTTCCTGATGTTTTTGCATTACTTCCTCTCTATTGGGATGCATCTCTGTCAAGCTTGTAGGAGGTGATCCTTGAATGCTACCCAGATTTCTTGCGCCCTTCTCTCCTCCTGGGTTTTGTCCCATGGCACTCTATTGAGCAGATCTTGAAGAGACCAAAGCCTGCTCCCCTGAAGTTCAGGATGGTGAGCTTGCTGTGTGATCTCACAGCCCTGAGGATCTTGCATTCCATGGTCACTGTACATCACATTCCATACCAGCCCCTCATTGTGGTGAGATCAAGGTTCAGCTTCGGTTCCTTGTTAGCTCCTCTGTCACTTGGAGAAAAAAAAAATCATCCTTGCACTGCAGGAACTTCCTGGGTTGCAAGTGGCCTGCTGTGTTGTCCCTTCAACAGATACCAGGGTGATTGAAAGCCCCCATGAACGCCAGGGCTTGTGAATGTGAGGCTGCTCCCTCACATTTGGTAGAAGACTTTGTCCATTTGGTCTTCCTGGTCAGGTGGCCTGTGGCTGACCCAAGCTCACTTTATGTCTTCTGTCTCTGCTGTCCCTTTAATCCTGACTCATGACCTCTCCATAGCTCCACAGATAATCTGTCCCTGGGTGGGTGTGTGGGGGCTGACTATGTGGATTAAAACACTGATCCAAGAAAGAAGTATCATAGACACCTTCCTTGGAGGTTCACTGAGCTTTGGCATGCTTCTGAACCTTGATATTTAGAGTGGCTTTCCTGTGGGGGAGCTGGATTAGTTCCTGTCCACTTTGCTGCTGTCTTCTGAGGTCATGGAGGTCTTTCCTGAAGTCTCTGCTAGACAGCGAATGAAAGCCACCTCTTTTTATGGTGTGTCCATATTGTGTGGCCACAGTTTAGCCTACATAATTGAACTAGAGCTTTCCTTTAGCTCTGTTAAAGAAAAACAAAAATGCACAATAACTTAAAGATTTAGAAAATCTGTTCCTTTATCACTTGTGTGCATGATGTATTGCTTAAGACTTTTTGAAAGGGCATTATTAAACTTAAAAAGAAGGAAGCAATAATCCAAAGGACTCTGAATGTTGCTCAGAAATATGGCATTAGCAAATGGAGTAGTGAATTATAGGAAAATTCACACAGAATATTTTACCAGCATTGCATGTGTTTGCTTGAAGTGACTGCTGGAATATACCGGTATGTACTGTAAGGGAGAGGATAACACTTGACAGGAAACATCTGCTTTAATATGCTCCAACATCAACAGCATTGTGACAATACGTCTCCAGACTTCAATTCTCTGGCAATATGTACCCTTAGGCTGGTGTTCTTTTTGTTTTGGAGAATGTGAACCTGTGTTCCCTGTTCAAAAAACTATTCTTGTTTCATATCCTTTTATTTTGATTTATCTGATGCCTGCATAACAGGAAAGGAAATTAAATACTGAGATGTTAGTAACAGTGTACAAAATGAGAATCACAAGGGCGAATAAAAATTGTTTCAGTAGGAAATATGAAGTTGGGTGTGTGTATAAAATAGCAGTAAAGATCGTACTGGAGAAGAGGGTTTCTGAGAGAATACTGCTGTGACTAGCGTAATCTTGACAGGTTGTTTCTACAGCAAGGTTCTTTCAAAAGCATGCAGCTGCTTTCATTACACTTAACCTGGGCAAAGCTGAGCACCTTACTTGGCTGTACCCCCACTTCACATCTAGGAGCCTA
Source organism: Muscicapa striata striata (assembly GCA_030060385.1). NCBI lineage: Eukaryota > Metazoa > Chordata > Aves > Passeriformes > Muscicapidae > Muscicapa > Muscicapa striata. The sequence goes on from JAREIS010000060.1 coordinate 4,276,338, forward strand.
TTTCCTAGTGCAACTTTGACATATCAGTGTTCTATCTGCTAATTGTCTGGTCATCTAGAGACAGTTTTTAAGGGGGGGCTGCAGTAACAATAAGTGTTCTGGCTTGTTTGAAAAAATGTCATCTTGTTTTGAAGGGCAGGGATGCTGTGAACTCTGACCAATCTGCTTTGGGTGCAGGAAGGAGGCTGCCCCTGGCAGCAAGAAACAATGTGGTTTAGTGTGTGGTCCATTTTGTCTGAGGCACACCAAGAAGCTTTGCTTATGTCATAGAAATATTTAGGTTGAAAAAGACCAGTAAGATCATGAAGCTCAACCTTTCCCTTTCCCTTTCCCTTTCCCTTTCCCTTTCCCTTTCCCTTTCCCTTTCCCTTTCCCCCTTTCCCTTTTTCCCTTTCCCTTTCCCTTTCCCTTTCCCTTTCCCTTTCCCTTTCCCTTTCCCTTTCCCTTTCCCTTTCCCTTTCCCTTTCGATATCTTCTCTTCTTTTGCAAAGCACTTCCTTTTATTTTTATCTATCTTTGTTCTCTTTCTTACCTTCCACATTCCCTTGTTCTTCCCTTGTTCCTCTTATCCCACTTCCTTCCCATTCAGCCATGACCTTACTCTTTTTATCTTTCTTCAGCAGGATAATTCAGACTCACTCCCTCTTATCTGAAATAGGCTCACTGTGAATTTTTTAAGACACCTCTGTCAAACTGTGTCCAAGTCTCATACATGCAGATTTTAAATTAGATAGAGCAGAAGGACAGTTTGTGTTCTGGAATGCTGCGGAAGGACAACTGCATAAAACCATAATGAATGTAATTTAATATGTTTGAAACATAATATAAAGTTGGGGAGCACTGTGATGGGAAAGGTGTTTAGGATTTGTAACTTCTAAAGTAACATTGCAATACTAAAAGTGTCTGTATAAATCCTCTGTATACTTGTGTATATAGTAAAAAATGTTATTTTTTTTCTGTATCAGCTTTCAAATATGTTCTACAGCTTAATGTTTTATTCACACAGATATGACATGTTTGAGAAGACTTGTGGAGGAAAATCCAACTATCATTACAAGGCACTAATGTTCTTTCTTTAGCTGTGCCTCTTAGCTTTATTTCTACAAATTGCATATAATCTAGCTGCTATCCTTTTGCCCTTGAATGTTTTTTAAGCAGTGGAGGTGATTTGTCATTGCAAACATTTTCAAAGATATCCTTAGGAAGTTGCCTTAGTCTTTATGTGTTCTTTGATCCTGGATTTATTATGCTTTACTATGGAGTGGAATATTTGACTGTTGCAAACCTACCATATGCTTGACTATGCAGTGTTTTGTTATCCTAGGCTGCACTGGTGAAAACATGCTATAGTCATGACTGGCTGCAGTTTAAATGTATATGGGGTAAATGTTTATTCTCAGCACTTGCTAGGACAATAGGAGTTGGAAACTCAAAGAATGAGTATACATCAATATATTGCATACTGTTGACATTTACAGGAGGGAATTAATCTTGTATTGTTCAGTGGCTGCTCATGAAGAAAAGGACAGAAAAGCTGTTGGTGTCCTGCGAAATATCAGTAGGATATCGATATTTCAATCATATCTGAATATCCGTGTTGTCCTTTATGGATTAATGGCAAGAGAGGCTAAGCGATCCCATAGCTTGCTTCTTTTATTTGGCACACAGCTTAGCTTTAGGGTCTGAGAGGGACTCCCTGGCCAGTTCTGAGCCTGAAGACAGCTGTTCCCTGCTGAGAATGGCAGGCTGCAGAGCAGCTTTGCACAACACACAGCTCTTACATGGAAGTAGTTGGATTCTGGCCTGTGCATGGAGTGGGCTGCTGTAGCTTCTTAGTTTAACATGAGCAGGTTCATTGGTTGTGCAATGTGAAGCTTGCAGGAGCGAGTACATAAAGGTGTATTGAAAGCTTTATTCGTGTATGAGGTAAAGATGAGTTGAAAATTATGCAGTGTTCTGTTTCTAATCTTTGGCTGAGAATGAGGTCAGTTTGTCAAACAGAGTTAGAGAGATAAAGATTTGGTGCTTGGTGAGAAATAAATATGTTTTGTAACCTTAATTGACTCCTGTTTAGAAGTACGTGTATTTGTAGTTCACAAACATACTTTTGTCTAGGCTTAATGTGCTGTATCTGAAAAACTACCTGAGAAAAAGAAAAATTTTGCAAAATGCCTGGAGCAGGCCTTGCAGCATGCAATAGATTGCTGGTGGGTAACAGAAAGTCACAGATTTCTTATTGCATGTCTTATGGCTCATAAAATATACAGTTACAAAAACAGCAGGAATTCCTAGAAATGTCCTGATTAAAAAGTCCAAAACAATCTGAGGAATTTTTCATCAAGTCATTTACAGAAGACTTTATGGCCACTTAAAGGTTAAAGGCCCCTTTTCTTTCAAGGTCTTATGCAGTCTTATAATGTGCTTCAATTTAGAAGGGCTCCCTGGTATGTCTGTTGAGCATGTCTGAGCATGTTTTGCCCAGGCTGGAAAGCTTAACTGGTATCAACCCAACCTCTCCCATCAAAGGATTTTTTTGTCAATGAGTGACCTTCACAGAGAATGCTTCCTGCTGATTTAAAAGAAAACTTTTCTGGCACAGAAATTCAAAACAGTGTATTTAAAATTCTGCTTCTAGGGTGTATTAAAGTATAATCTTCTTAGGTTGTTTAGAAATTAAGAGGACAGTAAATTGTTTTTTACATTCTGTGTGTTTTGAAGAAGGTCACTGTAAGACTGGCAGAGCCAGGGTACTTAAAATTTTTTGAAGAAGTTTGAGTCCTGTTAGACTAAATCATACTTTAAGTTATAATCACTTGAATTGTTACATTAATTTTGAAGGAAAAAAACATTGTCTCATGTTTCCTTTTATGGGGAAAAGAAAGAAGCCTAAAATCTTTCCAACATCAATGATTCTTTGATTCTGTAGTAACAGTCTATGCCTATGGCATATTATAGTTTTGTCTTCTTTCTATATTTTTTCTATGAAACACTGTCATATACTTGTAAAACTACTTTCTTCCTTTCCCTTCACAGACAAGTCCTACAAACAAACAGACCAGTTATGAATTTTCATTCTCTAAAATCTACAGAAGTTTGTGATTGAGAGAAGGGAAAACTAGTGTAAGCCAGGCAATCTAAATCTAAATAGCATAATTAGGGAGCTACTAGAATAAATCATGTCTAACCAACCTGATTGCCTGGCTGATAAAGTGATGGAATCTGTTGGTAGGATTAAGATAGTAGATGTGTTTACTGCCATTTTAGCAGGGCTTTTGAAACTGTCCCACGTTATCCTTGTATCCAATTCAGGACTTTATGATTTGAATGTGTGGAGAACTAGGTAGGTTAAAATCTAGGTAGGTTTGATGACTCACGGGCAGTTGGTTAATGAACTGGTAAAAAGTGGGGTACTGCTGGGGTCTGTTCTGTGACCTGTCCTACTTAGCATCTTTGTCAGCGGTCTGAAGGGAGAGGTGGAGGACACTCAAACCCAGTTTGTAAATGACACCAGATTGTGTGTGTGGTGCCTGTTGATGTGCTGGGAAGCAGAGCCAGCAGTCATAGAATCATCAAGGTTGGAAGAGATCATCCAGTCCAACTGCACACCTGGCATTGCCACTGTCACCCCTAAACCACTAAACCCATCACCAGATCCAGGCACCTCTTGAACGTATCCAGGGATAGTGACTCCACCACCTATTTCAGGGCCTCACCACTCTAGCAGTGAAAAACTTCTTTTCTAGTATCTAATCTGAATATCCTGTATCTTAGTTTAAGGCCATTTCCTTTGTCCTCTCACTGTAGGCACAGTGGAAGAGACCAGCTCCTGCCAAGTAACAACCTTCGTGCAGAGAAATTGTAGAGAGTGATTAGGTCTCCCCTGAGCCTTCTCATCTGTAGACTAAACAAACCCAGATCCCTCTGACATTCCTTCTATGACATGTTTACTAGATCCTTCATGAGCCTTGTTGCCCTTCTCTGGACACATTCCAGAACCTCAAAGTCCTTTTTGAAGTGAGTGGCCCAAAAATTGACATAGTACTTGAGGTACAGCCTCACCAGTGAGGAATACAGGATCTTTGTTGTGGTCCTGCTGGCCACACTGTTCTTGATACAGTCAGGGCAACCTGGACAACTGACAGGAACGGATGGCAAAGACCTAATGAAATTCAGCAACAACAAACCATGAACCTCAGAGAAGCAGAGCCCAGCAGTGATGCAGACTGCAGCAGAGGAACCGAGGAGCAGCTCTGCAGAGGCAGGCCAGCATCCTGGGGCCAGTTGTCTGAGAAGTTGTGTACTCTGGAATCAGAAGAGGCCAGTGACACCCTGGGCTGTATGAATAAGAATGTGGTGCAGAGAGTGGGGGAAGTGATTATTCTCTGCTTATGATGTGTGAAACCACTCCCAGATACTTGGGTTTGGGGGTCCCCACTATAGGAAAAACATCAGTAAAGTGGAGTGAGTTCAGCACAGGGTCACCAACACAGATGGGGGCTGGACCACAGCCGTAAGAAGAGAGGCAGGGGAACAGGGTTTGTTCAGCCCAGAGAAGGATGACTTCTCTGGTGCAACCTAACAACAGCTGCCCATACCTGCGGGGTGGCTGCAGAGAAGCTGGAGCCAGGTGCTTCTCAGCTGTGCATGGTGGAAGGATAAGAGGCAAAGAAATTTGAAAGAAGCAAGTTGTGTCCAAGGTGTTGGACTAGAAACCTTCAATGGTCACTTCCTTTCTAAATTATAGTACTGTGTCCTTGTGAAGAGACCTTTGCTGGAAAGCCTTTACCACCACCAAGATTGCTGAGCCTGCCTGCACCTTCAGGTTCTTGTAGTTACTATGAAGCAGCAAGGTGTTTTACAGAAAAAAATTATGTTTGCTTATGTATATATGTATATATGTATGTATATATATGTATATCTATGTGTGTGTATATATATATATTTATTTATTTATTTATTTATTTATTTATTATATTTTTGTCAGAACGAAGGAATTGCCCATCTGGAGAAACTGCGTTGTTTCTATCCTGATGATTTTCTGAGCTATCCTGCTGACTCTGCATGGGAGGATGGAAGTAGTGTTATAGTATTCGAGGGGTGAAGAAGCAGCTAGGGAGGCAATCAGTAACTTCTGATATATACCTAAGGCCATTCTTTCTCTATGATTCAGAAAATTCAGAGTGCTGGTAACCCAGTTTGAATTGCAGTCAATGCAAAGTTTTGTAATACATGTAGTAGATATATTCACATCTGGTTTGCATCTTTGTCAGTGAGCACAGTGAACCAGCTGACCTCACTGAAGTAAGCCAGGAAAGGCTAATGAATATAAGACGTGTACTCCTGAGTTAATGGAGGGTATTTTCCCTGTGCTAAGTTCACAGGATTATTGCATTTCCTGAAAGAGACCATGGATCATGCTAGTTTTTAGTTATGATCGTGTTGAGGTTCAGCTCACAAGTACCTGTGGAAGAACATAAAGAGAATACCTCTTTATTAAACCTTACATTATGCTTTATAATAAAATCTTTGTGACAATTTCTGTAGAATTAGAAAACTTAGAAAGCATTTTCTCCTTGCCTTCGTCCTTTGTATTGCTGAAAAACCTGTGGGTTCTGTATGTAGCAGTGACTGGGCAGGACTTGAGACTGTAACAGAAAAAGTCCCTGTTTAAGGGTGGGGAGGTGAGAAGTCTTTATTGTTTTTTTCCTTGTTCATGCTTTGGGATTTTTTTTTATTTTTCTGTAGTTTGCATTCATTACAAACCCAGCTGATACTTCACTGTTGTACTAAACATGAAGTTTTTCCTTAATGAGAAGAGGTCCACTACTAAATTAGTAGTTGACAAGGTCCACTACTAAAGTTCATTTGTGTCATTTTATGCTCGGGTCTCTTATATTCTTAGGTAACTTTCATTTTCCAGGGGCCAGCTTGCTTTAATCCCTCTTTTTGTTTGTTTCGGTTATTTCCTTGCATTAAGAAGATTGGTTTCCTGCCTTATTTAGGAAACCATCGACAGATCAAGCTGTTAACACAGCATACTACAGCATAGCAATGACAGCTGTTTTTCTGTATGTATATTTGAAAAACTCTGCCTTTGCTTGCAGAGCTTAGCTTGTCATGGGCCATGCTTTTGGGAATGTGGCACAGATAGGCTGTCTAATACGAAGTCACCTGTTGTCATAAAAGAATTTTACAGTGTCTTTTCTAGAACAAGGTATAATCTTCCTGCTGCTGAGTCATGGCAGAATTTGGAGGTTAAAATGAACTTGGAATTTTTAAAGGAATTGCATTTATTATGTAAAAGTTCACAGAATGCTAGAAGTCACCATATCCAATTACTGTGCCTTCTCTTCGTCCTACTGATGAAGAGTTAGGTTACCCTATAGGCACATCAATGCTGAAATAATAATGAGAAGTGGTTCTTGTCTCTCTGCCAGGAAGGGCATGAATAACCCTAGGGATTACTGCAACACATCTGGAGAGCATGGCTGCATGCTTTCCAGCTGGTTGGGCTTTTCTTCGTTACTACTGTGAACTCTGCAATCAGACCTCATTCTCTGTGGATATGCAGTACATATGTGTGCAATTTGTCACTGGAAGAGGCTTTCCAGGGAAGTGGTTGTGGCACAAAGTCTGTCAGAGTTCAAGGAGCATCTGCACAATGATCTCAGTCATATGGTTAATTGTTAGGTCATTGTGTGAGGAGCAGAGAGTTGGACTTGGTGATCCTTATGGGTCCTTTCCAACTTGAGATATTTTATGATTCTAATTTAATCTCACAAGAACTCTGAATACTATGCCAGCTGTTCTTAATATGTGAAAGACAAAATTCTGTTGAGGTATGTTGCTGCCAAAGCACATCTCTCTTCAATTATACTCACAGAAATGTGTGTGTTTGCTAGTTGTCTGCAGCAAAGCAGCTTTTGTCTCTTGCCTTAGCCTTACTTCTAGCCCAGCCATAGCTGAATACTGTATATGTCAACAGCTGTTTCTAATCATTCTATTAGAGCTTGTGTGAAAAGGACAATGAGGTTTTCATAAGGCATGGAGTCACAGGCATGCTGTCCTGAAGGCTATACTTCCTTTGGGAGCTGACTCTTGAAACATTTGCAGAAGAGGGTGCAAAGTTATGCATTTTGGATTTGAATCTCAAACTGATGACTGAAGCAACATGAGACAGCATTTGGTGTGGAACATCATGATGAGTACACCTGTTAACATCCCACACACTGAGGAAAACAACCTCCTAATAAAAAAGAGTTACACAGACTGCATCTTGTGCAAAGCTTTCCAGTACATTTGTAACCAAGAGAAACAGCTGGAAACATTAGTTGCTGCAATACATTTTGTTGGAAGTTATCAGACAAGTTTCGGTTTGTGGAAGAGTACATTTCAAAGGCAATTACGGCACTTTCACAAACTTGCATATTTTGCATGGAGGAGTGTGTTACTTAAGTTAAAGAGAATGTGTGTTGTCCATATATATTGTTTGTGACTATAATGCATGAACAGTTTTTATGTTTGCATTTTTTTATCCTAATTGGTTTGACTGGGAACCCAGTGAGAATTTTGGTGTTTCCATTACTTTTATCAATTATATCATTCAAGTTTATGAGAAGAAATATGGACTTTGTTGTTGAAGAAAATTACTATGGTTTTGCTGTCCAAGTAGCATTTATTACCACTAAAGCAGCATCATGGGGTTGCCAGAATATTACAGAGTCAACTAAAATTTCCTTAAAAGATTGCTCTTTTTTGTTTATTTAGTTTGGTACTATGTATCTGAGGCGCTGTATGTGTAGATTGTTTGACTGGCTTGCAGAATCTTTCTGTGATTACAGAGAGGAATGATATAGATATAGCAAATGTGTCCATATACACTTATTGCTGAGTTGTATTAGGAAATTAGCTTAGTCATATCGTAGCTCTATTTGTAAATTGTAGAATTAAGTTTTTTAGGATATGCTCCTGACTGGCTGATCATTGAGTGCTGGCATAGTCTTACTTTATCTCTGCAATCATCCAGTGTCATATTTTTCTCAGTTCCCTTCCTCCCAAGTGCAGATGGATTTCTTAGAGAAAATGGAACATGATGGGACCGTAAGGATAAGTCCTTTGTGGACCAGTCAGCATTGGTTGTCAGCCCTTGGGCAGTGGTCCACACCAGCTCTCCACCAGAATCAAGAGCTAATTCTACACCCCTGCTAGTTAACAGAATATTGAGTAGATTGTTCTTCAGAGACACAAGAAATTTTTGTCTAAAATCAAATTAATGTGATTAACGGGAACACTGCTGTGAGCTTATAGATTTCTAAGAGTACTTTCTCTTGTTCAGATGTGTCAACTACCTATCAGGTACAACTAAAGCTCTGTTTGCTTCTTTTTTTTCAAATCTCTGCACAAATGGGGTTTGTTTTTCTCCTCCATCATTTAGAAATGCTTAAGATGGTTGGTTTATTCTTGCTTTTGCTGATTAGAGGATTTTACTGACATTGTTACCAGTCTGTGAGCTGTATGCTCCTTGCCCAGTTCAATCTGACTTAGCTTCTTTGCAGAAATTGTCTTTGTGGTGGATATCATTCAGCCAGAATAATTAGAGAGCTAATTAAGGTTCTTGCAACTCACTGAAATGATGTATTAGTAGATATGATACTGATCTGCAGCTTGAACTAACCCATCAGACCCTTCCATTTCTATTCTTACATCATTAAAAGTAGGATGTATCAAGGCCCACTTGTCATATTTTTCAGAGAACTTTGTTATTTTTATCAGATCAGTCAATTCTTTGTTTCATTGGGAAGAGTTGTGGAAAGCCTGGCAGTAACATATCTAGAAATTCTTCAAATGGATAATTCAGAACATTAAACATTATTACTGATGAATGGATGAGTCTTGGCAGTGTCTAAGAGTTTAGCATGTTTAGCATGTCTAAAGTATTACCATACCTGAGGCAAAATGGGCAAGGAGCATACTGTGTTTCTCCTGTGCCTGTTGCTCATGCCCCAGAGCTGTATTACATGTTTCTTATTTAATTACTTATCTTTAAATCTTCTATACATTGCCCCATGGCTTGGGAGAGTGCTGAAAGGTCACCCCAAGTTAGTGGAATCTATGTGGGCAGAGTCTCAGTGAAAGAAGTTAATTTCTTAATACTCACTAGCTGTTTATTCTAGAAGATTTTCTTTCCTCATGTGGATCTGACAAATTTGCCTTCCTCCTGTAAGCTTTGAAGTCCATCTCAGCTACAATTAACTTTGTAGTGATGACTGATACTTTGTCAAGCTAATTGGTTTGATGAACTTCAAATGCAGTGTTAGAGTTTTTCCTCTAGAAGATAGAATTTTCCTGTTGGTACTTCTGTTTAAGGACAAAGGAGTGGCTAGGCAGGAGGAACCCATGCAATCTGTAGTCCAGGCACAGGTAAACCTCTCATCTAGGTTTAGTTATACTGCAGAATCATTTAGCTTCTTTACACAGTCTGCTGACAGTAGATTAAAAACAATCATGAGAAATCAGAAGCAAGAGGATGAATGCATCCATTTTGTACTTTGAAATTGCTTCTTCCCTCCTTTTTAAACAATAAACCTTCAACCTTATTTTTATTTACACAGGCCTAATCAGCTTGGCATAATTTTTTTTCCCTTCTTCACAAGGACTGGTATTTCTGTCTGTAAGGTACTGAATTTGTTAGCAGATTTTTTGGAAAAGGCACTTAGAGTCCACATAACTAATCTTGCTTTATAAGGGGTGTTTAATACTCAGTAAAACAAAGTAGTTGACATTCTCCTCTTGGTACCAGTTCAGCAAAATAATCAGGCACATTTTACTTTTGGGCTCATGAGAACCTGTAGAGATTTGAAGGGAAATAAGAAAGCCTTCTGTAAGAGTTTATTAAAAAAAAAAAAAAAGTGGATGGAGAATAAAGGAAAAAAAAAGATCTACATGAAAGTACTGGTTTTTCTATTACTTGTTTGTTTTTTATTTTCATCCATTTTATTTTGTACTCATTTCTTTCTGGCATTAAGCCTTGTATAAAACACTTACTGTCCTGTAAAGGAGAAATTGAAGCTGTGCTGTGGCTGAGTCAGCATCCCCCAGCACAAACCTCCTTAGTTGCATCTCTTTATAATCTCAGTGTGGGTGGCATGCTGGAGCTGGGCCAGAAGGACATAAGACACGGAAGGGGAAGAGTGCTGAAGAACACAACTCAGAAGCTGGGGTTTCATATCCACAGACAGTGCAGTAGTGTGAAATCGTGTAAAGCTTCAGAATGTGAACATTCTGAACACTGCTGCAGTAAAGGAAGATACAGATTCAGCCAAGCCTGAATTGCACCTTCTTCACACAGTGCAGTGTTTTTTGAGGAAGCCTGGATAAATCCATATGTCTGCATGCAGGGCAGTGCAGAGATAATCTGCAGAGTCCCACTGCCTGTGTGTTTGTGCCAGCAAAGCACCAAACCTGGCCTGCAGAGGAGACCAGCCAGCAGGGGCACAGTGCCACGCTGATGTACCCAGGCTGCTTCCTGCTTAGCAGATAGCTCCTTCACCCTGAGCTTACAGGTACCCACACCATGCTCCCTTGCTCAGTGTAGCTTTTATTATTCACCTTCAGAATCCAGCAGGACTTAAATCACTAGGCCTCCCACGAAAATTTTGGCTGTGAACTTTGAAGGCCTGCCCCTGAGAAATTCTGCACACTTATTCCTAGTCTCTTTTCTTGCTCATTCTCATCTTGTCATGTCTGTGTTTTCCCACACACACAGCAGAAAAGAACACTATTATAAATACCATACTTAAAATAAACGCTTGCTCTTAGCTAACTCAGTCCAGATACAGGCATTCAGGTTCACAGTCTGGGTTACTTCTAAACACAGTGGATTAGTTCTGAATTTTATCATTCAGTGGAAGAGAAAGAGGAGATAAGTGTTGGTAGTGTGATAAATTCAAAAGGATAAACTTATTAATAGTTTGGAAACAGAATTTTACAATCAACTTATTCCTAGTAAAAGACAACTGAGAGTAATTTCTAGCAGTTAAAAGTGAATTCATTTAAGATCTGATTTCATTATTTGTGATGAGAGCACAAATATTTCATCTGAAATTAAGGGTTTTGCATTATGATTAAATTAACTTTTCTTTAAGAAAAAGGCAAGAATATTGGGATTTTGCCTGACCTAACAATGTACATACAGATGAGCAGAACAGTGCTCTTTAGTAACTCTAGTCATAGCAAACACCACCTGAGACAGTATTTATTCAATTAAATTTTATTATTATTGTACCAAAGGCTGTTATCCAGGAGTTGCATCCATTTCTGATTCCTTTTTGGAAGATCTGCTCCATGCTAAAATCTGTGTTCTGATTTTTTTTTTAAAGCTGATAAAAGAGGTTTAGGTTGTGATTTTTTTTATTTTCTGGAGACTGCAAGGAATTGCGTGTTTTGAAGTCTGACTTACTGTGCTTTCATGCTGATAGTTGGATCCATACCATAATGGTCTGACTGAGCAGAAGCAGATGTCGCAGACTTATTGGTCAGTTTCATGTCTGAAGTAAGGAGCTTGTCATAAAAACCATGGTGAGATTTTTTAAAGGCTGAATTTCCTCAGACGAGAGGGATAGTTCTCAATTTCTATACGTACAAACTTCAATAAAATTGAATTAAACATTTAACTCTTCAGAGAACTGTTTTCTCCTATGGAATCTTACTGCTAGAACTCTGTATTATTGTTTGACTTATAAGCCAAAGTTGTACTTAAGGCCTTAAAACCTGTATGAGGCCTGCGTATGAGGACTCCACTAGTGTACCTTCCTAAAAGTGATTTAATGGCCCATAGCACTCCCAATTTGGGGTGGTAACAGTCTCACATGTATGTAACTTGCATGCACCTGATAGTTTTAACACTGGCAGTAATTGCATGTCATGATCACTACAACAATAACCTATTTGCAGCACCTGAAAGTGTGGGGTGATAAATCCCAGCTTTGCATGCCAGCTGCTTCATTTATTTTTTAAAGGTGCATTTACCATCCCTGTTCACCGGTGAGTTCTGCATCAGTGGCAGTTCACTCCATCACAGATTAGTGAGACTAGGCTAGAGTACAGAATCCATAAAGTGTCCTTGCACCTCCTGCCCATAGTGGACAGGATTATCACATTAGTTTTGAAGGCAGAGGCAGTCTCAGTAAGGAGCTGTGCTGGCTATTTTTACTTTGACCACTTAACTCCCTGAGGAGTAAGGAAGGGGCATTGGCTTTCTGCAGTCCTTTCTCAGAGATTCGAAGTAGAGCTGTGCTGCAGCTGTTGGCCTGCTTGCAAATGCATTTCAGTTCTGCAGTGCTCCCCTGGCTCTATATCTGACTATGCAGTTAGGCATATGAATTTACTTTTACCCTCTGGGATAGAATCGGAAAGTTACCTGTGGGGATTGGGACACTAATTAGTTTTCTATTATTTTGTAAAGTTTTTCAAGTACTTTTGAGAGTGCTGCTTTTTTGTACATAGCACAAGGTAGCACAAGGCTTGTAGCATTTGACTGAGGTGCTGGAGAACCTGTGTAGGAAAATTTAATAGTGTGAAATATGGAGCTGTATGTTCAGACCATGACCTACATGTGGCAACAAGGAATATGATTGACTGCAAGGCCTTACTCTGGGTATTTGGGAGCCTGAGTTCCGTGATGAGTGCTTTAATCATCCTTGTGATGGTGCAAGTCTGCTCCTAAGGAAATCAGATGAAATCCAGTGAACTTCGAGGGGCCAAAGGGAGGTACTAAGTTTTAAATTTGTTTGGTTTAGAGATTTAAAGCCAAGTGTTCCATCCTTACTGTGATCATCTTCAAGGTCACTTGCAATCCAACTCATCCTATGGTTCTGTGACTGTTATTCTATGACTTTGCCTTTCTGATAGGGTAGTTTTTAATTTTTGATGTTGAAAGATTTAAAAAACAAAGAAAGGCCAGTGTGAGACTGAGAGGCAGGAGAAAATATTGGAACAGTTTATGGGCACAGGTTGTGTTGCATGAATGGCAGGAGGCTCTGTTGGTAGAAAGCTAATTCACATAGTCCTGATTAGAATTTATTGATCATTTCTACAGTTATTAGCAATCCATTATTTAGGACTATTGTCAGCGACAAGAAAATCCAGCTGAAGTTGCCAATTTTCAAGACAGAAACTAACCCTGAATATCAGAGCTTCATTCAGCATGCCTTTATTCCACCTGTAAAACATTGCAGGAGTTGAGAGGAAGGAAAACAAAATAAGTCCTGACTTTTTTAGGTGCTTCATAGTTTAAGTGTCTCCAGATGCTTTTTCTTTATTGATTTCTTTTACTGTGATTGTTCTCTGTGAGATGTAACATACTAGAAAGCAAAAAGTAAGGGAACTGGTCTACTACCTATTTTTTTCTCTGCCTTAGGGTCCTGACAGCCTCCCTGCCAGATATGACAGCTTACATCTTATCTTAGTGATGTGTCCTGGTTATCTGTGTTGTGTGCAAGGGCTTAGCATTCCACTGCTTTTCTCTTAATAAATTAAAGACTGGGAAGGAGTAACACTGTAATACTTGACCATATAAGGGAGGTGACTGTTTCAGTTCTGCTCCTTGCATAATATGCAGTGGAAGCCTTTTAAGGGAAGGTGGTGCAGAGTGAAAACATCCAGAAGCAGAACATCTATTTCATGTTATAGTTGGTGCCAGTGCTCCTTCTGTCATTGCTACTACTGTGAATTTCTCACAGTCTATTGCAGTTGCATAGATAAAAAGTGAAGATGGGACTAAAAAAATTAAACCATTTGGTTTATGATTCTTTCATCATAAGAAATAAGAATGATGAGAGAACTGACCAAAAGTGAGAATTATTAGACTTCAGAAGCTGAAGAATGAAGTAGCAAAGAGCTCTCCAACATCAGGAAGAAGGGACCAAAGAGAGAACAAGTAGAAATACCATGCAGAGAAAATAGGGTAGGGACTCAGTGACTAATCAGGCAATGGATATGGTGTCAAGAAAGTTAAAAAACAGGTGTTTTTTGCAGAAGAAATTTGAATGTTGTAGAGAGTGCTCCAAAAGAATGAAACCAAATTTTGGGTCTGGTTGCAAGTACACTTAGGACAAATTCGTAGTATATGGTTAGAAAACAACCTACCCAGTATCTTTAATAAAGGGATAGCAAAATTGATGAAGGCAAACATAAATTACTTGTGTTGACCTCAGAAGTGTCCAGAGCATTAGAAAAAAAGATCCAAGCAACTCAGGCAGTAAAATACCAAATACAAAGATTTATAGGCTAAGGTTAGACTATGTGAAGACTTACTTTCAGCTAGAGAAATTATCTTCTTGATAAATCAGATGCAGGTCCCTCATTGAGATATTTTTGATTATTTGCATGAAGCAAAACTACAGAAGTGGAAAGAAAAACAGTTTCTCTTAGTTTCAGTCAAATAACAGTCTTGTCTTTGAAATAAAATATGTTTTGAGACCTAAGATCAAATGAGGCTATTATCAGATGGAGATTAGATAACACTGACTACTTCAGTGGCTAAGTAGAGATTTAGAAGACCTAGTGAGAAACCTTTTCCTTCTAGAGCTGTAGTAGCTCTGGAGGAAGCCATTACAGCAGTTTGTTCTCTATTGGAGTGCTACTACAACACACTGTCTTTCAGTGGCCGATGTCTGTCCCACAAGTTGTTTCAGTTCCTGATTGTTAGTGCCTGTCAGTGCTTACCCTTCTGCAGAGTAAGACTTGTTGTTCTCTGAATTACAGCACCTTTTTTTTACCGCAATGCTGGCACCATAAAGAGGGGCAGGATTGAAAATAAATGTATCCATGGAACACCAGTCAGTGTTTTGAAGCCTGTTAACCTGGGGGCCTATAAGCATCTTTCACATGTCAGCTAATACCTACAGGTGGTGGAAGGTGAGAGACAAGGACATGCTATAGCTGCTTTTCTGGTGTTTCTTTCATTTATACCTATTTCTTCCTCCAAGTTCAGACTCCAGAATGAAAGTGATGCTGTGATTTACCCTAGACAGCATTTCACCTACAATACAAAACTCTAGCCAGTCTTTATGAGTTCATGAGACCTCTCACAGAAAGCCCTTCCCCAGTGTTGTGACCTTTATCTTTGTGATGAACAGGCATCACAACTTTGGCAGGATGATTCTGGCTGATCGACTGATCTATTCTGGGAAGTTAGAAGAGTTTCACTGGCACAAGAAAGTCAGCTTGCTGCAGGCTGTTGTATTTGAATGATTTATATTCATCAGGATGTTTATGTGGCATTGTAGAGATTAGGTTGGAGAAAACTTCCTCCTGACTCTCATTAATACGAGTCAGGGTAATTCTGCTGGTTCAGAGGTGTTTTGCTAGTGCAAAACTATCATGTCTGGAGATACCACCAAGGATCACTTTGTTTTATTAGCCTATCTGTGAAAAATAGTCTGTTGTTTCTATTGAAAACTGAAAGAAAGTTATCACAAGAATCTTTAATACTTTTTAAAAAAAGAACATATTTTTTTAAAGGGAAAGTTATTTTTTTACACAGTTTAGCAGGCTAATATTTTTAGAATTCCAAGGAAGATTATCTGGTCTATCAAGAGTCCTGTACTGTCTGTTTCCCTGGTTAGGCTACATGTAGATGGCTATGAAGTGTAAGGAAGAAGACCTGGGATATTCAAATGGAAAGCTGTACAATAAGTAGTCCGGTTGCCTGGTAAAGTTTTCCACATAAGTCTGTTTCAGGAGTAATATTAGAACTAGCTGTTAAGTTTTTTTTTTCTGTCAGGAAATTTAAAAAAAATCTAATCTTTATTAGAATGATATAATTGTGTTCACTGTTACTTTTCTTATGAGCTGGCTAGCTCATGTTTAAGTGAGACTTATTGTAGAGTTCAAGAATTGGCTTCAATTTCTGTTTTGGTACTAAGCGTCCCAATAATTCTGTTTTCTAGAGATGAAATAACTCAAACTGCTTTTCAGGGTTGCATTGTATACATTTCCTAATGTTTGAATAAAAAGTGGGCAGTCAGTATAGGTAGTGTGGCTCTAGCTCTTCAAAACAAAAATGACAGTGAAACTGAAACATTAGGAGAGTAAATTTAATTATGGAACTGTACAAGTACTTATATTCCTATTTTCATTCCTTTTGTTTCTCCACATTTAAAAGCATCTGCTCCTTTTTTTTTTTTTTTTTTTAATTCACAAAGCATCAGTTTAAACAGCATGTGTAATTGCAAAAAGTACAGTCCACTCTTCTTTAGCTTTTCCTCTTTAATTAGTATTTCAGCATCCTGGGAACATAAGTGCCATTAGTTCTGATATGGGCAGACTAACTAAGGTTATTCTAAGGTTATAACTAAGGTTACCTTTCAGTTTGGTTCCAAATGTAAATACTTTGTTTCCTAGTCTAGCAGGAGGTAATTACTGCTACACACAGACGGAAGAAACTTTACTGTATAATCTTCTTGATGTAGTGAGCGCTTACACTAAAAGAAGGCAAGCAAGAGTAGTCAGTTTGAAGTCAGTCCCATTAAGTGTCCAAGATGACAAGAACCAGAATGTCTAAGGTTTGTTGTCTTCTTTCAACATAGTTCATATGCATGGAACATATAAACACAGGTATATCAACTGTGTGGTTAGACATAAATAGAATGCCTTTACTTCAGAAAGACTAGGGAAATAAACCTATCTATAGAGCATTTTTTTACCAGTTTTTACTTTGAATTGTTCTGGAAGTATATTCCATCCATTAAGTCAGGCCTTTTAACCACCAATACCTACAGCATGAAAGCTCAGAGCCCTTACAGGTGAACTGCTGCATCAGGATCTTGATGATATATTATACATATCTAAGGATATATAAAATTTATTGTGCTGAGACCTCGGCAAGATATCAACTACTTGCAGTACCAATTCTAGGACTCATTTCTTGAGAGAAGTAGTATCCTCTCTCATCAAGAGATCTCATACAAACAAAATTCTTTATATTTACTTGACTTTACATTTCTAACTCCCCAAATTGGAGAATTCTACTGTAAGTACACAGAAAGAAGAGAAACTTAAAAAACTGTACATACATAGTCTTGGTTGAACTGTCCTGTGAAGTTACATTTCTAAAAACGTTGGAAAATGTAACTAATGGACCTGTGATTTGTTAGAGATAAAAATCCTTACTGTGACTCATCAGCAGTTCTTGGGGAGTTGCAAGTTCCTGAAACCTTTATCCTAAGCATTTATTTGCTGAGCATCTTTCAAGCCTGTCAGGAAGCCATATGCTCCATTAAATACTGCTGGAAATGTTCTGTTCAGCAGTACACAGAAACTAATTTCCAAATTTTGGTCCACAGGGGTTCTACTAGTCTCAACTAGAACTTCTTTAAAAATAAATCTGGCTTCTTTCTGTAGCAGTGATTGAAAGCTCTGATTTAGGAATTTTGTCTATAAAAAAGCAGACTGGTAAATATAAAGTGGGAAGAAAAAGTTTTGGTGAAATGAAGATTATATTTTTTTTCACTTTTTCTCTACTGAAGTAATACCCAGTCATATTTTTAGTTTAGAAAGTTGTAGATGTAGGAGCATTAAAAATCCCTCCCCTTTCCTGTATCTAATCTCTGTTTTCCCTGGCTTTGAAGATCTAGTAATTTCACCATCACATATTAGCTTCCTTCCTCTGAGGGTGTTTTCCTGTATTTTGTGTGATTATGTGTTTGATCTAATGCAGCATATTATTTCTCAGAGTCTGCAGCTTTGAGAATTTTTGCAACTTCCCATGAGAACCCCCTCCCATGTTTTCTAGGATGATTTTTCACCATGAATGTCTATAGGTTGCATAAAGGCACATTGTGCATTTATTGAGACTTCCAGTGATGACTCTTTATTTCAAAAAAATGTCAGTAAAAAAGGCATATGCTTCATTTTCAGTGTACTTCTTACTCTGTTGAAGTATTAAGAGCCAGAAACAACAGCAATAAAAGAAGTTGCATGGAACAATCTGTCGTATTTCTACTATAAACTATGCATACTGTAAACTCAAGGGAGCCCACATGCCAACAGAAACAACATTTGTACTTTCATTGCTGTTCTAGTGCATAGAACTCTTTGAAAAGAAGCTACGGCCTCTGCTTTAGTGGTGGTTGGGATAAGTCCATCCTAGGCTATTTGTTCCCCAGCTAGAGGAATATGGAAAAGTAAATGGGAAAGCATTTCCTTCTCCAAAAACTGTACCCGGATATGGGAACATTTCTGCAAGCAAACATATTCCAGCTGTATTGGTTGGCTACCTTAAGAGAATTGGTTTTGCTCTTCCAGCCTGTTAGGTATTGCCTTTTTGTGCATTATGTTCTCTTTTTTTGGCAGTACAGTCCTATTTTCAGCCTGAAGTTATTGTCACACAGAGAATAAATTCTTTTATGTTCTTGATTTTTTGAAGTGCCAGATTGAAACCTGTTCAGCTGTGCCCTGTGAAACCTCCTTTATGGAGGGTCAGTAATATATGTAGTGCTGTACAAACACAAGGAGATACGTACCCACCCCTACCTCTAAACTAGAGGTATGAAATACAAGCTTAGGATTAAAAATTTTGTTAATAATCTTTTTTCCTCATGTACATTTTTGGCACTTTTCAAATAAATACCGGCAATTCTTACTCTAATTTAAAAATCACTCATTTTAGATGTAATATATAAGTAAAAAAAATGAACACGTAGGCTGAATAGGAGAGAACTTAGAGAATGGATATTCATACATAAAAGAAAGGTTAGTTTGGAGACTACATTACAGTGCAGGCTAACAGAGTAAAAATTTCAGAGAGAATACTTAAGGGCTGAACTGTTGTGCCACCACTCAGGGTGGTGAATGGAGCTAAGTCCAGTTGGTGGCTGGTCACTAGTAGTGTTCCCCAGAGGACTCAGTACTGGTCCTGGTCCTGTTTAACATCTTTATCAATCATTTGAATGGGGGGATAGAATTCAGCTCAGTAAATTCACACATACCACCACCAGGCAGGAGTTTTGATGTGCTGCAGGGCAGGAAGGCTCTGCAGAGGGATCTGGGCAGGCTGGATCATGGCCCAGGGCCAGTGGTGTGAGGCTCAACAAGGCCAGTGCTGGGTCCTGCCCTTGGGTCACAACAGCCCCAGGCAGTGCCACAGGCTGGGGCAGAGTGGCTGCAAAGCTGCCCACAGGAAAAGGACCTGGGGGTGCTGTGACAGCAGCTGAACAGGAGCCAGCAGTGCCCAGGTGGCCAAGGAGGCCAATGGCATCCTGGCCTGTTCCAGCAGTAGTGTGGCCAGCAGGAGCAGGGCAGGGATTGTCCCCCTGTACTTGGGAAATGCTGGAGCATGTCCAGGGAAGGGCAGTGAAGCTGGGGCAGGCTCTGGAGCACAGGTCCTGTGAGGAGCAGCTGGGGGAGTGTGGGGTGTTTACCCTGGAGAAAAGGAGGGTTGGGAGGAGCCCTGTCAGTCCCTACAGCTGCCTGCAAGGAGATCATAACCAGGTGAGGGTCAATCTCTTCTGCCATGTATCAGGTGAAAGGACAAGACGAAACAGCCTTAAGTTGTGCAAGGGGAGGTTCAGATTCAGTATTAGAAAGTTTTTTTCACTAGAAGAGTGGCTAGACATTGGAATAGATTGCCTGTGGAGATGGTGGAGTAACTCTCTTGAAGTATTCAGGAAGCATCTGAATGTGGCACTTGGGGTGATTGTGGTGGTGCTAGGTTTACGTTGGGACTAGATGAACTTGAAGGCCTCTTACAGCCTTGACAATGTTGTGATTCTGTCATTTAGATATATTTATGTCCCAGGTTTTGAAGGGGTCAGTACCAGCATAGTTTGACAGTTTATCCCGTCAATTAAAGACAGAGAGATGTGCCATCTGAAAACAGGTGTTTTGTTGATCAGAAGGGTGACTGCTTTCACCTTGATACTTTTAGATAGATTGTGTTAAGTGTGTTGAATCGACCTTCAATTGATCTGCTTTACTTTGGCTTGACTGGAGTTGAAATTGACTAAATTCTCTTGCTTCAAGAAATGTTGTTAGATATGATAGTTGATGCAATCGTAAGGTCCTTGATAGTTGGTCAGATTGCTTCACTGTGTAGTTCTTACTTTCTGTATTATAGAGCAGTTGTTTCTGAAAACCCTGGGCACGCAATGAAAACCAGCAAATAAAACTAGAAAGACGATTGGTAATATCCATTCTGTGTAAATCCCATCTTGGGATTTAGAGTTCTTTAGAGTTGTTGTTTTTGGTTTATTTTTTTCTTGTTTTTTAGTCCAAGAATGGATTTTTTTCATTATAGTTTAGAACAAAAATATTTACCAGTTACCAAGCTGGGAAAAAGAATGCACATCCAGCTTATAAGGTGGTTAATTTTGGTTCTTGAAAACACTGGCACATCACCCAGATAGTGAGAGGGTTTCTTGTAGTACATAATAGGGGACAGGGAAAATAATTTGAAATTCAGGTTGAGACTGGGAAAAGCCTTTAAAGAACATACTGCTTAATGAAAGCATTCCTGTATTTCCTTGTCTTTGAACAAATTGCAAGAAGTAAAAGTATCTTTCAAGCATTTTGATATTTGCCTACCTGTATTTTGTAAAGGAAGGTGCTTCAATATGGTACTTTAACTTCCATTAAAATATTAACATTACAAAACTGTCTATCCTTAGGTTAGCTGTTTCTTGTTCAGTAAAAGAGAAAGATACTGGTAAAGCCTATTGAACTAAAGTCCTACATTTTCCAAAATAATACACTTAATGTATAAGCATGCTTGGATTAGGTGCTGAGAGAAGGATCAGTTTTGAATGGTAATGTTGCTCTGTTCTTGGTTTTGGGGTTTTTGTTTTTTTTTCCTTCTAGACAGCTGTTAGGAGATGTAATGAGACCTAGACTATTTCTCAGCTGACCACAGATATGTTAAAAAAGCACTGTCTTCATCATGTGATGTTTTATTGTATGTTTTCCAGAGTAGCAAAAGTAATGAAGGTTCCTGTGTATGAGACACCAGCAGGATGGAGATATTTTTCCAATCTCATGGACTCTGGACGTTGTTCCCTTTGTGGTGAGGAGAGTTTTGGCACTGGTAAGTAATACATAATCAAAAATTACCACAGACTTTTAATGTTTCCTGGATGCCTCACATAAAACCCAGAAGAATCAGCAAGTTAGCTCTGTCTTATGCTGAGACAGAGAACTTTTTATTGTTCACATCTTGAGGTTCATCTTGTAAGTGTGGTGTCCAGCACCCTGAGGCATGAAATATGTGGAAAATGGATATTCAGCAGTGGCAAGAAATTTTACTACTACCCAAACAGCTTCTGGAGGTGCCTGGCACTCTTTTCTGACTAGAACGTAATGCAAAAAAGCCTCACTGGTTCTACTACAAGTCTTTTCATAGACAGCAACAGCATTTGGAGGCATTTTGCCAGTATGGAAGCCACATGTTTTTTCCTAATGTGATTAGGTGTACAGAGTATGAGGACTGGTATATCTGATGGTACATCCAATCAAAACTGTTGCAGGCTCTCCTTTTTAGAACATCACAATTGCTCAAGCATCAGATAAAATCATCATTAGAAGAAATTCAGTTACATGTCAGCATTTGTGTTTTCCCTAGGTATTTCTCCCTTATTGGTCCCAATCAAACCAGTCAAACAGTAGAATGCAGAATGAATGACAAATTTGAGCCATCAGAAATATAGTATTGATAGTTAGCAATAGGGCAAATAATTGAACTGTATACTCTGTAAATGTACACAAATGGGGTTTTAGTTTATGAGAATAACAGAATAAATTTTGGAGTGTTTCTTTTTTTCTTTCATGGATTTTGGCACAGAAATTCTTCCTTTTTGTTTATTAGTAGGGCTATATTACAAGTCCTTTTGAAAAAAACACAGACCAGAATAACTTAATAATTTGCCTAATAGTTTATTCTATATTTTTATGTGAGTTTTATGGAGTTATTTATTTTGAATGTGTAATACATTGGCTGCAGCTTTTGTAGAAAATTACTTACCACGCAGTGAAACTTGATTAAAAATTTAATTTTGCTTTAATTGACTTATGTCAAGTATTAAGTTTGTTGATTGGGGTTAATTAGAGAGCAGAATGCTGCTTTTTTGAAAGTAATGATACCTTTAAGTGCCATAGACATGGTGCTTCATGTATCATCTTCATATATTATCTTTTTATTTGCTGTATGAATCTGAATGGACTATGATGCAAGAATGAAAAATATGTTCTGCTTCTTTGGAATTTATATATAAAATGGAAGAGAATTTAAATTTATAATGAATGTTAATTTATTTTTGTTGTCAGTGGGAGCCAGTCCCATGATTAGCAAACTATGCCTTCACTATTTGCTGTGAGTGGCACAGGTTTGTATTGCCTTGACTATATCTTTTGAATAGAAATATCCTTTACAGTGTGTTCTATGAGGTCATTGAGAGAGATGTAATTTGGGGGGAGAAGGGCAGGAAGATCTTGTACTTTTCAGATGTACTACTTTTTGTTGTGGTATGTTGTTGAACCGCAGCTCCATTAACCCATGAGAGGTATGAACTGGAGAGTTTTCAGCTCTCACTGCTTTTTAATACTTTTTCACTGGGCCAGTCTGTACCTCTTCCCTCTAAATACTGAAGTTGCTCTTGCTCATGCAAAACCAGATACTTTCATGAAATTTGGGTGGGTCTAAAGACGTCAGTATGACCTCAGCAGCACACAGATTACTTGAAAAAAACTTCTGGCTTCATCATCATGTTGAAGAAAGTTAAGTGTGAATTTTAACTGGAAAGAGCTTGTAAGAGTTTTGATGGTGAGTTCCCCTATGTTGAAGTATATCTGGATACCCTAGCCCACAGAATGTAGCACCTCCTGCTGCATGCAGGCTTATATGTAGGGATATATAAAACAAACAGGAGTGACCTCTCTGTGCCATATGCCATGACAAACCACTGCTACAGATCTGTCTTTGCTTGGGGAGTTATTGTCCTAGACCATCTTCATCTGATGGCATTGAGTAGGACTCTTTTGGATGCTTTCTGTCTGAGGGAGAAGAGAGGAATCACTGGTTGTTCTTAGTAGAAGCCATGTCCTCTTTGAGGAAAATTGCCATTTAAATTTTATGATGCAGTTATAAAAAGCCACAAACATCAGATTTCTCTTTCACATTGCAAAAGCATGTTCAGGTCTTACTAAGCAGGCCGTCCCAAGTACTGTTGGATTTCAGCCCTGGAGATTAGTCATATAGAAATGAAAATAAAGTGTTTTGATCTACTGTAACAATGAGGACATTGTGATCTCTGTAGGTCTGATTTTATTATCCTGAGTATCTGATAGTGGTTGAATTTGGAAGGGCAACACTCATGGAGGTCAAGGAAGTGCCTCTAGGATTTGACTGTTCTTGATAGGCAAAAAAATTACCCTGACACCTCTCTTCATTTGCCATTGACTTTTTCTTTGCTTGTATCTTTCTGTGAGGCCATTAAACAATTGCCTTCTGTACTATAGCTTCTCTTCCAAATTTGTTGGACCTGACTTCACACTAGTCTCTACATTCCTTACCACTCTGTGTTCCTTACATTAATCTGGTTCTTCTGTCCTATCATCAATTCTTCAGATTCCTGATAAATCCTGACTCTTGTAAATGAGTTCTTAAACAACATGTTGCTGGCCAGCCTGGAGAGCTGGTCTGTAGCAAAATCTTGGCATCCCGATATGTTCTGATCAGATTAACTTTGTTGTACCTGCAGCACTTCAGTGCGTAAAAGCCTCTTGACCTTCAGTTTTATCCAATTCCATCTAAAGGCAAATCTGGATGCTTGAGACTCAATCCCATGGGCATCCAGAGAACTTGAGCATGGGGTTTGAATTCCTCAGACTATGTGTCGTTGCTGTGTAAAAAAGTAATGTAACAGAAGGAGATTTTTTAAAGATGTTATGGAGTCTCCTTCACTGGAGATATTCAAAAGCTGTCTGGACACAATCCTGTGCCATGTGCTATGGGATAAGCTTTCTTGAGCAGAGAGATTGATCCAGATACCTTGTTGTGGTCCCTTCCAACTCAACCCGTTCTGTTATTCTTGTGGTACTTTTGGGGCAAATTATGTAATGACTGTGATATCTGAAGTTTGTTTTTCTCACTGCCTCCATTTCCTTATCATCTTTCAATTTGATGCAGATGTCTGAAAAGTATCCTCATATGCCAGAAGGTTTATTTGTAAAACCTTGTGTTCTGGTTTGTAGATAACCAGTACTTCAGCAATGTGAGCTGTTTTTAGCAGTAAATATTTACCTTGTTGCGAATCTTTTAGTAATGTCCTAAGCTGTGTGACCCTCACATGTTTCTCCCAGTATTGGGCATTTGAATCAATTTTACAGCTTTTGCACAATCATATCTATTTAGGGAACTGAAATTTGGCACTTCTTTAGCTTTCAGCATGGAATATTTATATAACTGTATGATGTAGTGATCGGAGTGGGAAATTTACTGCTCTCTGTAAGAGAAAGGAGTTTTAAAAATCCACCTTCAGTCATCAAACTGCATTGGAAATCAATTGCTTGTGTACCCACGTAATCAAGCCCAGTTGAAATTTCCAAGTAATACAGAGCCTTGGTTTTATAACATAAGGGACTTTAGTCTGGCAAATAAATAAAAGCAAATTTTCTGCTATAAAAGGAGAAAAGATGTTGAAAACATCCCGTACAGCTGTATTTCCCAAATTTGTTTTCTGGCAGCTGATCTTGGAGCTAAACCAATGCTTTAAAAACTTCTTCCATTTTTGTAGCAGTGTGGGGAGCTTGTCAGATGAGGTTAGTATCTTTCTGGTTCTATGACTAATGCCCAGCACACAGTTCAAAGGAGAGCCTCGGCAGCAGCAATTAGTTACTAAATTTCATCAGCAAGCTATTAATCAGGATTAGGAGAACTGTGGGGCTGATTTGTCTCTCTGCACTTTAAGCTACTTCAGTAATTGCTACAACTTCCTTAGATTTGTTTGCTTCATCTCCAAATTTCCAGATTCTATTAACATCAAACCCTTTTTCCTGAAAGTTTATGAGGAAGAAGAACTAGTGGAGAATATAAAAATGTGCTGTTGCTGATACGAATGAAAGACACAAAGGATTTGTCTGGTGCAGTAATACAAATCTAAACTAATCTTACCAACTTGAAAAAATCATCAGATCAGAATGCCCCTAAATCTCCATTTGCCTAAATATTGCTAAGTTTCAGACTGCTGGATGATAAATTTGTAAGACTCAAGTATGTGAGAACAAATTGTTTTGTTGTGAGCTTGTGGACTCCTTTGATTTTCTTGTTTTAAAATCACATTTACAGAATACAGTATGATAGACTGGGATTACTAAATTAGGGAAAAGCAATTACCTTTTATTCATGCATATGACCCACAAGGCTTGCTTTCTCTATCAGAATTGGATATTTCAGATACAGACAAAGTTAGAAAGCTTTCAAATAGTAGAAAAATCATAAGATGAACATGTTTGCATGATTTTGCTTTGTTTCTCCAGCTACTGCCTTTGAAGATTTTTCTTTAGTTTAAGACTCTGTATGCTGAGTACTACTCTATGAATGGGAACATGCTCTGAGAGTTTTGCCCAGGTTGTTTACTCTGAGACTGGACATAGTAATTTATTGTAGTAAAAAGTAAAATTTCCTACTGTTACATGGAGACATAAGGAATTAACTTAAAAATAAGTTGTTGAAACGCAGTTATTGTAATTTCCCTTACCAATGGCAAATTAAATATAAAGGGTTAATCAGGAAAAATATTTGTGGACTCCTCTGTTCTGTTGTCTCTTCCTGCTTCAGCTCATTGAATAAAATCAGGGATTCATTAATTCTGGGATGTTTCAATTAAAAGTAGCACTGAGAATCATCTTGAGGTTACTCAGACCCCCAAGCAAGCTGGGGGAGGTGTTAGTATTGGAACTTCAGGAATACAGAGCTGCAAGGCACTTTTTCTTTCTTCCCTTTGCACAGGACAAGTCTGCCTCTGCAAATTTATTGGATCTGTGGAGCAAAGAATGATGTTAGCTGAACTGAGGTAGCAGTGAACTGAGGTGAGCTCACTACAGTGTGAGCTGGGCAGTAGGTCTAAGTTAAGACAGAGCAAGCAAAGACACTTACGGATGGTAGGTGAAAATCAGAGTAACAAAATTACATTAATAGATTTCAGTTTGCTGAAAAAGGAATGGCAGTAAATACAACATATGTGTATACAGTAACCACGATGATGGATGTGCTCAGTTTCACTTTCATTAAGACTAACTAACTGAAACGCTTTCTGGGCACACAGGATTACTGTCCTTGTAGTTGTATCATGCTCTTATTTTTAATTGGTGATTTTTGATTCTGAAACAGTTGAGTTGCTTCAAAATATCCTGACTTTTGTCTCTGGATTACCTTCTCCCACTGCTTTCTCTTTCCTGAGAATTAACAATTTATGTCCTCTAAGAGACATGCAAGGACAGAGAACATCCCAAATCTCTAAATATATATGAAGAATAATACATTGAGCCCTCCTCATATGGATTTATGCACTTAAGCTGTACCAGAACAAAGTTTAGAATGCAGCAAAGAGGTCTTCAGAAAAGAAGCTGGCCATTTTTCACTGGAACATTTTCGTTCAGTGAAATGTATTTAAAGTGTTTGCTAAATCAGAATGCATATCTTTAATGTTCAGCTTAGCCTGTTACTCCATTGTCATGATATGGACGATTTGGCTGAACGACTGCAGTGTTCTTCACTGTATGATTTGCTGGCCTGCAATCTGCAGAGAGTTACACAGCAGGAGAATAAATGGTCGTTCATATTGGAGCAGATTGCTGGGGGCGTTAAGCTCATTCCATGACTCCACTTTTTGTTGTCTGTTGAGACATGCCATTTAGGTGGCCAGCAATAATCAGTAACAGAGATGACATTCTAGGCAGAACAGAATTTTTTCTGTGCTAAGGATGAGTGTCTGAAAGGAGAGGCATGGCGAGGCATGTGGGTTAAGAAGGAAAGGAACAGCCATGGTTGGGGTGAACCTGCTGTTCCCAGGGCCCTGCCTGGCCTGCTGGGGCTCCCAGTCTGCCCAGGAGCACACCAGGGCTGTCAGCCGTGCCCCAGCAGTGCTGCAGCAGGGCCAGTGTCCAGCTCCCCACCCTGCCATGCCTGCCCCTGCTCCCACGGCCTGGCATTGCCCTGTCCCTGTTCCTAGGGAGTCCTGATGCCTGGAGCAGGGACTGCCCTGCTGTGGGGTGCTGGGACTGGCAGGCCCTGGCTGCTTGTGCCCTGCTGTTCCTAGTCTCCTGAGCATCCCCAGCCCCTGTGGTGATGTGGTGACTTTCTCTGCTGTTACCGGAGGAACAATATATGCTCAGGGGGAAGTGAATGCTCTATTCTAGATTTCTCTTTTAGTGGCAGGGACAGAAGCCTGCACCATTATCTGGGAGCAGACTCTTGGCTTTGGTAACAATGACTGTGACTCTGCTGTCTGCTTTGCCTACAAGTAAGCTGACTTTATTATACATAGGACAAATTGCTGGTGTTCCCGTAGAAGATATCCTTAAGCTGATCTAGCATATTACTGCAATGAGGGGGTAGAAGAGGTGAGAGAACACCTTTAAGGTCCTTTCCAGGCCAAATAATTTGGTGATTCTGTGCCTAAGTGTCTGAAGGACTGACTTTCTGTAGAGGTGCATTTGTTTACCTTTCTTATCTGAAGCTATTTGCAAAGCTTTGAAAGTTCATAAATAACCCTGCCCTTTGTCTTCTGGCTGGTTGGCACTCCATGCTTTCATAGTACTGGAGCAGGGAACAGAATAAGCTGTGGCTCCTCATGCAGGAGCTCCTCAAGCACCAGCCCTAAACTCTGGCTATTGTAACAGGGCACTGCTTTTGTTGCAGAGAGCTCACAAATTACAGATCAAGGTAGATAGCAAGTAGCAAAAAGAGATATTCTTACTATCATGACAGCTGCTTTGCAAATGTGAAGGCATGTTACTGTCTCAGCTCTTAAGTCCATCTACAGTGTTCTTGTTTTCTGTAATACCTAACAGATATAAACATCATCTTTATGCAAATCATTATCCTCATCAACAGGTGTTCAGTAATCATTCCTATACAACTTGAATATTATGCTAATAGTAATTTGCATTTATTTAACCTTATGGTAGTTAACTTAATGTTAAGATTAATGTTAAAGAGTGTTGAGGTTGAATGTAACACAAGAAGCATAAGCAGCAGGCAGACTGTGGCTGACCCAGGACAATGGGCTCTTAGAAAACAATATGAGCAGAGACTGCTACCCTGATTGTTGCTCCTTCCCAAGAAGTGGGACTGCAAATTCAAGGTAACAGCAATGATTGACCCTAGGAATCATGGTGTCTCTCTGAACATCCTGTTATTTTCCTTATATGCCTTTAATATGTTGACAGTTTTTCACAGGATTAACAGCTTCAGTACATCAATTTATGTTATGGGAGCTGTCCTCTGCCAGTAGCAGAACACAGCTGTTCTGACAGATGACTGACTATGTGGACCTTGCAGGCTGTTATGTAAAGCCAAGCTGTATAAAGTAGTCTTGCTGAACAGGATTTTTGTGTTTGAGGAAGGAGAATATTTCAGAAAATAGGTTTTCAGCCTAAGAGTTTTTAGATTCTTCTGTGATGGATTTTGTTAAGTATCTTCTAAAGACAGACAATTCAGTTGGTTGCCTCCATAACCAGTAGGTACTTCATGGAGTAAACAAAACTTCTGAATTACTGCATTTGCTTTGTACTCATGGTTTCAATAATGTGTGACTAGACAGAAAACCATAAGGCTGCAGCCAAAAACTTTAACCAAATTTAGTATTATTATGCCAGACCAATGGCTACATATTTGATATCCCTTCGAGTTTCTTGAGTCTGTTGGCTTATATAATTTCCATCAGCATCTGCTGATTGTCAAGGACCTTGGATTTTACTTAGGTCTGAGACTACATATTAAATCATGTGGAGTGTTCCAAAACTGTTTCTAGTCTTCATTGTTGGAACAATTTCTTTCTTCATAAATACAAACCTATGAAGGATCTAGATTGGAGCATCCAGATGTCTTTACCACTGAGAGATATGAAGAAATACAAAAAAGGGAACAGTCCCACTCTCTGGTTTGCTTGGTTTGTTTTTTCCCTCCAGAACATCTTTTCAAGCATCCATGTCTTCACTGTTGTCCTGACTGGAGGTCATGAACATTCTGGAAATTCGCAATATTTATGGAATGGGGAAGTTCTTTCTCTGCAGCTTGACATCTGCAGATGGACATTTGCAGAGATAAGGAGATGCTGTTGAACTTAACTCTCATTAAGGAGAACATTCTGGCTCATGGCTGGGGTTCCCATATCTAGCCCAGCTCTGGAAAACAGCAGCAGAGGTGTGAAAACACTTTTTATCAGTGAGCAGGAATAACTACAAATGTTTTCATGCTGCTACGGTTTCTTTTCAAGTACTCATACATATTTTTATTTAACTTTACAAGTATGGGCTTTGTCATGCATAAATGGATCACATTTTAACCATTAGTTCTGGTTTTCTGTCTGGAACATATCAGAGGTGCTGCGAGTAGTACTATTGATTACCAATATGTGACATACACAGTTAAATGAGACATTTGCCAGCCTCCTTACCTTGTTTTCTGATACCTAGTAATGTGCTTAATGTCTGTCTGTTTAGGGTCTGACCACCTCCGAGAGAAGGATGGACTGTGGGCTGTGCTAGTTTGGCTTTCAATCCTAGCAGCTCGAAAGCAGAGTGTGGAGGAGATTGTCAGGGATCACTGGGCGAAATTTGGCCGACACTACTACTGCAGGTGAGAAAAATGAGGAAAAGGCATTTGTGCAGGCTGATAGGAGAATTCTGCTACAACCATTGCTTGTTTAGATGTGCTCAGCTGCATTTAAGTGTGCATTTGCTATGCCTACAGAATGAAAATCTGTCACAG
Source organism: Muscicapa striata striata (assembly GCA_030060385.1). Taxonomy (NCBI): domain Eukaryota; kingdom Metazoa; phylum Chordata; class Aves; order Passeriformes; family Muscicapidae; genus Muscicapa; species Muscicapa striata. The sequence goes on from JAREIS010000060.1 coordinate 4,306,318, forward strand.
ATTATCACTGTTTTGTAGACAGGTTTTTCCAAAGGACTAAGTGTCAGAAAAAGGAGCTAGCTACTTGTGTATGTCACTGCTAGCACATGAGTAATTGAATTTTTAAATATTGAATGGCAGAAAGATTACTTGTGGAATATATAGGTACCGCTTGTTACATGATGTTGGGAAAGAAACATAAACTCAGCAAGATTTGCTCCTGCGGTTTTTTTTTTCTCTAAGTGCCTACATGTGACAGTTTTAGTGAGAACTGAAATCTATGCCTGCTTCCAATTCAGGATAACTCCTCCAAAGATACAAACATATACATATTTTTATTAAGGTCTCAATATGATGAGTTCTAGCTGTCATTTTCATCTTTGCTTCTGCCTCTCTCTTAATCCAGACTTAATTCAGAGGAGTTTGCAATTTGTAAGTGCTTTTGCACACAGCTGTTCCTCAAAACTTGTAGCAGAGTTTTCTCTATTTCACTTGTTTGTTGAGCACTGCATTGATTGTGTCATTAAGTTTTGACAGGTAGATGCTTGTTGATTTAGAGTCAGGTGGCCAGTGTAGAATTGTGGTTGCACACATGTAATGGTTAGATGGCACAGGACTTGCATATATATGCTGGTTTCATTTGCAATGAGTACTTCAGTACTACTGATTTTTGAAGTAAGCAGTAAATTGCTAATTGTGAGTATATAGACTTATCTGAAAGCAGAACTGTCTTCTCAGCTCTGAGGACTTACTTTCTGGTTCTACTTTTTTTTTTTTTTTTTTTTTTTTTTTTTTTTTTTTTTTTGATATATGTGCAAGGTTTGATTACGAAGCACTGGAACCCAGGACAGCGTATTTCATAATGAGAGACCTGGAAGCTTTGATCACTGACAAATCATTCAGCCATCAGCAGTTTGCTGTGGGTAACAATATCTACAGTGTTGAAAGAACAGACAGCTTTGAGTACATAGATCCTGTGGATGGCACTGTGACCAAAAGACAGGTATGGCTGTAGTGATGGATTAGCAAAATTTTGCAGCTGTCATATTGTCTCCAACAGCACTGTTTCTAAAGTTCAGCTGGCAAGACTTTCCATTTATTTTTGGTATGATGTTTCCTTTGCTGTGATAGATACTGCATTTCCTACTTAAGATTAGCTCAGTCTGGATAAGATAATCCACCTTGAGTTTATCTTGTACTTGCTGTACATAACTGGAGACAATAGTGTCACAGTGAACATAGGATGGAATTAAGTCCGTGTTGAGAGCAATGCATGTATAGGGAGGATTCCTTTTCCAGAACAGTGGAAGATACCATATCCTTTTTCTGTTTTCTATCTGAAATCTTCACTGGCTGTACATCACCAAAAAAAATAAAGAGATTTAAAAAATAGATTTTCTTGCTTGTTTTTGGTGACCTACAGGATTTACACGACTGAGATGCAATTATCTATTGTAGCCAGAAGCATGCAGAAGACTTTAGAAAGTTGTAGCTTATGCAGGCATATTTGACTTCCCTAGTCCAAATTACCAGTTCCTTCTGGACTCTGTCTATACTGAGATTACATAGATAACATAGTTATTACATTGATAACATAGTTATCAAGAACTGCAGTTCAAACTGAGCCTTCAGTGTTTGAAAATTCATGATGTGCTCAAAAGTTACCATGTACTTTTAGCAGGTATAAATTTATATTTAAGTATCTTGAATATGAGCTGTGACTCCTATTAAAGTTTGTCCTGATTTTATGCTGTTTATGTTTTTATGGTCCTGGTTTCTCTGGTTTTTAAATTATTTGACCTAAACAGACCCTAGGAAATTATATTACAAGCCATTAAAACTATTGTCATGCCTTTCTGCTGAGAGTCTGTAGTTTCCATTCATCATTGTGCCCAGAAAATATAAGCAGTCTATGTGCCACTGAGCTACTTTTTTTTTGCATATTACTACTGAAACAAGATAGGAGGATATTGTCATTTCCAAGTCTAGTGGAAAATTACAGGCATGGCTGACTCATGACCTTTGTAGTTTTAAAAAGCAGCTTGTGAATTTTCATTACATTTTAATTTTTTTGTTCAAAGCACTTACTCTGTATGGGAATATAATTGCAAATCATATCACCATGTAACACAAACAGAGAAACATGACTTGGCTTGTTTTCAGATGGACTCTGAAAGGAAGCCCATAAAACCAGAAAGCATGTCTTTTCAAAGGGAGAAGCTCCAATTTTACTCAGAGTACAGTTCAAACAGTTTGTCCTTTGACAAGGACACATTCCTAGCTTTATATGTCTGCAGCCTCAGTGGGATTCTCCAAGCACACTAAATTGGAGAGGATATTGATCTATGCAAATGAAACAACAGTTCACTGCTGCCATTTTTCTTGGGTAGCTTGCTCACCATCTAAATGCAAATACCTCTTTCAGACTGTCATAGGCTTTGTGCAGATTTTTCAGCTAAGTATTCAGGAGCATGTTCCAAATTTTGTTCCCTAGAATGTAGGGAATAGAGATTTATATTCAGTGTAACTGCAATGTCTCATGAATAAGAAACTGGCTACATGGTAATTATTCAGTGTTAATAAACAACATATTCAGAAAACAAACACAGCAATGAGAAAACAGGCAGCAAACAATACTCACAGACTGTTGATTCTAATTAATTCTGTCTCTTTAAATCCATGAATATTGTTTATCACACTGCAGTAATAAGACTTAAAATCAAATGAAACATTCTGTTGTTCTTGAAGACTGTTCTGATTTTTAAAGCTGTACTGTGCTTTTGTGCACATCAGCATATAACAATGCTGCTCCTGGGGCTCCAGCAAGCCAGGAGTGGGACCAGTGTCATTTTTGTGTAAAATCTGAATTGTAAGGATGAGAGGTACAAGTTGGTCATTATACTGAGAGACAAAAGCTCCAGGGAGACCTTATTGTGACCTTTCAGTACTTCAAAGGGGCTTGTAAGAAAGGTGAGGACAATTCCTTAGCAGAGCCTGTTGCAGTAGTACAAGTGGTAATGGCCTTAAACTAAAAGAGTAAATTTAGACTAGATAAAGGAAGACTTTTTTTGATGGGGATGGTGAGACACTGGAACAAGTTGTCCACATACATGGTGAATGCCCCATCCTTGGAATCATGCAGGTCAAGTTGGATGGGGCACTGAGCAATCAGATTGGATTGAAGATGTCTCTGCCCATTGCTGTCAACATGATGACTTGATGACATCAGGACTGGATGGCCTTTAAAAGTCCTTTCCAACCCAAACCATTCCATTATCTGTGATTATCAAACAATGCATTATATGATGCTGAAGATGTTGAGGAAACAAAGGTTTTACTTGGGTTTTACTTATACTTTAGAATATTGACATACTGCATTTCCAACATCAAGCCACTGATAAAACTGGAAAAATAAAATGCATTTATTTTAATTCTCTTCTCTCATTTTTAATGGTTTACTGCCCTTGAAACTGAAGTAGTGAGGATCTCAGTTTATGCACTAGACCTTTGACAACAAAAGGACAAAGGGGAAGAAAAGTTCAGTGGCTTATCAGAGGTAGCACTTAGTCTAAGGGTACCATTTACATAAAAGGAACTAGAATGTCAATTAGTGAACAGCTAGTAGAATATTGCAACATTACAACTATTTATCTGTGCAATTTAGTCCTCTGGCCTTAATGGTCTTCCTGTACAGAAACTGTGGATCCAAGAATATGGTCTGTGGTCTGTTAAAAAATGTGTTCATATATGCAGTACAAAAGGGGTGAGGAGAAAAGAAAAAAAGAGATGTGAAGAGGGCAGCAAAGAGCAGATTTTTAGATAACTAATGAATTAATCCTCTTTATTATGCACACAGTAAATGTGTATTAATTAAGTGTACTTGAAATTAATTAACACCTTAAGTTTTCCAAATTGTACTACAGACTTACTGAAATTCTTGCACTCATGTATTAATGGTATTTGAGGGATAGCAACTGGTCCTGTCTTTTGTATTCGCTACTTAAAACTGTTTTTTGATCTAGGGACTCATGCTGTTTCTTAGGCCACTTACCTTTAGTGATCTTATACCTATTTCTCAGGTCATTGATTTTGTTCTCTGCCATGCAGAATAAGAGCAAATCAAGTAAAATATATAAAAACATCAGTAAGAGAGCATTTGTTATGAGGAATGGAAGAGAATGCACAACATAAGTTCTAGTCTTCAGAGGAGAAAAAAGAGTAATGAGTGAGTTGTCCAAAGTAGTGGGGAAAGCAGAATGGCATCCAAATGAGTCTTCCTTTCACTTTATTTTGGAGCAGTAAATGTTGATTTGTAAAGGTGCTGTCAACTTACATATATGCTGTTCCTTCTCCTTTCCTAGGGGCTGCGGATTATTTTTTCAGATGCTTCCAGACTCATCTTCAGAATGAGTGCTTCTAGTCATGTGAGAGCTACTCTGCGGATCTATGCTGAGAGTTATGAGAAGGATCCTAGCCAGCACAATAAGGAACCACAGGTAATGCAATAGCATTGTAGTAAGTCAGTAAGTGAAGCACTGCCTCGGTAATAGCAGTGGCTGTAGATTTTCGTCTTTGATCAGAAGCACCACTCAGTGCTTTGACCCATGTACTGTCTTTGTAGGTGATTTCCCTAGTCTTGTAAATCTACACCTTTTGAGGAAGGACCAGCAATTTTAATATATATTGGTGTAATATCTAACACAACAGGAGTGTCAAGGGCTGAGATGCCTCATGTTAAATGCTGGGCAATGACTTCAGGTCTATTAAGAAAAGTCATTCTAGTTTGAATTTTTTCAGAATTTTTTTAGAGTTGTGATTTGATTTATGGAACAATATTTTAAAAATAAGATAACCATTTTTAAAGCAGATTATCTGAGAGCAAGTTAGTTAAGGCATCCCAAGGATTCCTTACAATCAGGGTACAGTTAGGAAATACGGATACCAGAGTCTAAACAATATAGGGATTCCTTGTAAGGGAAAGACTTGCAGCTGTCTAAGAATTATCTCATATTATAACCAGACCTTTTCCTAAGAAGAGCGAAAGTTGAGAGCGAGTTGCTGGATTGCCCAACAGTTGCCGTATACAATTAATAAAATAAATCACACTTCACACTCTCAGGTTCTTCTCAGTGTATGTTCTTTAAGGTGTGATATACAAGAGAGGACTAAGGATATTTCATGGAGAAGAAGTCAAGCATTTGGCTTGTAGTAAATCAAAACCCTGTAGTTTTAAGTCTTGGGTAGTTGTGTTTTCGTGACTAGAATGCAAATGCAGATCTACCAAAACATATATGCTGTCAAATTAATTTGAACCCTAGGTAAGTGTTGATGATTCACTAGATTCTGACCATAAACTTAGTGAGTTTCTTCCTATGCTATTAAACAGTCATGTATCAGTCATGAAAAGTGCTTCAGTTGTCACAGAAACATTGCAGATCCCATGCCTGCAGATATGATCGATTAAATTTAATTTGCTTTTTTTTAAAAGTAAAAGTTTGCATCCTCAGTAACTTCTTGGATAGAATATTTGAAATGTTAAAGCTCCAGCAGAGTAAAGGACCATATTTTAGCAATTTTAATGTTTTTCTGTGTATCTAGGTTTGCCCAGCTAGCAGGGTCATTAATATATTTTGACTGGGGAGGAACACTGCTACAACCCTATTTGCACATGCTGTTATACTTGGTTTATATGGTAAAGTTTTGGAATCTGGGTTGGCTTCTGTGAAAAGTTGCTAGTAGCTGCTTAAAATGTTAAAATGAGCCAGTTCCAGCTGGCTCCTAGATGGACCCACCTCAGGCCAAAGCAGTACCCGTCTATGATAGTATCCATAAGTAGGGTAATAAACCAACTGTGCAACAGCAGCAGGGCAGGAAGAAGGGAGTATTTGTGAGAAACAGCTCTGCAGGTACCATGGGCAGTGCAGAATGGAGGGGGAGTGATAGGGTGGCCTGGTGGGCACCTGACAACCAGCCAAGGTCAATGCACCACAGTACACAATTACATCAAATTTTGTTACAGCACAAATTTATTATCAGCTGTGATTGCACTGACCATTTTAAATATGGTTCTTCTGCTATGCAGACAAGGCACAGATGAAAGTAAGTCACAGCAAGAGACAGACTATGAGTTGATTTTAGAGGTTTGAAGTGGACTTAGAGTAACCCTGTGATACGTAACCAAAATATGTGATCTGAACATGTTTCTTCTCTGACCCAGCAAAAAATACTAGAAAGCAATGGAGGATATACTGGCAGCGTTGTCTGGCTAAACTTTTGGCTATTTCATTGCAAATGAGCATGAGCATTTTAAAGTGGAATTGTTACTGCATTAACAAGTTGTTTTATTTTCTGTAAGAAAAGTAATACTCTGGCAGAATTTAGACTTGTTTGCCTCCTAGAAGAGACTAGATTGAGGGAGCAGTGGTTGTCCTCAGAAAATGAGGAATGTGCTGCCCTACTGTTACATTTATTCATTGTTCTGCTTGAAGAACACATTGAGAGAGGTGCATAAAGTCTCATGTGTCAGACTTGAGAGACCATGTCCAGGACCAGCAGGAATGGGTGTGCTGCACAAGGCAGTAGGAGCCAGCCATCCAGACCTGCTGCACCACAGGTAGTGCCCCCCTTGTCCAGGGAGCAGTCCTACAGCAGGAAAGTGAGGAGGACAGGGCAGCTCTCTGGTAACAAGCCCTCAACAAATGATGGATCAGGTTCAGGGTTCATCTGGGGCAGCAGGAGATGGAGCCAGAGACAAAGCTGGAGACGCTGCAACAGTCTGGACCTATTCAGGAGACAGGGTCAGAGTCAAAACTGGAGACAAGACACAGCGTATATCCAAGCAGCCTTTCAGGGAAAGAAGATGCCTATAGTGTGGGCCTGAGCTGCACCCAGGCAGCAGAGCCAGAGATAAGGCTGGAGACAAGCTGTCCTACAGCTTAGCTCAGGCAGGGACTAGCCCCTGGAACAGGCTGTAATGGGCCTTGGGCAGGGTGCAGGGGAAGGTCCTCAGGGGGTCAATCCTAAGCAGGCTGGTAGGGCTTATGACTGCCCTTGGTGATTTCAGAGTTTGGTCTTTATTCAGCACACCAAAAGGGTCTGTTATTCCTAAGGACAGAAAAAAGGCTGGAGGGGATTTTTTTCTATACTGGTAATGTAGCCTGTCAGATCACAGCACTTTTGGCAATTTAATCAGGATATTCACTACTGAATCCCAGGGGTAGAAACATCATTGCCTTAAAACTTGCTACAGGGACTTTCCTGCATTTATACAGTGCAGACAGGCATTTTAATATCCAGACTGCCTCAGGAAATACATGGCACTATAAACACCCTCCTCATCTCCTGCCATGTGCACAAAATCTGGGATAAGTAGAAGTTTCACCTCAATTAATACAATAAATTAATTTGGTTTCTCATTGCATAGTATTGCACAGTTCCCATTGCGTCTCTTTCCTTGCCCTGGCTGCATGCTTTTCCAGGAACATGAGTGCATTAGAAGCAACAAGGTCATAGATTGTATCCGACAGGCAGATGACAGACTTCAAGACAATGCATAAATTTTAGGAGATCGTTATGTACAAAAATAACTAAACATTTCCCAGGAGAACACTTGATAGTGTGCACCTTGCACTTGGTCTTATAAATTCCATGAGATTCCCATGGACCTACTACTCAAGCTTGTCCAGGCCTCTCTGGCTGGCATCCCATCCTTCAGGTGTGTCAAGTGCAGCACTCAGGTCGGTGTCATCTGCAAATTTGCTAAGGGTGCACTTGATTCCTTTGTTCATGTCATTAATGAAGATATTTAATAACACTGGTCCCATTATGGACCCCTGAGTGACAGCACTTGTCCCTGAAGCCCATTGGGACTCTGAGCCATTGACCACTACCCTCTGGATGTGACTGTCAAACCAATTCCTCATCCACTCAACAGTCCACTCATTTAGTCCATCTCCCTCCAATCTAGAGAGAAGGATATTGTGGGTGCCAAAGGCTTTACAGTAAAGTGACAAATAAATGACATCTGTAACCCTTCCCTTGTCCACTGATGCCATCACCCCATCATAGAAGGCCACTGGGTTGATCAGGCATGACCTGTCCTTGATGCAGTTGTGTTGTCTGTCTTGAATCACCTCTCTGTCCTACACATGCACAGCTCTAGGAGCATTTGTGCCTGCTTCCCAGGCAGAGGTGAGACTGTTGGGTCAATATTTCTCAGTATTCCTCCTTTCTAACATTCTTAAAGGTGGGTACAATGTTTTTCCCTTTCTCCACTCCACTTCACCTGGGACTTGCCCTGTCTGTAGTGACTTTTCAAATATCATGAAGAGTGGCTGTGTAACTATATCAACCAATTCCCTCACTTGTGTGCTGTATGTATGGAGTACTCTTTAAATGGGATGCAGTGAATCACAAATGCTGCAATTACTCTTGCTGAAGACTAGTAAACAATGTGCTAGTTAGCTACAGAATTATAAGATTAGAAGCAGCCTTGCAAAGATTTTGGGGCAGGTGTTGCTTCTTTGTGTTTTTATTGGAAAAGGCAAGCCAATTACAAAGGAAAAAAAAATGAAAAAAAGGTTAAAAGTACGTATTGATCATCAAACACTGAATTTCTGAAATGAGTTTTGAACAGTGGGCAGTAGAGGGAAAAAAACCCTGATTTTCAGGAAAAAAAAATTGTTACATGTGATTGTATATATGAGTGATTATAAAAAATTATTGCTTATGTTATGAGATGGTCTAAGAGCAGGTAACTGAAATCAACAACCCAGAAGTCCTGGGTTCTATATCACTTAATTGGGTCAAAATAAAAGGAATCTATATGGTTCTGTCAGGACAGATAAAACACAAGTACAAGTGCAGTTTGTTAGACAAATATTGTCTCTTTGTTTACTTTTGAGGCATTGGGGTTTTTAGCATGGCTCGGGTTAGCTGTCAGAACATACAGTACAGTCCATAAAAATAATATAAAATTGTTCTGGTTTCATGTGGCTACAATTAATTTTCTTCTTAGTAGGTGGTACAGTGCTGTTTTGGATTTGTTTTGAGAATAATGTTGATAGCACAGTGATGTTGTAGTTGTTGCTAAGTAGAAGTTAACCCGTGTCAAGGACATTTCAGTCTCCCCTGCTCGCTCAGTGAGGAGGTCCACAAGAATATGGGAGGTACCATAGCTGTGACAGGTGACCTCAACTGGCCAAAGGATATTCCATTCCACAGAACATCATGTTTGGTGTATGAGCTGTGGAGGAGTTAGCTGTGAGGGGCTGATGGCTGCTCAGGTCAAGCTGGTCATCAGTCAGGGGGTGGTGGGCTGCTGTATTGTGCATCACTTGTGGGAGTTTGGTTGGATTTTATTCCTTACTCTTTTTCCTTTTATTACTCATTTTGTTAATCTGTCTTAGTTTATTTCATCTATTAAGTTGTGCTTATTTCAGCCCATGGGTTTTGCATTTTTCCAATTCTCTACCAATCTGCTAGGGGCAGGAGAGTGAGTGAGCAGCTGCAGGGTACTTAGTTGCTGACTGGAGTTGAACCATAGTAAAAGTTTTGCCATTACTATTAAAATTTGTAAGACTTTCTTAGAGGACACATGGAATGTGGAAACTTATGTATATTTGAGCACACTCTTAGATAATGCAGCATGTTTGTGCTATTCAGGTAATTTAGCTTCAGGTTCTTCTCAAAATCATACTATAGAGTGAAGAAATTTTAAATCAACTGGGACTGCAAAGGAAATAAATCATGGGATGCTAATTATAAAACATTCCATGAATTAAGGAAATTCGTTAATCAAAACTGATCTTCCTTCAAAGATCTTTGGATATACTAGAAAAGAACTAATCTTTTGCAAACATAGATGACTTCATGCTCCACTGGGTTTCCATTTTCCTTGTGTTTATTTCACCCCTCATGCCGGCCCTCCTCTGTTGCCAAAGGCAGAACAACTGGCTTCTTGACCTTTATTGTAATTTTGTTTGAATTAACAGGCAGACCATGCACAAGAATATAGAGGTCAGTTTCCTTTTTTTCTGTGGAAGGTGTTCTTCTTCTCAGCTGAATCAACTGGACACCACCAGTGCTGTGGATATTGCAGAGTCAGTTCAGTTTGTTTCACAATGAACCACATCACTTAGATCTTTTAGGAGAGGTGGCTGTAGCATAAACCTTTCCAAAGACTTCTGGGATTTTTGGAATGGAAGGTCAAAATAAGCATGCTGTGCTGAGCTGTGTATTGAGCCCTTATGGCGGAAGCTCTGCAGGATGTATGGGCACATGCTGAGCTTTTAACATGCAAGCATGCATGGTACATTTCAGTTCTTCCCAACTTTTTGATAAACCAGATGCATCATGGAACAAATCTTATCTGGGACCTTGATTAGAAGAGATGAAATTGTATGGAATTTTCTTACAAGATCACAGAGAGAAAAATTGCTGAGCCAAGCAGGAATGATACACGTCTGACCGCTATGGTACAGATTATTCCCAAGCAAAAGGTTTTTAGTCTGCATTTGCATGATATAAGATACCTGCTTGCTTGATTTATTTTCTTGTAATTATTCCTCCCAGTTATTTTTTTAGAGATATAACTTCAGCCTGTGCTTACCAAACGAAGATTTTGATTGTCAGTTATTTTAATTTTCCTTTCCTAAATTTCATCTAAGTGGTAACATGCCATATGTCCTGAACATTTGCCAAGGGATAAATGGGCTATTTAACATACAGAGTAATTTCAGTTGTTACTTGGAGTTGAAATGCCAATAGTAAAGTTTTACAATTTCTCAAGTCGAGACAATGAAGAATACTTTAAAAGATCTCCTTGAGATATGGAAGTCTTTCTAGAGGAATATTAGTGGTAAATGGTTGTTGGCTGAGATTTATCTCTTGCAACTGAAATGTAAACTATTCATGGCAGAGGTAAAGGAATTTTTAAAAGGCATGTGTAGTCCTAGTTATTCTGTTCTGTTCTTGCCGTTCCAGATATGATGCACTTTTGCCTTTTTGCATATTTCGAGTGAACAAAATATGAAAATTAAATTGAAGTGTGGAAAGACAGAATTAAAAAAAGGAGTTTCTCTGTTGAGGAGCATGATTGCAACAAGCAGAATACTTGGTAGTAATTGGAATCATTTGGCAAGCCAAATAGTTTTTGTAAATGTATGTCGCATAAACTCATTTGATTCTGGGTTTTGTTCCAGCATTGTGTAAAGTGTTGCTTGTGAATTTTTTTTTTTTAATTCAGAGTGCATTTGTTGCCTAAGGAAGCAGGGTCCAGTAAAGTGGGTTGGGAAAGTTGCTTTTTAATTTTTCTTGTACTTTTTTAATTAAGTAAGGAAGTGGTTTCTTAGAGGAGTGCTGGAGAACTTCAAGTGCTTTAGTCTCATCCAGACCTTATAAATTGGCACATTTTAATATTTACTTTTGCAGAGTTTGCTCACAGATGTGAATTTGTGCTCTGCATATTAATCTTCTCTAAGTATGTTTGACTTTAATAGACTTGTGTCTGCTTCAGTGATTATTCAGTAGATAGATATCTACAAATATGGAGCTTTTTTAAACAATAACATGTCAGGCTGCTCACACTTGTGCATAGCTAAGCTTAATCATAAACTCACTTGACACCAATGGCATTCATTGTGTTATTTCATGACTGCTTGTACAGTTAGTTGCTTCACTCTTTTGGTTTAGCTCACTGTTTGCATAAATAAAGCAAACACCTCATCCTCTCAGAAACTGTTAGGTGGCTGAAACAGATTCAAAGTATTGATTATATGGGCTTATAAAAAGATATCTGTAAATTTCAGCTCTCCAGAATTATCCTTCTGTTTCATTTGGTTCTCAGACCTAATGTATGTGAAGCTGGAATTAGTTTATTTTAAAGGGGCAGCTGTGGGAAATCTCTAGGGGTCAAAGAATTAGTTTGGTAACCGAATATATGAGTCTCTGAAAAGAAAATTTTCACACAAAACTCGGTTCTGCCATTTTATCTTTGTGAATCGTTTAACCAACTGAAAGATCCAATTGCCATGTTAAAAATTGTGTTTTCATGTGGTACTGTCATAGTTGTCATCTGTGCTCACCCATCCAGGCCTATAAATGGCTATTTAATAAGGTCTGTAGCCTGAAACATGAAAGTTCATACCGTTCTGTTGGAATTTATTTTATTAATAAAATTGCATGTGGTATTAGTTAAAACACACTTCTGTGGATTCTGTTAAGGTAGTTGTTACAGTAACTTCTGACACTGAGCTTCACATATTAAGTGTATTTAGGCAGAAATATAATCTATGTGGCTTCCCCTCATCAGAATAGAAAACAAGTCTACCTCTGTTATTTCTGGGTTGTTTGTACTGCAGATTTCAAATAGCTCCACATTTCCTGTTACACAGGGACATGATCAGCATAGTGTATATTTATTAGTTTCTCTTTTCTGCATAGCTTAGGTATACTCAATGTAACACTTTGCAAAACATATGGTAGGCATGATACTTCATTGTGTCAAGTATAACAGTAATAGACGCCATAGCTGTGTCAGTTTTTTATATTATTATTTACTATTTTTTTTGCATAATTTTACAGTTAAAAGAAGGATTTATAAATGTAAGATGTCTTTTGATGTTTCTGCTTTATGTAATTCAATGTATTTCTCCATCTTTAGGCTGTGCTGAGTCCTCTTATAGCAATTGCACTGAAAATATCTCAGATTCATGAGAGGACAGGACGAAAGGGACCCACTGTCATCACTTGAAGCCATGGAAGATTGTTAAACCAGGGCCAAAAGAGGAACAGCAAGAAGACAGAACCTTGTTAAAACCTGTTAGCCATTTGTGCCTTGTATGATTTTAAAAGTTAGGTGGGAAAAAAACTTCAATGTAACATTAAGCATAATCATTTGCATTGATCTCCAAATGCAATAGTGTATTGACTTGTTTTACCTGCAGTATCATAATTTCTGATAACAGTATAACCAAAGAAAGAGGCCTTAGCATTCAAATGTTGTCAGTAACGTAGCCCAAAAAGACAACTGCTTGGTTTTGAATGCTATGATAAAAGTTGGAGAAATTTCAGTTAGGACGAGAGAGGGAGGAGTTGCAAAGCAAAGACATGCTTGGTGAGTATTGTTTGGGATTCTTGTCACCTTCTGGCAGGTTTGGTAGGTTTGTGAAGAGGTGTACAGAGCATGTCTGAGTCTTTGGGCCGTGTGCTAAGCTCTGCATGGGGTGTGTTTCCTCTCCTGGCTCCGTGCCTCCTCTCAGGCCTCTCCTGTTGCTCACAGATGCACGCTGACAGCAGTGTTGTATACACACTTACACTTGCTTCCAAAGATGGGGTTATTCCATACTTTTTTTCCCCTGCTTTTGAAACATATCAATGTGACTTGTGCCTTTAGATCTTCCTTATTTTTTGACTCTTTGATTGTTTTCCTCCAAAAGGAGACCTTTGTGCTATAGAGCTGATTTTGTCCTTCCAGTAATATGTCGGGCACGGAATCTGACTGTTTTTCATAATATTCCTCATGTCAGGATATGATACTGGTGCTTACTGTGTTTAAAAGATAATCTCTGTAAATTCAGCAATTCTTTAAGGAAGAGTTGCAGAAGTTTTTTTTAAGTCTTTGGAATAGTCATGCTCCACTTACCACAAAGTAAATTAGTGAGAAGGATTTAAACAAACCCTAATCAATTGAATAGAAATACTAGTCTGATTCACCCTCTGGACATGGTTTTTATTAGAGTATTGGTAACAGTGGATCATGCAATAAAAATCTGGGGAGTGCAAGAGAGGTTCCCGGCATAGATCTGAGAAGGCTGTTGGGGATATGGACATCAGCATTTTTCTGCTTGTGAAATGATTATAGCAATTCTAGCTACAGTACAATGCTCTGTAAAAGAACACAAACACTTTATGCATGAGATTTGCTTGAAAGCTTTGCTTCCTTGGAAATGGTGAGGTCACTTGTATCGTTCATCAAGGTGGCTTTGTGCAGCTTGCCTCTTTGCAGTGTATTTCAATTCATTGTGGTTGTCAAATTTTAGTACAATTTATATAATATTGCAGCAAAGAAAATGGTTTAAATTGCTTTCAACACTTCTGTCAAAAAATAGCTATGGCATTTAGTATACAATAAAGAGTAATGCTGTATATTTGTCTTAATACGTAATTGTGGACAAGACACCCTGCACTTTCAAGCATTCTAATAAAATTGCCTTTATTACAATTACATTATTACTTAATTGACTTTAACCAAATGAGGTGTGAATTTTCTCATTTAGTATCCTACCTTACCATTAAGTGTTCCCATAAACCAAGAGAAATGTTAAGACTTTATTTCTTTTTATAAAGATTTTTATTTTACATGACCATGACATTCTCACACAGTTTGGCCATCTTTTTTATAATGTAAGAGCACTCATCTTCACAGAAACCTTGTTTATTTAATATTTTTGGTATTTATTAAGGATTAAACTTCTCTAGGTGCAGGATAACAATCTAACTAGTAGATCACTCATGGTCAAGCACAGACACATTCTGATTATGACAGTTCAAATTACTGGGTTGCATGAAAGAACATTCTGAAAGTCAGTCCACTAAAATTTCTAAAATCTCTTACATGTTCTCTGACAATGAAATTATTTTTGGTTGCATAGTGAACTAGCTGTTTATACTATGGAGTATCCCATTTGCCAAGTTTTTCTGGAGTGAGGAGAACACAGTTTAAAAAGAAAGATATACTGAAGCCAGGTGTCTTTCAGGATGCTGTAGAAAGACTCAAGAACAGATGAAGAGTGTGAAGAAACACACTTTGCTTTTATCAGAAAGTTGTCTCTAGAGCTGCAGTAGATGGCAGTCTGCTTTCATGAAGACAATTATCGTAGACACAGGACATATTTTAAAATCTCTCCATTGACTTTGTCCTGGGCTGGAGAAACATTAGTTGTGCCTGTGTACTGAAATGGAGAAAAGGGCTGTTTGTGTGTGGTTTTTAATAGCTGTCAAACAGCAGATTTGCAGAAGTAGCCTAATCCCAAATCCACTCACCATCCCTTTTTTGTGGCGATAGGTGATACTGATAAAATACAACTGATATACCCCCAGTTGATTGCTTTTGTCTGCAAGAAGATTAATAAAACTTTGTAAAGCACAAGTACAAGCTCTTTATGTCTGTTGTGTGTGGGAAAGGACTGTAGCCACCAACTCACGAAGTGTGCTACATTTCCTGAGGTCTTTTAATTATTAACATAAGAGATGAATGCACAGAAAAAAGCAAGTTATGTGAACTTACTAAAAGATGCAAAGCTCCTAAAACCAGACCATACATTTAGCAGAGGAAAAACTATTATTAATACTTAGTTCATCTTATGTGTCTAGGCACTGTGACAAAGACCCACACCCATTTGTGCTATTGTTTAATTAGCAGCTTCCTCAAGTCTGGAAGTTCCAAGATTTCTGTATTATTCAGCTCTGATTGCACTAACATTTACTTGGATAATTCTATTTCCTAAACCCTCATATTTTCTCTGTGTTCAGAGACAGTTTGGAAGGCAATATACTACTCACCTGAACCACTGGATTGCAGAATCCTGCAGGTTGGAAGAGGCCATCTAGTTCATTAGAACTAAAATCACCTAATCTGTGTCCCAGCTCATAGCAGTCAGGTAGAGGAAGCTGCTAAGGACCATGTGTAGTTGGTTTTGATTATCTTTAGGAGCTGAGATGCCAGAACTTCTCTGGGCAAACTGTACAAGTGATTGACTGCTCCCATAACAGGGGGAAAAAAACAAAGAAAAAAACCCACCCAAATTGCAAAACTTTCTGGAGTGTTCAGATTATTTTATGTGATTCAGTTTGTGCTTATTGCCTCTTGTCCTGTCATTGAGAAGAGCCTAGGTCCATACACTTCTTTTTTTCCCACCAAGTATTTCTAGAAATCAATACAATCTTCAAGAGCCTTCTCTAGACTAAACACTCCCAACTCTTTCAGTGTCATCATATGACAAATTTGCCAGTCCCTTTTTCTCTGTGGCCCTTTGCTGGAGGTATACCCTGGAATGTCCACGTGTCTTTAGTGCTTGGGAAGCTCAGACCTGGACCCAGATGTGTCTTAATTTTACCAGTGCTGAGCAGAGGGAAAGGATCACCTTCCTCCGGCTGCTGCTGCTGTTTTTCCTGGTGCAAGCTCAGGATGTCAATTGCTGTCTTTGCTGTGCAGGTGAGTTGCTGGTGAGTTGACAACTTTTTGTTAAGCATGTGACCCCCAATCCTTCTTTGCTTAGCTGTTTTCCAGCCCACTGGCCCCATCATGCATTGGTGTCTGGGTTTGTTCATCCGCAAGGACAGGACTTCCTTTGTTGAATTTCAGTATTGTAGAACATCATCAAGTTAAATGTGGACACTGCTGCAGGCCTAGGCCTTTTCTCACAGGGTCTGAGTTCCTTTCTCAGGCTGTGAAACTTTCTCAGGCCTAGCTGAAACCTTTCCCATGCTAGGGCCTCTGTCTGTACTGTAAACATAAGAGAAAGAATCATAATAAAGATAACACACCTGCTGGATCTATGGGAGAGTGAGAGACAAGATCTGTCTCTCTCTGTCTCTCCAATGAACTGTCTGTATTTTTGTTTTGCACGAACTGTATTATAAAAAGCCACAGCTTTCTTCAATAAACTGCACTCTTTCTTGCATCAAGTAAGAGAGTTGCCATGTTGCTGTTTTCCTTTCGCCGCTCTGTAACCCTCTCAGGCAGCAACAGTTAAACACAATTTACCTTTCATAAATCCTTCCTGTTCCTAATAACCTTCTTGTCCTTGGCTTTGGCAAGGGTTGCCGGGATTGGATAATTCATCGCCTCCCCTGGAACTGAAGTGGGGCTGACCAGCTTGTAACTCCCCAGATCCTCCTTCTCTTAAGGACAGGAGTGATAACTTGCTCTTATTTCAGGGACCACTCCTGGTCATCCACAATCTTTCAAAGGCAATAGAGAGTAGCTTGCAATAGCATGACTCAGCTTTTCAGCTCTGTGCATGCCATCCTAAGTCATTTAATGGATGTGTATTTTCTCAAGTACTCCCTGACCCTTTCTTGCTCCATCCAAGGTAAGTCTTCCTTGCTCCTTATTTTTCCTCTAGTTTCAAAGGCCTACGATTCCTGAAGGCTGCTTTTACCAGTAAAGTTGGGGGCAAAGAAGGCATGGAGCACCTCAGCCTTTTCTATGCCTTCTTTCAACTCACGCAGCTGTAGAAACTTTCCCGTTACCCTAGTTTTGGCCAGTACTGAGTTATTTTCGCATTTGCTGGGATGAGGGTGTGGGTAGGGCAAGGAGGCTGAAGCCCTATAGATGTGTACAGGTGATTTATTCTGTGTCATTGCTGTAGGGCATGGCTTTGGGTAGAAGAAAAGGCAGAGTGGAAGGACATTTTGTTCCCTCTTTACCTGTGAAAGCAAAGTGCCAAACAGAGTGGTGCAGTTGGTGTGGTCTGGGCAGAGCAGTGCAGACTGGCATGGGGGCTTTGTCCATCACTGATTTCCATTGTCTCCAGTATGGGACAAAAGCCTCTGCATTGGCTGTGTAATGTCCACCCTTTTCTCCTTTGTCTCTGGAAAAGCTGCATGGCCACCAGGGATGGGGTAACAAACACCTGCCATTTTTCTCCTTAGTCTCAGGAAAAGCTGCATGTCACTGGCCTTGGTAACAACGGGACAGTTGGACTTCCATAAGCATTTTTGGCATGTAATCACCCTCTTTTATACATTGTTATTATTAGTATTGTTGCTGTTACTGTTTGTTTTCCTTATCAACTATTTTTACAGTAAATTTTTGTCTCAACCCATAATCTCTGCCTTTTTGTCCCTTTCTCATTGGAGGGGGTGTGGGGAAAGGAAATGGCTGTTTGGAGCTTAATTTCTAGCTGATCTTAAACTGCAACATCACCTCATTCAACTCCAGGTGAGCTTTGGCTTTCTGCATTTCATCCCTGCATGATTGTACAGTGCTCTGCATTCCTCGAAATTCAGCTGTCCCCACTTCCACTTATCATACATTTCCTGTTTATATCCTAGTTTAGTCAGGAGGTCTCTGGCCATCCATGTAGGCCTTTTGTTGCTTTTGTTTGAATTCTGCATATCAGGTTGAATGATTCCTGAGCTTAAAGGAGGTGATCTTTGAAAATTAAACAGCTGTCTTGGACTCATCTTTTCTCTGGAGTCAGAACCCGTGTGACTCTTTCAAGCAACTCTAAAGATGTTAGTCTGCTCTGCGAACTTTGCTTCCGCTCTTTGCTGTTCTCCCTCCTCTCAAATTTCTGAATTCACTGTCTCATGATCCCTGCAGGAAAAACCTTCACATGCCCATGCATTTCTTCATTGTTGTGAGTGCCAAGATTGGCTTCTCAGTCACCAGTGTCAGGAAGTTGTTTGTCAGTGCACTGAAACTGTTCTGTTTTAAAGCTTTAGTTGGACCAGTTCATACCCTTCAACCCAAAGAAAATTCATTTAAATGTAAAATTTTCTGCTGCTACTCTTGGCAAAAATAAATTCATGCTCTTAAGTGTGATTAAAAGCAAAGTGTTTAAAAACTTTTGCTGCTTTAAGATTGTTGACATTTTTGAGCTTGTTGCCCATGCCATATTGCATTAAGTTCATATTTGAGTAGTTCATTAATTGAAAAGAGAAACTTAAAGCCAGATTGTATCAAAATATTAGGTATAAACTCCAGTGTTCTCCCTATCTCAGTAACTTTTTTGTATCAAATACTTTATTGCACACTGCGCTTTGACAATGCATTTATCTTTAGTTTCACATTTCTTGATCCATTATGACCTCACAACATTTGCAAAGGGCTGGCACTGAAAAGGGGCACTGCAGGACTCTTGTGGGATTGGGAGAAAGGAAGAACTTCCTGGTTGTTCATAAATACATGTGTAAATCCTCTGAATGCATTTCCTATAGCAAACCACTCCAAGAGCAAACTCCAGTGGTAGTCCTGCAATACTCTTAGAGCTGTAGACCCAGCCATTTCCCAGTTTTTGTCTTGCTTTAATGTCACCTGAAAGTTAGATTTCCACAGGGAAAAAAAAATTAAGCTAAACATGCAAAGGACAAGCATTTTGCTGTGGGATGTCTGCTGGTTAATCTGTTTTATCTGCTGTGATTGATGCCTGCACTGACACTTGCACAGTGCCAGCTGCCTTCAGAATCTGGGACTCTGGAATAAAGAAGCAAGAGATTTTGGGGGGTGGATATAGTAATGCTAGGAGGTAAGGTCACTCAAGCAGATCCTCTCTTCAGCTATTTTGAAAATAACATGTTGTATTCCTCTGATTTTTATTGTTCTCTGTGCTGTGCTGCTTCTCAGTCACTTTGAAACATATTTATATCTTTTGTTCCTTTCAGGGACTCTTTTTTCTCCCTCTGGGTACTTTACTACCTTTCTCATCCCCAACTTGTCTTCAAAGGATTTTTCTTCCTCTGTAGTTTGTCCAATGCATTTTATTATTCTTTCCTTTCTACTTACAGCAACTGAGGAACAGTGTGTTCTTTTCATAAAGGATGAAATTCTTTGGAAGACAAAACTGATGGAACTTTATTTCCCTGGCCTTAGCCATGGCTACCACCGTGGCTTGCATGTACAGCCATAATGCTTAACTTGGAGTCTTACAGTACATGAACATCTGGAAAGTGTGATAGCTTTTCTGTCTCATTGGTCTGTAGCAAAGCCAGGAACAGGGTTGCCCAGAAAGGTGATACATGCTCCATTCCTGGAAAAATTCAAGATCAGGTTGGACAGTGCTCTGATCAACCTGATATAATTGAAGATGTACCTGCTCATTGCAGGGGCTTGGACTAAATTATCTTGTCCAATCCAAACGTTCCAAAGCAAAATGAAAAACTCCGTCTGAAGTAAACATTACAAGTTCAAATCTGAGTGAACTCTCATGAAATTTTTCTTATCACCTGGGATTATAGATGACAATGGCCTGGATGCAAAATTGCCTCAGTGATTTTGTGGGAGGAAGGATACATGTAACAGAAGAATGATGAGTCCAAGCCTGCCCTTTTTCTTTTATTGATTGTATAATTATGAAGCTGCTTGTGTCAGAAACAGGGTACAGGGTTTTTAGTTCCCACAGTCTTGAGTAAGCTGTGACAGAAGCAACTGCTCTTAGAATTGGCTCAGAGGAGTCAGAGACAATTTTTCCTCCTGCAATTGTTAGTTCCCTCTGAGGAGATGTAAGCATAGCCAGAGCTCTCTGTTTGGCAGCTAGGTGGTGTATTTTATTGCACCCTTGTTCTGAATCATGGGCACCTCATATCATATAAGCAAATACAAGGATTTGTTTTAAATACAAAATTTATTCACAAATTCACTAGTAAAATAGCAGTTATTTTTACCCCCACATAAAACAACTTGAAAGGCATACAATACAAAAATTATCAGTTGTAACAAATAATTTGCAAATTTCAGACAAAAGCTGAGTTTATAGGTTTCCCAAGTCAGTTAATGTCTCAAAACAAAAAATAAGAGCTTTCATCTGAAACTCCTTACGAAGCTCAAGTCAAGATTGACAACGCCATGATGTTTCATTTATCTTGCAGCATAAGAAACTCCCACTGCCAGAGATGGTGACTTCTACTAGGCAGCCTGAGCATTTCTGTCTTTGTGGAGATTTATTCTAATTTGAAATACTGAGCACTTTTACATATCCCCTCCAACTCCACTCCCAGTCACAAATGATCAATGTTTTTCCTGTGCAATTTCACCCTAAGTAGCTTACTATTAGGGATCACTGGCACAAGCCTTGTTCCAGTCTTCCCTGCTTCACAGATGCAGAATTTTACTGGCTGCATGTCTCATGTTTTGACAGGTGTTGCCCTTCCTGAGGTCCTCTGGAAGTCTGTATCCTGTTGGCAACTGATTTCTTGCATGGTTATATGAGAATTTAACTCCCCTCTAGGGTTTGGGTCTTGGTCAGCTGTTTGTTGCTGCTCCAGAGATAATGTGTATGGTGGTGGCTGGTCCTGTTCATTTGTTTCACTGACAAATTCTGCACTGCTTTCACTATATGGAGGTGGAGGAATATTGATGAATTCTTGTTGTTTTAGTGTGGAGGCAACTGACAGTGGGGAAACCAGTTTTTCAGGATCTATGCTGTCTTCATAAGAGGGAGGATAGAAGTCAGGCCTAAAATAAGCAAACCAAAAAGAAACAGATCATGATGAAGTGTGATTTATCTCACAGAGCTTGGTTAGATGCTTTGTCTATTATGTTTCCAAAATTTAGATGAGGCTTTAGTTGTAAACAGACACCTAAGTGTGTTTATAGCAATGAAATATATTAATACAAAAAAGTAGGCATAACTGGTATAAGTTGCCTTGTATTTGTACAAAATGTTTTATTAAAATATAGTATTCTAAAAAGACAAGCCTTCCCCATGAAAATTCCTGGCCATGGCATACAAACACGCTCGTGAGAATTTTAACAAGTGCCTGAGGAAAGTTTAATTTGGAAGGAGAATGAGATCAGTATTCAAAGTTATTTATTATTACAATAACCATTGTTTTCCACAGTTTTAAAATAAATTTGGTATGTGTCTGCTTATCTAACCAAAATTTACTGAATGTTCCTTTTAGAGTGCCTTTAGAGCACCCAATGTCAGTGTTTCTAGTACGGTTTCCACAACAGTCCAGGAAAAGTAATTTGTATCCAGTGACCATATTCAAGAGTTTTGCCAGGCCTGGTGCCAGTCAGTTTAAGGAACTCTCTCTCTCAAAGCATCAGACTTCGTTAAGAGCAAAATCATAGTGTCACAGAATGTTTTGGGGAAGAACCTTAATGATCATTCAGTCCCTGCCATGGGCAGGGCCACCTTCCACTAGACCAGGTTGTCCATCCAAACTTGCCTTAAACATTTCCAGGGATGGGGCAGCCACAGCTTCTCTGGGCAACCTGCTCCAGTGCCTCACCACTCTCACAGTAAATCATGTTTTTCCCAATATCTAATATAAACCTAACCTTTCTCCATTTGAAACCATTCCCACTTGTCCTGCCACTACATGTTCTTTTTTAAAATCCCTCTCCATCTTTCCTCTAAGTTCCCTTCATGTACATGGGGTGCTGTAGTCTCACTGGAACCTTACTGGGCTGAGTAACTCCAGCTCTCTCAACCTGTCATCACAGGAGAGGCGTTCCATTCCCCTCATCATCTTCATGGCCTTCTTCTGGACCCACTGTAGCAGGTCCATGCCCTTTCTGTGCCAAGGATGCCAGATCTGGGTGCAGTGCTCCGGGTGGGGACTCACAAAGACACAGCTGAGGAGCAGAATCCCTCCCTCAAAGCTGTTGGTCACATCTCTTTGGATGCAGCCCAGGACACATTTGGCTTTCTGGGCTATGAATGTGCATTGCTGGGTCACACTGACCTACTCATCAATAACACCCCCACTGAGTTCTTCTCCCCAGGACTGCTCTCAATCCATTCTCTGCCCAGCCTGTGTTTGTGCTTCCATTTGCACCAACTCAGGTGCAGGACCTTGTGCTTGGCCTGGTTGAATATTATGAGGTTTTTAAATTGTGGGGACAATTAGACAAGAAAATTTAAGCAGGAGCCATATAATGAAGGAGCTGAGGCCCCCTGCATGCCTCAACTTTGATAACCTACATGAGCACCTACCTCACAGCGGCGTCTTAAATTGTCTGCTGAGATGAAACTCAGCATGCTCCTGCCTGGAGTTGGAATAGCTGAACCTGCTGCCTCCACTCATGACTTTGGAAGCTTTGGAAAATCTGAATTTTTCTCTGTTTCATGTAGCATGCCTTACTTTAGATATTGTTTGCATGAATGGCTGTTTGCACATTGCTGCTTGCTCTAGCAGAGAAAATTTCAGACCACAGTTCTCTCCACAGAAAAAGAATAAAATGGCTACAGGATCTGCATTTTGTAAAAACCTCGTATTGCTTCTTTCTCCTCACAGTATGTTTAAAAAATATCATCCCTCCCTCCCAATTCATCTGCAACACATACCTGTCTATGGTGCAGACATGTAGTTCTCTGTGGCTGGGATTTCGAATGAAGATGCCAAGGGCCCTGTATTTCAGGACTTCATGGAAGGTGCTCCAGAAAATGCCAGTAACAAGGAGACAGAGCCCCAAAGCTAACAGGCAATAAAACACTAGCTTGTTGTTCCCACATCTGCACATGGAGGAATTTGTGGACATGCAAAGTACTCCCAGGCAAATAGTGGAGAAACTAAGTAAGAACATAAAAAGACGAAGGAAAGTAAAAAGATGTTTTGGCATCTTTAGCAGAAGACACAGCACTTGTTCTGTCTGCTGTTTGCTGGCTCTCTCTGCTATACTTCTCATCTTCATGTATGGGTACTTTATATGCTACACGACCAACTGGCCTTTAGACAAATAAGAGAAGCAGGCAGTTTTAATCTACTCATTAACTCTTTGAGAGACTTACAAACTCTTTTGAGATTAATTTGTAACCTTCTACCTACTTTAAGGAAGGAAGCAGAAACTTACTGAACCATCCCTTTGCCTCTGTAATCTCTGGAGTGTAAACGTGGACTGCTACCTTCATTGCATGATTTGCAGTGGTTTATACACTTCACTGCTTATGGGTCAGACCTGTATTTGTTAAATTTGACTTACTTGAGTTCAAAAGAAAAACAAGCAACAACCAACAAAGATGCTGTTCATAAATTCTCATTAAAAGTTTGAAGGCAAAATATGCTTCATATAAATCCATGACATTGACACGGGAGGGGAATGGGCATAGTAAAAACTGCTGTTTTCTGTGGGGGATATCATTTCACCTTTTCTCTCTGACTTGCTAAGATAAGGAAGGTATCACTAAAGAATATTAGTGTCTGACAGGTATCAATCTAGGCTCTACAAAGGATTTACTTCTGTAAGCACTAGCTGTTGCCATCCAGTACCTTGGTCCTGAGAGCCTAGGAAGGTGACCTGAAGTGCTTGCATGACCTATGCAGCCCCTGAAGGAGTCCAGCACCTCAGACTGGGACACAGGGCAGCCTTGAGGAGTGTCTGTGAGCTCCTAGAAGAAGCAGCAGAAGGCAATACATCTCCTAGTGAGCACGATTCCTAGACGCTTCCCAGCCCAGAGATAGGCTGGGCTCTGACTAGCACTTGCAGCTTTCTCTCCAGCTGCTTAACTTGTGTGGTTGTTATTGGATGGGTATTACAACAGATAGCTCACACCTCCCTGTACTGCTTTTCTAACGTGTGAGTTGCAAAAACAGCAAAAATCCTACTGCAAAAGCAACTGGTGACACAACAAACAGATTACTTCCCTTAAAAGAGCTGCTGTAGTGGAAAGTAGAGCAGATTCCCAATAATGTGAGTTGCCACTTAGCATGTTTCTCAGGGACAAGGTGGGGGTAGATCAGGGAAAACTGTTATTTTAGGCACTGGCTTCACCAAATTCAGGTCTTTAAAAGAGGTGGCCCAGTGGTGACAGAGGAAATCAGTAACCAGGAGGGTAAAGCCATGTGTTGGGGGTAGGAATTCGTGCAGGGAAGGTGTGATTGGAGGCTGAGAACATGACAGGCAGGTGGAGTACACTGAAATGATAGAATTATTTCATCATGCTGGATGCCCACTCAACAGCAATAGCTGCTCTTGCAGAAATGAAACTGCAAAACTGAACTGACAGAAGCACAATAAAATAAACTGTTTTAAAAGGCAAGTACTTTACATCTGTCTTTCCTAATATGAAGTCCACCAGTTCATCTTCCTTCTGCTGCAGGACTGTTTTCCAGGACACCTTTGCTTCATGCTCTGTTGTTTCAAATATAAATGAATGTTCTTCCATCAATTTGTTTTCCCATAGGTTAACAGATCCAGCTAAATTAAATTTATTTTCTGTATAATTTCTACTTTCTGCCTATCTGTTCAACCTATTTCATTTTATAAAATTGTTTTTATTACTTCTGGGGTTTTTGATGTTTCAGACCTTGACTCACCTAAATAGAAATACCAAGTTATTCATGACTGCTACCTAAACTCCAGTTAATTAATGTAATCCACATCTTCTGCTACAAGATGGTATTTATGAAAGAATGATGCTGGTAAAAATAATTTTTGCTTCTCGCTTTCTGTACAGATCTGTACTCCCTGACCTGTTTGGTCGCTGGAGTTTATACCTGGAACATTATAACATCATATCTATGGTGATGCAGGATTAGTTAAATGTTACATGAAAACCTGGACAGGAAATTTTATTCTCTGTATGTGAAAAAAAAATCCAGAATTCAAATACACTCCCTTTCTATACTAGGAAAAGAGATAAAAAGGGATAGTCTGAAAATATCCTTAATGAGGAAGTTAAAAAGATTAAATAAGTGTCCTAACTCTCAAAAGCCAGTGACTAGGCTACACCGCACTTGGAGGGAAGAACTGGATTGCAGGATAATCCACAGCAGGGCTTGGAGAGGCTGCAAGGTGCTCTGACCAGAGAACAGCTGGCTCAGCACTGCCCAGGAGCTGAGAGTGGGTGGTCACGGACCACCAGGGGCTAGTCCTCACCATGCTGTGGGAGAAGAAGGCACATATAGGAGCCTCTTTTATGGAGAAGGTATATATCTGCCTCTTGTTTTGCATTCGGAGACTTGCAGGCTCTTTTTGTAGGCTGCAGAAGTTTGGTGAATTCTCCAAGAGGTCAGTTTCATCTGTATGCAACAGACTATGGGTATATTATCCTTGAAAACAGCATTTGATTCTAAATCACTGTATCTCACCGAGCGGGTGTATAAAGGAAAAGAAAAAAAAAAAAGGTGACAATAGCTCCATAATGCTGTTAAATTATCAGGGTTCCATTATTTTTCTTAACTTCCACAGTTTCAGATTTTCTGTAATGTTGTTCTTGGCCTTTTCCAATTTCCTTAACATTTTGCAGCTTGATTGTTTTATTGGCAGTGAGAGTCTTGGACTGCATCAGACTGGATGAGCAGATTTCCTATTTCTCTTACAAAACAGGAAGCAAGTTGCTTCTAATGAGATCAGGTGGGAAAAGGGAATAGCTAACATGGTGTAAAGGTTACTGAGCAGAATTGGCTGCAGACCAAGGTCAAAAGGTAGCAGTCCAGATGGAGAAAAAGCAATTCTTAGGAAGTCTGATTGAAGATGAACTTAGTGGATGTTCCACTGGATGATTTGATGATTGCGATTGTTTGGCACTTTGCATTTCATTTTGAAAGGTCACTGCTTATCCTGCATCCTGTTGAAACATGTAAGCTTCAACAAACCAGTTTCTAGAATTATGCTACTCAAAAAGAAATTTGCAATATCATACACATTTTAATGATGGTTGTGAAACACAAACTTATTTTTTTACTATTAATAAAATGAAAAACTTGATAATCAGAAAATTTAAAAATAGACCTTTTAATGCAAATATTTGGGGCTGTGTTAGTGCCAGCTGCATATCATATCACAGTACATGTATGATACAAGGTAATGTCATATTAGAGGTCACATTTGCTACTAAAAAGTGATATTTTACCAGAGATTTGAAGATTATATGTTTTACTCTGGTCTGAAATGAATTATTTTTAGCAGAATTAAAACTCTGAATTTGCACCAGTTTTGGATTTTTTCCTTCTTTAACTTTCTAGCACTCTTAGCTGATATGATTTATTGTAATAACTCACTGAAAGGGTTTTTTATGTTGTCAATAATTCAGAGCAGAAATGCCAGTGGGTTTCCTTAGCAATTCCAGTATTCCTTCAAAATATGTAACAGAGGTAAAGGGAAATGATTTTAAGCTCTGCAGGTGTTGTCTCTTCTCCATATCATATCTGAATTAGTGACAGTTTTGAGAGCATAGAAAAGTTTAAGAATGACTGAGATTCGATGTAATATGAACATCAAAATCATGTTTCCCAAACCATTTTCCAACCTGAGAATGTGATGATGCCTACACAAAACAAGATACATGAACACAGCCAGGGCTACCATTTGTGTTTGAAGATACTGTGATTTTAGAAGTTTATGGCTCCTATTTGAGAATGAATGATTGAATTTCGTAGTGGAAACTGGGTATAATTCACTCTACAAATACTTGAAAATAGCTGAAATGGACTGATTTGATTGAAATAATACATGGCAGGATTTTTATTGAGAAATTTCCCCAAATGGTTGAGAATAGTTTACTCCAGATACAGGTAACAGAAAAAAGGAATAAATACTTAAGGAGAATTGAGAGACTAAGTTTTAAAATCACTGGGGAAAAAATTGAGGTTCAACAGATGATATTTTAACAAATATTTAAACTTTATTTTTGGTGAAACAGATATCCTATTTTTTTCCCCAGCTGTTATTTCCAAATGTTGTTGTTTTAGTTATTTACTAAAATAATGCCATACAGTAATTATGGTAACTAACGATAGTTCAAAGTTGAATAGTTTGAAGTTTTAACAGTTTAAATAGCTTAAAGTGATGATGTGAACTGGCTAGTCAGAAAATTACACATAAATGAGACAGTTCCCTAATGAATGTGGAATTATCTTTGGTTTGTCAGGCTATTTATTGATATATACATCAAAATTGTATATTTTTGTAAAACTTTGACATGAACATGATGGATTCTCAGGAAATCTGAGGCATTCCCTTTTAATTTATGTATGTCAAAACTAGAATTCTAGCTGTGTCAAGAAAAAAAAGTACAGTAGGCGCTGCTCTTCTTTTTCTCTGAGCAAGAAGTTATAGTGGAAGGCTCTGGCAATGAAAATACAGGCATGCTGTATTTGTCTCATGTTCACATCTTTAAAAATACCATGTCTTGCATAACATCAAGGAGCCTGGGAAAGCTATGAATTGCATATGAACATCTGTTGAAACAGACACTATGGTTCTTTTTGTAGAATTAAGAGTTTAAAAAATTATCATGTGTACAGAGAAATAAATGCTTTAAAAAAAAAAAAAAAAAAAAAAAAAAAAAGAACCCAAACCAAACAAGAAAAACCAAGCCCACCAAAGAGAAGGCTTTGGTGTCTGTTTACCTAAGTTTATGAATCAGAGCTATGGGTAAACAGAGTGACAGCCTGGCTGAGCAGTGTGGATTAGAAGCCGTGCAGGGCCACCTCTCCATTCTGCTCTGTTCCAGCTATTTGTGGTGTCTCCAGCAGAGCTGTATCAGCACAACTCCTGAGTAGGAAACAATTTACAGCACTGCTTAACAAATATGGATAACTTTGACCGCCAAAAATGAGGATCCTCAGTACATGAGACAAATTCCCTTTTGTTCATGCATCAGTACTGTAGATGATGTGCCAGCTGAAACGTTCATTCTACAGAAAAATTTGTATTCCACCATTACACATATGAGGATTGTGGCAGAATTCCAATCATAAATTAGTAAAAAATTACCGGTTAAATATTAGTGCTATCATAGATAATTAGCTTATATTGTTTAATATAAGGTTATATTATATATATAAGGTTAATATTAGGTTATATTGTTTAATATAAACTGTCTGGGGAAAAATTTACTTAGAGAAAAGGTGAACAAGCATTATTTTCCATTCAAAATTTAAGTGTCACTCTTCCTTTTAGCTTTCACTCCTCCTACATACTTCTTTTCTCCAGAAGATGATTGTCCTAAGGATTTTTAAACTGAGGTCTAGGAATAAAATATGCTTTTGTATAAGGAGTCAAAGTAAGACATATAGCCTGTATAGATACTTCCAAGCAGGGCTCAGATAAGCATGAGAACACAGGACACTGCCTGTACAAACAGTGCTGTCCTCCTCCAGGAAAGGCGAGGACTGCCCTGAGCACTTTTTTAATCTGTCTTTAGTTTTAGGGTATGGGAGGCACTGAAGCACAGTCCTGTAGGCACTGATGCCTATTTGCCCTTGGCAGCAGGAGCAAGGTCAGGGATTCTGTCTTGGCTTGAAGATTGCAGGGGTTTCATCAAAAGCAAATCAGAAATGAACTTTGAAGGAGCTGCTGGTAGCTCTGGTTCTAACAAAGCACAAAAAGCTTAGAGCTAGCTGTTTGGCTGTGCTGGAAGGTTTAATATTAAAACAAGAATTCCTATTGGCTTTCAATACAGTTAAATATTGTAACACAATTAGATTGAACCTCCTGAAACTCCTCTTATTTGACGTCATTCTAGTAGGCTGGCTGAACACTGCAATCAAATATTGTACACTAGCAGAGCTTAATTATCATAGGTGTAGCTTCTAAGAATTTTAAGTGGAATAGATACAGAAGTCCTGCTCTTGGTTAGAGGAATAACCTCTGAGTTTTACAAAAAATTGACAAATAGTCTCTAGTAGTGTGATCCTAAAATATTTTCAAAATTATTTTCAGAGTGAATCTGGTGTTAGAAATTATAGTTATCTGTATTTGCTTTCATAATTGCAGTGCATGCTTTGATATTTAATTTTACTTGCAGAGGTCTACTCATTTCAGAGTTGAACCAAATGAGTTAATCAATACTCAAGTCAACCTCAACAGTCTACCCTTCAAGCAGGCAGGTTTGTAAAGAAGCAGGTTTCCAGCATACCTGATTTGCCAAAGAAAATGAAGAAGGTGGATATCACAAGAAAATACAAAATAATTTAAGAAGAGAGAGTTAAACACATTGGCCTAAGCAGCAGTTAACACAAATATGAAATGACTGGGAAAGCGCATAGACAAGAACTACAGCCTGTGGCATGTGTGAAGCATGCATTGTGCAAAGCTTTCACACTTCTATGCAAATGAACAGGCCTGATTTATGGAGAACTGGTTGGCCAAACTAAAAAACAGCAACAAAAAGAGGCCAAAGTGATAAAAAATGTCTTAGGAGGTGGATGTTTGAGGTGAAGGTCTGCATTTTGACAAGTGGACCCAGAAACATCAGCAAACCCCAAGGCTCTTTAATTTTCAGTTCATGAACCAGACTGCTGATACTGGCAGGGAATACCTACACACACTGCTCATTAATGCATGGAGCAAGGAGACCTACATTTAGGCTGCTGCTTTACAGGACAATGAAGTGCAGGCTATCTCCCTGATGATTCAAGGAGAAACGTCTCCAGCCACTGCAGGATGAGAAATGCATGACCACAGGTGCATGCAGAGGCTGGCAGTCCCATTGCAAAAGCTGACTCATTCTGTGCTTCTGGGAAGCATTTCTGTTCTTTTTGCAGGCTGCTGCAGAACACTGTGCTGGCATTGCTTCTCACAGTTTGGAGAATCCTGAGATTCTCTATACTACACATGATACAAGAACATCTTCAGCCCCTCAAAAATGCATGTGCAAACTCTGTCTTCTTTGTGAATCATCAGACTTCCTCTTAGAGAAGAGTAAAGGGCACTTCCCACCTCAGAAGAGGGATCTGTTAGGGTGGTCACGGTTCTGCAGGAAATAGGGGTCTCTATTGGAGAGTTTCCATGGGTGTGGAGTGACAGAGCAGACCCCTGTTTCTGGTCAAAGAGATGGTACAGATTCATCACAGTCTTCAGCTTCCTCACAGGAAGAAGAGAAGGGACAGACACTGATCTCTGTTTCTGGACACCAGGACAGAACCTGGCAATTGTATGAATTGATGTCAGGGGAGGTTAAGGCTGGATATCAGGAAAAGGTTCTTCACCCAGAGGGTGGCTGAGCACTGGAACAGGCTCCCCAGGGAAGGAGTCACAGCACCAAACCAGACAGAGCTCAAGGAGCATTTGGACAGTGCTCACAGGCACATGGTGTGATTCTTGGGGTGTCCTGTTGTTGGAGGTTGGTTTTTTCCTTTCCTCTCTGCCGGTGGAATTTTTTCCCATTGACATGCTAAAGAGCACTGATGATTAGGTCCTTGAGACCTTGAGATGAGGGAGGAAGAGCCTTCCTGTTTCTTTTTCTTTTTTGGGGTGGGGGGGGGAGGGGAGGGAGGGAGGTGAAGGGGGAACACCGGGAGATCAGAGACAGGTAAAGGAGAAGTGTGGGCAGTTGCTGGCTCTTGCTCGTTTTGGCTCTGGGAGGAGGATCGCTGCTGGAAAACCTCGCCCTGCCATCCCAACACCAGGAGCTGCCTTCCCTCAGCTGTGGGACCCTGCACCCCTGCTAGGACACTCTCCTGCTTCAGCCTGCCATCTCCAAGCATCCTGTTGGAGCACAGGACTGCCCCAAGATCCGTGAGCCGAGCCTCTGCTCCACCCTCCCCATTCGGGACACCCCTTCATGGGCTCTGTATTCACAGATGAAAAAAGGTAGCAAAGACCCTCATTATTCTTTGGCATAAAAAATTTAGGGATGTTTTAAACAGTGTGGCTGATGGGGCTCATACTAGGAGCACCAAGCAGAACCACAGCTGGTGGTGATGCAGCACACAGAATCAGTGTTAGAGAGTAGATGTAACACGAACTTTTGTTTTCAGCAAATCATTAATGATCTGGATAATATGATGACACTCAAAAAGAATCTAAGAAATCACTGCTTTTGATTGATGGATTTTTTGATTTTTTTGATTGATGGATTTGATTACAGGACAAGGGATAAAGGTTTTAAACTGAAGGAAGGTCTATTTAGATTAGATATAAGAAGTTTTTCACAATGAGAGTAGTGAAATTGAAACGGGTTATCCAGAGAGGTGGTAGATGCTCCATCCCTGGAAACTTTCTAGGTGAGTTTGGATGGAGACAATACAGTGGAAGATGTCCCTGCTCTGTGCAGGGGAGTGGGACTGGATGACCTTTGAACTTCCCTTCCAACCCAAATAATTCAGTGGTTCTGTGACTCTATGATTGAAAACACAAAGAAGGAAAGGCACAGGCGAAAGAAAAAAAAACAGCAAGCTAACAGAAAACTGGGGAAAAAAATGTAACTTTTCATTTGGACCATGGATCAACTAAAACATTATCTAGATAAGTAGGACAGCAACTCTGCCTTGAATTTAAGACTTTAAGAGGAATTGATGAATCCAAGCAATATCAAATATATTCTTACTAAGGAGGAGAAGAAGCAGGGAATGCAGGTCATACTGAACTGACTCAAGTTCCTTGGAATCAACAAGGCTACACACAGAAAGATAACACTTCACAGAGAACATTTCTGGCTTCACAAGAGGGGAGGCAAGAAATCTGCAGCACAGCTGGTGACAAGGTTCAGTGACACAATCGTATCAGACATAGATAAACCATAAGAGGCCACAAGAAAGATCTCTTCTGGGGGATGATGAAGTGATAGTATTCATTTTCAAAGGCATTGATTCCATACATGACTTACAATATCCTGGTCATATCCTTTGAACTTGTAGCAGACACACAGAAGTGCTAGTAAGTAAAGGGTAATCAACAGCCCATTGTACAGAAAGCAACTGAAGGTGCTGGACATGCTGTACTGGGCAAAATGAAAGCTGAGAGGAAATATGGTTATTGTCCACAAACACATTAACAAGGGAACACCAAGGGCAGAAAGAAAAGAGCTATTAAAGTTATTAACTATGGAAGCAGAAAAAAAAAAGAGATTCAAAACAGTCAGGAGAAAGCCTGAAAAAGAGTGGACTTAGAAGAGGGAAATTCCTGATTTTTTCAGAATCAGATTGAAAACATATAGCAGCTATGAAACTAACTTAATAGAAACTAATAAATACCAGTAAATGCACATCTCCAGTGACATATTTCTCTGCCCTGTATTCCCAAGACACTTTGCATAAACAGACTTCAATAAAAGGAGGACCCTGTAAGGGCTATGAAGTTCATTCCAGCATATTAATCTGAACCACATCACCATTTTGTGAACTCATACAACATACTCTAATTAAAACAACAGTGTAGTCTTTGAGAGAAATCACATAAAGCTTTCCTTCCCCATATGTTGCCTCCAAACAAGAAGGCATAAAAGGCTTTTTGGAGGTGTTTTACCTGCAAAATTTAAGCTGAATCTAGTTTTCAACTCATTATAACAGCAATTTAACTCAGTTCTGTTCCTGATTGATTGTTCTCTGGAGAAAGGACACAAACCTTTAGCCACACACATGCAGGAGCCTCATGCTAGCTTGATGGCTAATGCTTCATTTTCCCAGGCAAGTCATTTGGAGTCACCTTCCCAGCTTCCTCTTCCCAGATGACCATCACTGATCAGTGTTTTTGTCTACCTGAACCATGTTAAGTCTCATAAGTATCATGTCCCATGCTCCTGATATCTGTTGTCTTTACCACCACATTTCAAACATCAAACCCATGAGAGATGCTTCTCTGAAGCATGCCAAAAACTATTAGAAGTACAGATTCAGAGATTTCTCCTTTAAAAACGTAGTGCTGAGCAGAGTCTATATTTTCTAATATGGCCAGAACAGATTTTTTATCCAGACACAACTCCTGGATATTTTGGAGTTGTGTATCCTTCAAAGCCTTCAATAATCTAACCTTGAAGGAGGAGCAGAATTGCAGTCCTGTGCATTTATTTCTCAGCTCCTATTAACAAGGTGGAATTTAACTTCTGGAATGATGCTGCAGCCCTTCAGTCAGCACTAAACCACTATCCAAGAGATTATGTACTTATACTCTAGCTCACAGTCAGTGCCTGTTTTGTTCCCTTTCCATTTGGTCCAGCACTTACATTCAAATGGCCACAATCTGAATCAGAGAAAATAACTTTATTTTTCTCCTTTTTTTCACTCGTCCAGTTCAGCTTGCAGCTGCTCAGCTCCTCCACCCAAGTGAAGGAGCAGCTGGAATTGGACAGCTGGGTCAGGAAAAAGGGCACAACTTCACCTTTTTGTGACGGTGTACTTGTTGATTATACCTCCACAGGAGAAAAAGCTCCTACCTATATTCTGAGTACAGTTTTTTATTTCTCAGGCTGAAGTTCTGTTCTCTGCCTCTCATTCTCTCTCTTCTTTCCAGCTCTTTATTTTCCCAATATTTGCCTAGTTTCTTCCTGCCCTTTACCCAATCCTTTTTTCAAAGCCAACTTCTTTCTTTAAAGATGCTGCATCCTTTTTCAAAACATGCAGCATTTCAAGTTGACCAGCATGTAAGTGTCCAATTTTAACTCCTGATTATAAAACAGATATCAATACAGTTTAATGACTCTTGGTAAGGATGACTCAAATAGCTGTAGCTGGACCATAGGGAAATAAGAGAAAAAGTTATGTAGACAGTTCCTGTTAAGTCCAGTGAGAGAAGCTGGAGGTGGGGAAACTAAAGCAGCCTTCCATCTCCTGGAGGAAGATTACTGAAAAGAAAGGGAATTCATTATATGACAACTCACTTTGGAAACTTTGCAGACTAACCCTCTTTTACAGTGTGTTATGTTCTTAATGCATTTTAGAGACAAAAAGTATCCAGTACTAGTTGGGTTTCAACATTTTTCTCCATTCTCCATTTTCCTAACTGACTCCATCCTATTTGCAATCCACTTTCCTGAAACTCTACAGGTCCTGTTCATGGTTACTGAAAAGGGAATACTTCTTCCCTTTATCCCTAACCTATGCCCATGCAACTACCACAGTTGGTGAAGTCTCTACTTACCCTTCAGTACCTTGTTCATTTGCAATTTGCTCTGTTTTCAGCTTCGTTTAATCTCAATGTCTGGTTTACTCCTGGGTCATTTCCACTGGAAATGCTGAGGCCAGCAGAGATGATCTGTGTGAAGCGTGACAGAGACCAAGCTCTCACAAGAAAGTACATCCGTGCACTTCATGAGGTTTGGCTGCTGGAAACTTTGCTCTTCTCTTTGAATTCTCAGGCACTCAGTGTAGAGTTCTGATAAGCAGAACTTATCTTTTAACTCTGCTGTTATTCTTCAGACTCATGATGCTCAGCAAATGTAAACAAACTTTTAAGAGGAAAAAGAGAGGTCTTTGAAATTTCTTGTTATCCTTAAGCATAGAATGCCTGCATATAAACTAGAAGACTTCCATACAGATGTTAGGCAGGAGGAAAAGGGAGGGAAGGGCATATGAGTGTATTAAAATTTAGGCTTTTAAAATAATATTTCAGTCCATATACAGTTTAAAGTCTGACATTGCTCAGTGCTTCTGATCCCTGCAGAAGACAAGATTTGCATCCATCGTTACTGGAAGATAAATAATTTTTGCATTGTTACTTTCTTGTAATGTAACTTCAATACTCTCTCTTCCAGCTGTGCAATAACACAGCTTTGGACCATGCAATTTGTGATCTCAGTGTGGTAGCTATTTCCTTTGATGCAACTCAAAACATCTTGAACTTGTCTTGAATAGTGACAAATTTAATGTTAAGGCTCTGTTGTGCTCTGTTTGCAAACTTACCTGGTGAATGGGAGTCATCTTGCAGTGGTAAAGGAGAACTACCATGCCCATTGCAGTCTAATTACTCATCTGTGTGCAAAATGTGGCTTTGCAACACCAACCACACCCCCCTGGCCCCCAGACCTCTCATTTGAATTAAGATTTTGTTCTTAACAAGATGCACATTAAAATTGATGCTCCAGGTCAAGGCAAAAGAAGGACACTGTGCCTTCAGGCTATGCACTGGAAAAATTTGATCATGAGAGTATTTTATCTTCTGCACTGAGTGAGGCAAGTGGATAATTAAGTAGTTCCATCATTTTTATGGAAATAAATGTCTATTTTAAGGTTCCATATGACTTTCCTAGTCATCACCTTTTAAATAAAAATCTGAAAAAATGGTAATATTCTCTGCAAAAGTAAAACTTAAGGCTAAGTATCAATCTTTTTGTCTTCGCCACTAGCCTAAAATCCTCCTTTCTCAACCCATAGTTCCATACACTGCTGGCACCTTTCTATCTCATGCCATTCCACACCAGATAATTTGACCTCTTGAGAATATCATGAGGCACTGCAAAAACAAGAATTGAGGGAAAAAAAAACCCTTTGAGCAGAAGAGATGTCACACTAAATACAGAATACGAGTGAGAGTAATATGATCACCAATTCCCTCTACTTTAAGAGAGAATGATGTTGTGAGGAGCTGTGCTGAAGGCCTTATAGAAGTCCAGATAAGCAACATCTGTAGCCCTTCCCTTGTCCACTGATGCCACCACCCCATCACAGAAGGCCAACAGACTGGTCAGGCAGGACCTGCCATGCTGGCTGTTGGAGCAGTGGCCCTGACAGGTGCCTCCATTCTGGTGCACTGCACCATTCCTCTGCAATGCTGTCTGTGTTGAACATGCCTGGGGCACAGCTGGCATCCAGAAAGTTCACTATCCAGCCCAAGCAGTGGTGTGTGAGCTGTATTTTGATATTTATGAGCAGCTTAGAAAGGGAAACGTTTCCTTACACATGATTGACTGTAGGGATATGGATCATACAAATTGCCAGATAACTGCATGGTGATGCATGACTTCAGATGGAAATGTTCAGTTTTATTCTTTGCATATTCAAAAAGAGTGCAAAGAACCATAGAAGCCCTAGAAGAGCACAGCCAGCTGGTGAGGCAGGGCCGTGCACAGCTTGGGCATTCAGACATTTGCTCCATGGCTCACCTGTGCACAGGTAGCCCCTGTTTGGAGGTGCAAGCTTGAGCATTGTGAAGGACCAGAGCTGCAGGACTCAGAAACAACCTCAGAGAGAAGTTACAACAGATCCTGTTTCTCTTTCTTAACACATAATTGGAGGAGTCTGCAAGACTAACAGGGTTAGAGCTAGTTCTAATGGAAGTTTTTTCCTCCAAAAAAAAAAAAATCACCAAACCACAACTTAGCTCAATGGTACAATACAATAAAATAGTTATGAATTTTCCCTTGAATTCTGTGTAGATGCTCTAGAAATTATGATGAAGAATGGCAGCTGGAGAGGTTTTCAGTTATCAGAACTGTTTGTAAACCATTAAGCATGAAACTACTTCACTGATAGTAAACAGTACATATTAATGTGTCTGTGCAGACTGTAGTGTTGGTTTGGTTGCTCTTCCAGTTACATCCAAAGGGTTTTGAATAGCTGGAAGTTAAGTAGAGTTTTCAAAATATGCACTAGTTAGCATAATGTAGTTCTACATCTGCTCACACTTGACATAAAATCTGGTGAACAATCATTTTTGTTGGGAAACTTTTACCACACTCCAGATTTAAACATTATTTTTTCACAGTGGCATAATATCTGAATTCATATCTCCATATACAAATACATTCATTTATTACATAGATTTTTTTTTTTTTAAATCAAGAATTTACGTTAATTTTCATTTAAATTTCAGGAAATTTTCTTAATATACTATTTTCTTCATTCAGGGAAAACATTTCCCATGTTTTTCCATAGGATCTTCTTCTCATTTCTTTAAGCAACCTGCATGATTGAAGCATTGCACCTCATCCCCTTCTCCTACATGCTAGAAGTTTCACACTTCAGAAATTATCATATGTATAATTATTCTTCTCAATTAACAGCATCACAATTGCAACAATCATTATTTCATGAGTTTCACCGTTAACATCCATCTCAGTCCTTTCTAAGTCTCAAATTCTCTACATTCTTCATAAAAGAGAAATAAAGAAAAACGTAAAATTAAGGAAAGTAAGATCTCACAGAAGTGAGAGCTTCCATATGATGCGTATGATGCTTGCATGCCTTTTATTGGTTTTTCTAGAACTGCAGTGCTAAAACCTCTGAAGGGCCACAGACCAGCAGGCACTGCAATCCCAGCTCCTGGCTGTCTGAAAGAGTGCACCCAGTCGTCTCTTCCAGACACGTGTGTCAGAGGCAGAGCAGCTCAGCCTCATCCTGCAGCTGAATGTGCTGATCTGAGAGGCTTTCTCCTGCCCTGGCTTGGCTGGGACTGTGCCAGCCTCAGCAGCTGATAGCAGCACTGCTCTCATCTGAAGCCAAGGTCACTCTCAGCTCACCATGAAATGACTGGAGAAGCCATGTAGCTGTCTTCCAGCTTGATCTGTAGCTCTGTTTTGACAAGGGACCGTGATTTTACACCACAGCGTGTTCCTGTCACAAACACTTGCTCACACAGCTAGGATGATACAGAGCAGTGTGTGCTGGGGAAGGACTATTTTCTCACTCACAGCAAAGAGGTGCTTTACATCTGTAACTCCTGTGTAGGAGGTGTGTATCCCCAAATGGTGCTGGGCAGTTCCTGCAAAGGGGATGTCATATCCGACATCTCCTGAAGGACCCCTGCCTGAATGGAGATCACAGAGATGCAAACAGCACAGCATTCTGCACAGGCAGACCCCATGGAGCTGTTTAGCTGATCACACGTCCCTGAAGACAGCCACCAGGACCAGTCCCCTCTCTTTGCCACAACAGTTCTCCTTGAGACCCACCGTGGCTTCAGGACTGCAAGAGCCAGATGTATGCCATGAGCCTGGGCTAGGAGTGGGGACTGCAAAACAGCCACGTCTAAGATGCTTCTCCTCTCCTTCACTCCTCAGAGTACAACAGTTTGGGAAGTCAATTTGAAAGGCTGCAGGAGGCACTAAGAGTCTGGATGGAATTGGTGTGGAAAAGCACAAATGGGGCAGTGCTATCCAGTGCTGACAGAGCATCAGCCTAAACCTGCAGAGTCCAGGGAAATGAAGGGAAAACACGCTACGAGTTTAGCACATGGGGTGGGGAAATGGGAGGTGTCTGGCCTGCAGAATTAAATTAAAATAGATGGGATTTTATGCTACAAAGGAAAGGATTAGATCAGTGTGGAAAGGAACTGCTCTGCTGAATTGTTCAGCCTGCCTCATTCTATGAATGTTTTTTTCTGAACTTGCCAGGAAATGTCTCTTGAAGTCTTTTAAAAACTGCATGTTTTCCAGGTGATAATGAGCCTACAGTCATGGAGTTAAGCTATGTTAAACTTCTATGTTTCAAGCCAGCTCAGTGGTTTTTTTTGCCTCATAAACGTCAGAAGTGCCGATCTTTCACTGACACCTGTGGATATAAGGCAGAATTGCACACAAGTTTTTATACTCTGAAAGTCAGGAGTTTCAGCTCCCAAACTTTCTGGAAAAGAGTATCTTCCTCAGTCTTTTGCCTGAGGAGTCAGCAAAAATGTTTGTGATGCTGCTGCAGTGATATACATGCTAACTTGTGAGATCCAGATTTGTCAGTCTTTCTCTCTTTCCTGGGAGAGAATTATCCATGCAAAGCCATTTAGGGATTTTGCCTTCCTCAGCAAAAGCTAACCATGTCTTTGCTGCACACCTAACCATGTGTTTTACAAGATCAAGAGCAGGGCAAAGCAGAATGCCTTGTAGTTGAAACAGACAGGCATGAGGCATCGCTGCCCACCCAGAAGCTGTTTTTGGCCTGCTGGTGGTACTGTCTGATGGGGAGAGCAGTGGGATGGGAAGACGGACAGTGCCTGTTTCACACTCTGCATTGCTACTCCAGTTAAAAGTGTTGCTGAAACAGCAATAATGCTGCTAACACCCTATCCTAGACCTCCTTAGGTTAACACAGGCTCACATTTAGCACGGGCTGAACCACAACTTTAATCATGTACCTTTATGTGCAGGGTAAACTTTTAAAAAATTGTTGTGCTGGTACAGGCATGGAAATCCATAGGCTGACGTACAGGATTTCTAAGAATGTTACTGGCTTTTTGAAGGCAAGCTGCTGCTTTTATGAAAATTTATACATGAAGCTGGGATAAATTGACCTCAAACTAGGGTGATTTCAATGCCTAAGATGCATATTTTTGATGAGGCCAGTGCCATGATCTTGAAGAATATAGTAGGAATTAATTTATAGGCAGCATAATAGAATCATTATAAAAGAGAGAAGACAAACACAAAGCAAGGCAAGGATCATCTCTCACCATCCTGACACTCCCACCAATGAGGCCAGTGCTTTGCTGGGGTCAAATGAAAAACTGAGTGGGGGCATTCATCATCAACACAGTGCATCACCACTTGCAGTTTACTGTGATATACAGATATATATATACTGTGATATACACAGATATACACATGCTCATTAGGAAACATTTCTTATTTTCTCATTTTTGTCCTCTGTGATTGTCTTGACTGTCTTGATAAAACAAAAGCTCTTGCAAGATTATTTTTGTCCCTAACACAAAGCTGTGCACTAGCATTAGCTGCAGCTGAAGCCAAACCTAGGAAGAGTGTGGCAATCATTTGACAGTCATTTGTGGTCATGTGGATTAACTGCAAGGGTACCTTTCCAATTGTATAAGTACCCTCTTCCCCAAACTTCTTGCACAGATTTGTATGCTTTGCAGGAGTTTTGATTTGCAAAACTTTCACTGCAAATGGATTTTGAAAGAACTGTGGTATGTAGTGGGGTTTCTGCTACATGCTGGAAACCCCAACTTTTCTAAATAATTTTCTCTGTGATGTTTGTGGTGTTTTGGAAATAAGCAGTGTCAGATCTACAGCATTACTGAGCCTAAGATAAAAAGAAAGCCACAGGATTTTTGCATTGCTGTAGGATCTTCTTGAGACCAATAAAGTTTAAACAAAAAGGTTTGGTTTATGGTGGGGCCTGGCTACTATACCAACAGAGAAACACACACTCTCATGGCTTTCAAGAAATGAGTGTCTGTGAGCACCCCTCTGGCAATGAAAGCTTGGGAGAGAGCAAACCTCTTGGTGATAGGATACTCTGTTTGCAATAGACCTTGTCACATATGATGGTGGATTTTTGGTATGTCTTTTTCAAGACTTTGAAATAAATACAGACCTCTCTTTCAGGAATTCTTCCTCTTTGGCAGTGTTGGCACCCTTCTCTGCATGCTGTTCCAGTGTTATATCAGTAACTCCCACTGAATGGCAGTAGCAGGCTGTGCATATAATTCTGGCACAACTGAAATGTCAGGTATTAAATTAAGTGTGCACAATAACACCATTTAAATGTTGCACTGCTCTGAGTTAATCTGGACACCTCCCCAGAATTTTATAAATACCTGTTGTATTTACAGTTCCGTGGTTAGATTGAAGTAACCTATTGCCATAATGATAGTACTCACCCTGTATATTCAATATGATAGAAACAAGTGATATATGCCATGAGCCTGGTGAAGGCACAGTGAGATCAGAAAGTGACATCTTTCTCCTTAAATGAGGGCTATTACTTGTGGCTTTACAAGCCTGTACCATGGTGACCAGAATTAATATTCTTCATATCTGTGATTTATATATGATACCATTGTACAAGGATGGTGTGATCCTAGCACATACTTCATACATTTTTTGCCAAAGAGTTCTCTTCCAGAGTGAGGAGAATAATCCATATTTAGAGAGGCAGCAAATGCAGTGATAATAATCCTTGATTAAGATTTCAAAAGGATGTCAATAGACTTAGGAGTCTGTGGTTTATAGCTTAACAAAAAGGCAGTCCTCAGTCCTTTTTGTGATCTGTATGCACATAGATGATGAAATGCAAATATAATGATGCATGTACACAGAATTGATGAAAGCAATAGTTGTACTTTTGTGGTCATTTATGCTCAATGCAGAAAAATATCTCTGTCTTCCCAGCCCTTATTTATGGGAATCAAAATGATGGGCCAGAGTTTACCACCTCTGGTTATCAAAGAATCATGGAATGGCTTGGGTTAAAAGTGACCTTAAAGATAATCTGTTCCCAATACCCTGCCATAGGTAGGGACACCTTCCACTAAACCAGGTGGCAGAGAGCCCCATTTAACTTGGTGTGGTTAGGCTAAAGAATTTCTATGCAGTTCTCCATTGTTATCACTAGAGCCCTCTTGAACTGTTCAAATTTCTCATTTAGCTTAAATGATACAGTGAGATGGGGTAGCTTGTAACTGAGATACCTCTGCTCAGATTGCTACCAAACACGACTTCATTACACAAATACTTATTCCTCTTTAAGTCTCTATTGTTATCTGTAAAACACATTGCTAGCTGAAGGCTGCCAGTGGCATCCTGGCCAGCAATAGTGTGGCCAGCAGGAGCAGGGCAGTACTCAGCACTGCTGAGGCCACATCTCACATCCTGTTTCCATTTCTGGGCCTCTCACTCCAAGCAAAACATTGAGGTGCTGGAGCATGTCCAGAGAAGGGCAATGGAGCTGGGGAAGGGTCTGGAACACCAGGCCTGTGAGGAGCAGCTGAGGGAGCTGGGGGTGTTCAGCCTGGAGAAGAGGAGGCTCAGGGGAACCTTACCACTCTCTACAACTGCCTGAAAGGAGGCTTTATGATGTGGGTGTTGGGAGTCTTCTCTGAGGTAACAAGTGACAGGACTAGAAGAAATGGCCTTAGTCTGTGCCAGGGAAGGCTTTGATTAGATATCAGGAAAAATTTCTACAC
This sequence comes from Muscicapa striata striata, assembly GCA_030060385.1. Taxonomy (NCBI): domain Eukaryota; kingdom Metazoa; phylum Chordata; class Aves; order Passeriformes; family Muscicapidae; genus Muscicapa; species Muscicapa striata. Next base: position 4,348,481 of record JAREIS010000060.1, read on the forward strand.
AGAAATTTTTGTGTCAAGCATTGGAATAGGATGCCTGGGAAGTGGTTGGGTCACTGTGGCTGGAGATATTTAAAAGACATGTAGATGTGGAACATAGGGAAATGATTCAGTGGTAGACCTGGCAGTGCTGGCTTAATGATTGGACTTGCTGATCTTAAAGGTCTTTTCCAACATAAATGATTCTTTGATTCTAGAGAGATGCACATTCGTAACAGAGCTGCCCCATTTAGCGTCTCCGAATGGGGGGCCTTACTTGGACTTCAAGTAATAAAACAATATGGAATTATTTCTGCATCTGACAAATTCTGATGAAGACAAGGGGAACCATAAGCTTAGCATGTATGGAATCACACTGAAACTGCAGCTCATGACTGCTGGAAGATTCCCAAATAAGCAGTGCTGTCGTTTTACAAGTAGCTAGCTTGCATGTTAGAGGTGGTTGTTGCTGGAGTGATGGCTACTAGCAGCATGTAGGCCCATGGAAACTAATATTAATTGTGAAATATATCTAATAATTGGCCCTTTAAAGCCACTTTTGAATGTCTCCTTGCTAGTATGCCTTATAAATGGCTACCTCAATTTTTTGAATAATAACTGTAAACTGAATAATTGCTAGAAAATTGAATAGCAGTGTCACTGATGTGTGGTTGATATATGTGATTAGGAAAATACAGAGCTGCAAGTATTTCTGCCGCTACTAAATTAACTAACAAAACATGTTTTTGGAGCTATTGAAGTTCTTTTGCAAAATGTAATTTTTTTTTTTTTTGTGCTCTTATCTAAAGTATAGTTAAGGAATACAATTTTAATGCTGATTGCTCAATAAAGCCTGTATAGAAAATTAACTGAATAGTTTAACAGAAAGCTGATTTTTCACCTTATCCAGGATTTGATGACAAGGAAAACAAAGAAAGAGCACCATAATATGCCTCAGTGGCTTCAGTCCTTAAAAGGCTGACACAGTTAATTGCCATGCATATTTCATACAGCTGAACTGTATGTGTTCTGTGTTATGACCTAAGCATCTTTGTGTGTAATTCACTGAAATATCTGCTCTACTGGTTCTGGTTGTCCAAGGGAAATGATAAGGGGATGCTTTTCCCCCTGAATATCACTGTTGAGAAGACCCTAGTTCCATTACAGGACTGAGTGGCACAGCTTCAGATCAAACCCTATCTGCACTTCTTGTCATGGCAACTTTGTAAAAGGAGTGGAGGCTGTGGAGAATGAAGACCAATAGGAATAACCAGAAACAGTGGCTTGTGGGCCTGAGAAGAAGAGCTCCTTGATTTTTGCAGAGTAAAACACAACCTATAGCAGTATCTCTGACGATGGGGACTACAAGAGGGTCATGAAGGAGAGGGTCATTAATGGGGGCTTGAAAGGGGAGAAGGCAGAGGTAGTTGAGTAGGAGAGGGGTATTATGGCAGCTCTAATAGTTTTTAGTTACATGAATGTGAGTGTCTGAGGATGTAAGAAGGGCAAAGAAGGAGAAGCAAAGCCAGAAAGCATGAAGATAGGGGACCCTCAGCCCCAGGCTGAGATCTGACCACAATGAAATCAAGAAGCAAGCTTAGGTCCTGGGTTGTTACAGCTTGAAAATTATGTTTTTCTTCCTTGAAATCTAGTCTAATGCAGTCATCAAGACACCATTATTTTTTTAAGTAAAAGTTCCTCCCACACTTAAAGAAACCCAAAGTAAACAGTTCTCCTTGTTGTCTGTGCCTTGACCACCATCTGTGTTAACCAAAAATCTGATGACAAAGATACTGAGCCCTGCCATCTCCAGCAGTTGCTGATATATCTTTGCCACAGAGTTTGGGCACATGCCTATGGGGCAGCACACCCAAGCACAAGTGATGCTCATTCCAGTCATGTCAGAGGAAACTACAAAAGATGCGCTGGAAATCAGGCTGGAACTAGGGAAATTGGAAGGAATTGTTGGGAACCACAGCAGACTTCAGATTGGAGAACAGTAGGGGTCTGTGGTCAAATCCCTGCTCAATACCAAGCATGGGTCTCTCCAGACCCTTCCACAGATGGATATGGGTATTTCACAGCCTCGTCAAGCAACATGCCCATGTGTTGACCAAAGTGCTGTAATAAGCACCAGAGGAAAAGCAGAAATTTCAGCTGCTACAGATCTTAGGATCAGACCAACCTCAAGTGCAAACTGAAGCCAAATTCTGACTGGATCTGTAACTTCATGGATTTTTCAGACCAGAGTTTAGAACTGGGCCTAATTCTTGTTCTGATTTTTCTCAAGATCTCTGAACGGCCTAAGAAAAAGGTATTAACACAGAAGCTTGTCTGTTTGTCACATGAGTAGAAGTGGGTGTTTACACCACAAAAATGACTAGATGGTGATGCTGGAAAACATTTTTGAAGGATTATAGAATCAGAGAATCCCAAGAACAGGCCAGGTCGGAATGGACCACAGTGGTCATCTGGTCCAATCATCCTGCTCAAGAAGGGTCTCCCAGGGTGCATGACACAGGATTGTCATGACAGTTTTGGAGTATCCTTGGTGATGGAGACACCACAGCCTCTCTGGGAAATCAGTTCCAGTGTTTGGTCACTTGCACAATAAACTTCTTTCTCATGTTCAAGTGGAATTTCGTGTCCATCAGTTTCTTCCTGTTGCTTCTTTTCCTATTGCTCAGCGCCACTCAGAAAAGCCTGGCTTCATCCTCTTGCCTCCCATCCTTCAGATACTTCATAGACATTGATGATGTCCCCTCTCAAACATCTCTTCTGAGCCTGAACAGGCCGAGTTCCCTGAGGTTTTTCTCCTAAGACAGATGCTCCGATTCTTTAATCATCCTTGTAGTCCTCCACAGGACCTGCTCCAGGAGCTCCATGTCTCTCTTGTCCTGAGGAGCCCAGAACTGGACACAGCACTCCAGGTGAGGCCTCACCAGGGCTGAAGAGGGAGACAGGATCACTCCCTCAACCTGCTGGCAGTGCTCCTCCTAATGCCCCCTAGGACACCCCTGCCTTCTTGGCCACCAGGACACTCTGTGGTTACCTACAGTGTTGTCTGTGCTGCACTGCTGTGTGGTGGGCACCATTAGCACCCATCTGTGCTTTAAAAAAGGCTCAAATAAAAGAAAGAGCTACAGAAGATATGAAATAATTCCCATCTTGAAAAGGCTGCTGTTACCTAATTTTACCAGCCACGTGCAAAATAAAGCATAGATGTATGCTACTGTCATGCCAAGAAATTATTTCCTTTGCAAAGAATAGTATGACTAATTTTTCAAGGGTGTAAGGGTGGGGAGCCCCTGGTGTAAGTGCAATGGCTATTCCTTGTGGCTCCCAGGAATGTGTAGGCACAGGAAGCCAGCCTGGCCTCATGCAGCCAGGACAAGGCTCCCTGCACCCAGTGATTCTCAATGCATTCACCCACTGACACGGTCAGAAAATGGTACAGACAATGCAAACAGACGGGCATGGATCAGAGCTTTCCCAAAAGCAGTTTAGCCAGCTTTCTAATCTCCTTTTAGAAAGGATGACCACTGGTAATTCTAGTGGGTAATTTTTTAATGTTTTCATTGTTTTAGGAAATTACAGTGGAAATATCTAAAAGAGCAGAAGCCATCTAATCACCCTGGCATTTCTAACACAGGAAGCAGTGTGAACAGCTGATGTAGAGATGCCTCATCTGTCCGAAGTTAAACAGGGAAGAGGCCTATGTTCATAACACAATGTTAAAATTAACAGGATTTCTTTTGAGAGGAGTGTTGATGATGGGTCTGAACGCAAGCTTGAGGATTTTTTGTAGTATTTTCTTATGTGCCTAGTAACACAGCTACCTATTTATGAATCTCTTGTTTAAGGTCTGACAGCTTGCTTCGTATACTGGAAAGGCAGTCTTTTCTCCAAAAGGCTTAAAAAGCAAGTGCCCAATTTTTTTTTCTTTCTCAATGTCTTCCTAATGTGAGGCAAACAAAAGGAGGACTAAATCAGCACTGGTGTAGAAAACGCACAAACTGTTCTGAAAACCTCACACCATGGAAGACTCCTGTTTTTCCATCTGCAACCACAGCTCCTTGGCCTGGCAGTCTGACAGGGTGGTCCTGTCCCTAGAGAAACACTATTTCCTGGGTTTGGCTGAGCCAGAAGCAGCAAAAATAATTGTGGTTTGTGCTCTGCTTGTTTTGCTGCTCCTGATGTGGGACCAGAATAGGAATTGCGGTTATTGAGGAAAATAGTTGATGTTTAAAATCCATCTTCCTGATAGTCAGCTGTAATTAAGAATTGGCTTGAAAATGACAATTTAAGTGAATGAAAATGTGTTTCCTCTCAGTAAACATTCTGCAAGAGGCCAGGAGTGGTATAACACATCATAAATTTGGCTCTTCTGGGAGGTGAACCAAGTCCATCAGGGAGCAAAAAGCCTAAAAAGGGGATCCCCTCTAGTGGTGAGGATCTAGCTGCTGTTACCAGGTACTTAATGAGAGTTATAGACTACATGGAGACAGAGACTTTTCCAAGATATAAGCATAAAAGGACACCAAGGGAAATTCTGATCATGTACTAGGAAAGGGTTCCTCATTTTGACAATCTTTACATCAAAACAGGCTGTTGAGGGATGGTTTGGGGTCTCTGTCCTTGGAGATAAACAAAACTTTTTGGGTGGGGCCTTGAAAAATCTCATGCAATTTTGGTGTCCACTCTATTTCAAGCAGGGATTTTGAAACAAATTAATATATTGACGAAGAAAATTAATAAATTATGGATAATTATTCTCTGAGATTTTTAGACTCCCAGAGACTATCTTACTATTCAAGGCTAAAAAGAAATCAGCTAGTTTATACAGAAAGTGGGAAAGCATATTTGATCAGACTCCTCTCCAGGCAAGGATTACCAGAGAAGCCTGTTTTTTCTCTAGCATGCTCTCCCCTTATGCATTACTTACATCAAGCTCTTCTAAATAAAGCAGTATGTGTATTTGTGAGGTAATGACTATGACTGTGGATATGTTTAATGGAGCACAATGTAGTATGGTAGAGAAAATTATCTCTCCTAAAGAAATGTAAGTGGACTTGGTATTAACGATTGGTGGTGAATACACTATTTGATTATATCAGTTTTTAGTACTCAACCTTGACAAGCTGAGCAAGAAGGCAAGAAATTGTGCTTGTATTATTGTCTTCTATGAACAAACTCCTTACTAATGTGTTCCTGTGCCACCTCCAAAAACACCTGTGATATTTGAGGGAAACAATCCTTTTGCAATGGGGTTTTCAGTGGCACTGCAATGTCTCATTGCAATGCTGAACTTTTAGGATCCTTTTCCATTTGGGTTTCATTGTTTGTGCCCAACAAAGCTGTCATCACAGGGTACATTTCTGTAATCACAGAACGGTTAGGGTTGGAATGGATCTTTAAAAATTATCTAGTCCATGCCCCTGCCATGACCAGAGACACCTCTCTGGGCAGGCTGTGCCAGTGTTTTACCACCCTAACTGTAAAATATTTCTTATATTTCATCTAAATTGAACGTCTTTCATTTTGAAATCATGATCCCTTGTCCTGTCACAACAGACCCCACTAAAAAGTTTGAGTTCATCTTTCTTTCTGTTCCCCTGTTAAGAACTGAAACGCCATAAAGTCTCCCAGTATGTATGCATTGGAGACTCTTAGAGTTGAGAATTGCTATTCAGTTTCCTTTTCCCTTTGGTCCACGGTAAATTGGCAGGAGTATGACCTGAGCCTGGCAATTCTCTCCATGTTAATGTTTCTCACCTGATCAGGGTGAGCAGGACTTGTCCTCAGGCTGTGGGACAGCTGTGCCAGCTACTGCAGGATGAGCTGGGTAAGAAAAGAAGGAGGGAAAGGTGTTTTGCTGCACTGTTCCTTTCAGGGACACCTCATGTGGGCACTGGGTGATGAATTGTGTCTCCCTACGGAGCAGTGGTGAGGCTGGGGAAGCCAGTGCAGCTGCCTGACAGATGGCTGTCTCTTGCTAGGCAGAGGCAGCAATGCAAACAGGGGGTCAGGCTAAGTGCATTCACTTAAAATCTTAACTCCAACATTTAATTAACATTTCCAAATTTTGCTTGATCCTTATGAGACTCTTCCCTTTCTGCTGAGAATCAGCCAGTATTGTTGCTGGGCAGATGCCAGATTTCTTGGCTTTAAGTTTGTAAGTCTGAACCACACTAGCTGTTTCCCAAGCTTTATGTCTTGATCTCTGATAACATATTCACTTCTCAGATGGAAATAGCAAGTCTTTATAGAACTCCTTAGTTTTTTCCATCCAAGCATGTGGCTGTGCACATACCCTGCAGCCAATCTGCTTGAAACTCGCATCCAAGAATTGCACCAAAGTTTGAAATCACTGCTTGTAATGATTTTTTTAAAAATGAAAATATAAAATATACATATTATAGGATATTAAATGATTCATCTATGGCTGGTTTCTGGGAAGGGAGGCTTTCAGCTCCAGCAAGCATGACAAACATGAAAAAGGATATAGAGGTAGGTAGAATAAAGGGATCCCAAACCAGCACAGAGCAGTGAGGTTTTAGAAAGGCTTGAGGTGAATGCCATTATAAATCTTCCTAATGAAAACAACACCGAGGTCTTGTTAGAAAAGCCTACAGGGTAAAAGGTGCTTGAAGGAGCTGCCCCAGTGGTTTAATTGTACATCTAACCTGAGCCAATGTAATACAGTCTTACACACCAGGGAGATAAAATACTTGCTTAGAGAGCCTTAAAGAAACACTCTTAAAGGAAAATGAATGTGTATTCTGTATTGCTACATTGGCACAGTCTACTAGTATGCTGAATATGACTTACTATATTTGAATAGTTTCATTGCCTCCTCTGAATTTTTTGGGGAGACAATATTTGTTCAAGTATGATTTGGAAAACACAAATGTCTGAAGGAACAAATGAGGAAATGCACATTTCTTTGCAAAGCCTTAATTGATTATATAGATTTAATTTGTTATTAGTTTTCTCATTCTTGCTCTGTTTTTTAACACAGGCACTGAAATCCGACAAATGGTGCAACTTGCTCACATGGCAGGGCCTGGCCTTGTCTGCTCCTGCTCAAAACACTTTAATTATTTCAGGTGTATAGTCACCAGAGGGAAGTGGACAGTAGGCCTGCTCTTCTCATGCTCATCCCAGGAGGAAAATTCATAAGTAGTGACCAGAAAAAAACTTTTCCAGGTTAATGCGTTTCTATGCAGACCTTTTCAGTTGCTGTTTGTTGTGGGGTTATTTGAAAAATATCATTAAAAATTGATACTAGCAAGCAAGCAAACAAACAAACAAAACCAACCCTTTCCTAGTTATGAACATGTCTTACTGAGGCAGCAACACCATCTCAGTAAAGTGTTTCACCTGCATCAACAGAGGGCACGATTCCCACAAAAATCACCCTCACTCTTTATTTAAATGAGCCCATGCAAAGCTTGGCTGCTAATGCTCTGAGCCTTTGGGTCTTAAAGAGAAAAGCATCTGCTGCTGCTGCTTCCACACACGGGTATCCAGGTAGTTTTGGTGGGCATTCTGTGTTTCACAAGGGCATTGTGCAAGTATTAGCATAAGTGGCCATTACCCAGGCTAATTTCCCACAAGCTGTTGAGGTAATAGGTCTCCAATTTTTTAAACTGGTTGTTGGAACCTGACACCAAAAATCCATTTAAATGTAGCCTATTGAATCTACACAGCCAAGTCTTGGCTTTTTCTGATGGTTGCTGTGCCTATATTCCTTGTGGAAGCATCAACAAAACATTGCTTTTATAAATTTTAGCCCTAGTCAGCATGTCCCTGAATTTCAGACAGATCCTTCTACTTCAATAGTTATTTGATAATAGTCAGGGTTCGTGGTTTGCTCTTATAATCCTTGTGGTTATCTCTCCCTGCAGCACATCTTACCATCTGCTTTAGCATTGCTGCCTGGGGCATTGAAATTCCTTTTTGCTCTCTCTTTCTAAAAATTGTGTAATCTCCTTAATTTCTCTAGTCCAGGAGGAGAAAGTAGCTGATTTCAGAAGCCGAGTACAATTTCTTTAGCCTTAGCTTGCATGGGAGAATGCCCCCCAGACCAGTATGCACCACGTTCCTGGGGGACTCAGCTTTGGGTTTGGGCTCCTTGATTTAGTTCCATCTCCCATGGATGTAAAACTGCAGTTTCACTGTGGGCACACCAAGATGCAGCTGACTGTCATTTGGCTGTTACTGGGCTTGAGGCAGGCAGGAACCCAGAGGTGGGAAGGAAAACCCTGTGAAAACCCTGTTTTCACTCAGGGTTGATGAGAGATGCAGGCACGGCTCAGTCCTGCTACCCGTGTTTTGGAGAAGCTAGAGAGTGATGTTTGAGGTGATGCTTGTCTGGAATGATGGAATCGTGAGAGATGTTACAGCAAATGTAATACTGCAGCTCCTGACAAGGAGCTTTATAAGGAAACCACAGCAGCAGAGTCCTTTTTCAAGAATGCAGCTGTTCTGCATGTGGGCAGTGGCAAGGCGTGGCAGTCTGGCAAACTCTGAAGAGCTGTTACCCAAAGGGACATGGCTGGGTGGTAGGGACAGGAGCCCAGCTGTGGCTTTCAGCAATTGCTGTTGCTTTGGGTATCTGGCTATGGTCACTGGTAGTACAGAATGGAGGCTGGAGGGAGCTATGTGTCACCCCAGTGTGGCATGGAGAAGGTCTGAAACATTATATCAAAAAATAATGGAACGATCTCATAAATGCTGTCCTCGTGTTCTTGATTTTATTTTTCTTGTTTTGGATAGAGTAGGGTGTTTCTCTCCTCTTAGATTTCATTTCCCAAAACTCAAAGGAAAAAATGATAACTAAAAAGAAGGTTGAAGTTGTGTGCATGGTGCTGCAGATTGCTCTGTATATGGTTGAGAAATGTGTCTCTCAGTTCTGACTTGGGTACTGAAGAAATATCCTAAAAGATATTGTTTAGACATTGAAGCCCTCAGTGCTTGCAACCTTGCACTAACTTCCCCATTCACCGTTTACAGTAGAGCTCTCCTTGAACAGGCAGGTGTGATGGAGAATGTCACACTGGAATCCATTTAATGTCCTCTTGAGAGCCTTTGGAAGGCAGATTCTTAGCTGATAGAGGTCAGCATAATTTGCAGGAGCTGACATTTTGAGATTCACTCTCCACTGAGACTAATTAGATAGTGCATAGGAGTAAGTTCACGTGTTCTGCTGCATGGGGTGAGGGCTGTGCTGTTTTTCATGAAGGAAATCAGTGAAAGAAGCTTATGGCTGGGAATAGCAGGCTGGCCTATTCCAGACACCCTCCCAGTCTGTGTGGAAACCCTTTTGGCTTCCTCAGGGTCCTCAGAAATTAATCAGTGCAATCAAAAATATTTCATCTCTGCTCCCTTCAAGACTCACTATAGGCTCAGGTTTTTTTAACCAACCTGTAAGAGGAAAGGTAAACCACACACCTGCACAAGTCCTGTCTGCTGTTGGTCCCTCCTGCTTCACTAAGGTGGTCACAGAAGGGGAAGGTTAAAACTCTCTCATTACCTGGAGGCTGTTTGAAATCAGGAAAGAACTGAAGCCACCAGCTTGGGAATTTCACAAGGTAGCTGTCAGGTTGACCAAAGCCAGGCTCAAATGAACCCTGCCTTTTAAAAAGCTTTTAGAGAGTGAAAGCTTGGGCTGGCAGGAACAAGACATTATAAAAATCAAGCACTAATAGAGTTATCTATTTTAAGCTTGTTGTGCATATAGGAGGAAAGAATGATACACTAGCATTTGAGATATTGATGTTTTTGTAGCTGTTTTTACTTTTATTGCTGTAACAGCTGGTGATGGATGATGCCATTCTAATGAAGAATATTCTTCCACAGAAAAGTAGTGATTTTCTTCAGTGTTTATTGTCCTTTGGGTTTTGTATTATTTGTGGTTTACTCTGTGTTGCATATTGTATTATTATCCAGTTTGATTGGCATTTTGCTGAGTCACAGCTTGGTTTTCAATTTCCAGGGGATGCAGGAGCTGGTAGCTGTTGTGTGAGAATATTCACTGCAGTGCTGGGCAATATTGTAGCTCAAAATACAAAGGACACAACAAAAACAAATAAACAAACAAAAAACCCCAGCTTGTTCTTGGCTGTTGTTGTTTGCTTTAGCTACAGTGATCTTGTTCCTGGATTGTAGGGAAAAGCAACAGAGGAGAAAAGTCCTCAGCATCAAAGGTCCTCCACCTCTTGTTTCAGAAGTATATTTTATCTGTGAAATTCAATTTTCAGTTAGGTGTAATAGATACCTCTGAGGAAAAGAATTTACTGATATATTGTGAGCTTCTGCCAGGAAATGAACAGCTTTTCCAAAATACCAAATTCCAAAATATCTAAAGAACAGGAAGGCCTGGATTTCTGCTTTAACTTTAGAGAAAGCAAATGAGACAATCACTACATCAGCTGTGGTCTTTGCTAAGCTGTTTGCTGATAAGTGAGGGCAGATGTTTGAATGTCATAATTAAATATCTCTCTCAAACATCATGCCATCCATGGCTTTTCCTTGAGTGAAGAAGTCTGCAGAAACACAGTCATTGCAGACTTGCTGACTCAAGCCCTCCATGTTCCAGGGTCAAAAAAGAGTTGCTAAATACAGCTCCTAAGCTAAATACAGTTCTGACTATTCAAAGACATCCCCCTCAGGGACTTGATCTTAAAATTCAGTCTGCAATAATACATGACTGACTGTGGCTGTGATTGCTGTGCCAGTGCGAATCAGTGCTGGCCCACTGGAAGCAATCTCCTAAAGGATGGGAGGAAAGAGCCTGTCATAATAAGATTTGCATAGGAAAATGTTTCTTTGTCTCTAAAATTCACAAATTAATGAATTATGACTGGTAGCTACAAGCAGACTCCTCTCCTGTGTTCTGTCCAGAAGATGTGTAGAACAGTGTCCACCTCTTCCTCTGACAAGTGCACAGGTTTGCCATTGGAAAGATCACAGTTAACGGAAAAATTGTGGCAAGACTCAAGTAGTAAAGTTTGCAGAGGGTACAGTTTTACTGATTCTTTCTGTGGGAGAAAAACATAGGTTCCAGCTTAGCACTGGCAAGGTGCTCAAAGCCCACAAACCAGACCCACAACTGTAGGTGAAAGTCTATTGAGCTCTTTTTCAGGTAATATTTCAGTCATTGCCCAGTACAGCGTCTGTACAACCAGTGCAGCATTTTCCATTGCAAAGCAAGGTGTTACTCCACAGGGTTTAGGAGGAAAGTGGGAACGTGCCATCTGATGCAGAGAAGATCTGTACAGACAATGAGGTATTCCAATACAAGAGTTTGCAAACATCCCAGCAATTCCAGGCCTTGCAGCAGGGTGTACTAGGAGAAGTGGGAAGCATCCACATCTGAGGTGGATGAAGCTGTTGGTGGAGCCTGTGTGGTTGCAGCGTGCTGCGGGGAGGAAAGCCATGTACTCCAGCCAGAGAAAACGGTAAAGCCTGATGCTTTTAGGGGAGAAAGGTCATCACAGCCTGTCCCCTTTACAATGGAGAGGGAATTTCACTTTCCTACAGTGGACTGATTGAATTCAGACTATCCTGGACATTGAGTACAGAAGGTGATAGAGAAACAGGGAAGAGGATAGTCTGTCATGTTGAGAACATGTGTTTTATATGTGGCTGGTTCTAATGTGAATTCTTAATTCCTCCTTGCTGCCTATTCTAAAATACATCTTTACCAATTCATAATTTCTGCTCTTCAAAAATGGAAGTTCAATAATCGTAATTTCCATGTTACTATTTGAAATGTACTTTGATACAAATGGCGCAAAGGTCTTAAAAGATGCATACACAAATACTACTGTGTTTCTCACAATATTATGGATACAATCTTATGGATATAAACAAGTGCTATAAATCTCATGGCAAACTTGAGACATTGAAATGCCAGCATCTTTTCCTACAAAATAAAAAATAGGATAGCATAAAGCAAGATTAACCTGTTTTGATTGCTAACTCTGTTCATAAAATACAATCAGGCCTGACATTGGATGTATGATGGAATGAAATCACTTGCCCATTCTCCACCTGATGACAAGATGTTTGTTCCCAGACAAATACTTTCTTAACTCTAGAATAAATCAATGTGCTGAAGCAGCATTCGAGCCCCAACTTCTCTTCAAGGAATGCATTGTCTGTGTGTGTTAATGCATGTAAAGTCAGATTTTTCTAATTGACCTGGTATTCGAAGTAAAATATAATAGCTGATAGACATGCTTAGCCTTTCAGCAGCAGGTTGAAGCCATAACTGCCTTGTGAGAGGATGCTTTGGTATTCAGGCATGTTCACATTTGACAAAATGAATTTTTTATCATTCTGAAACAGTTTTGGCAGATGAATAAAAGAAGTTCAGAATATGTTATAGTCTTGAGGATTAAATTATTACTATCTATGGTGTATTTTGCTGCATAGTTTATCATCTAAATGGAACAATTATCTAGAAGTAAATTTCACCCTACTTTTCCATTAATCTCTAAATAGATAGCATTTCTCATGCTGTGTTCCAAAATCATCTGCAACACATAATCTGTTGTCAAGATTCAAGCTGTTAGGCTGTAGCACACTCTTTGCAGATAAAAAAGTTCATAATGCAACACTCTTGTCTCAAAAAACCCCCAAAGCAGCAGTGAAAAAACCTACCAAATCCTGGGATTATTTGTCTTTAATTCTGTAATAAAAACATGATAGGCAAACATTTGGTTATTTTCAGAGTTTCAGTCAAACTGTGCCCATATAGATAACTATGTACACCTGAGATGAGACTCTAGGTTTATCCTCTGCTAAAAGAGGGAGTACTATATTGAGGGTATGAATAAAAATAGCATAATAAATCCAGACTTTCTGCTTGAGTCACTTTGCCATCATCTTCTGCATTTTCACATTTCTTAGCAAGAACCCATTCACAAGCTTTGCTAGAAGCTAGGCTGGAATGTCTTTTATCATCTGCTCCATTTTCATGGTGCCTTATGGTTGAGAAGTTTCCATTAAGCCTTATGGCAGTTATTGTTATCTTCACAGGCCTGTGCAGAATCACTTCTCTACACCTTCTAGGTGTAGAATGTCTTCTTTAAAGGGGCTAGTTTGAACTGCTGTGACAGATTACTAACTGTCACATTCAAGATCTACACTCAGATTAATTTGATCACTTGAAAATATATAATTAGAACTTATGTTTAACACTAGGTCATTCTCTCTCTGTTATCTACACTAAGCATACCAGATTGGCTTGATGCAAGCAGTAAATGAATCAGGATAAATATATGGGATATAACAAACCTGAGATGCCAAAAGCTAGTACAGAGGTTAGTCCTCTGCGATTTCTTTTAGGCAGGCAGGAACTATTTGGAAAATACTTTTCAGATATTGGGGTGCTGTGTTTTTTGGGTTTTGGTTTGGATAGCTTGTTTATGGTGGTGGTTTTTGGTTGGTTGGTTGGTTGGTTTTGGTTTTGTTTGTTTGGTTTTTTGTTTTGTTTTGTCTTGTTTTGTTTTAGATGGAAGCTACTTCCCTACAAAAGAGAAAAAGGCCAAAAGGACAAAAGCATGTCCTCAGCTACTAAACCTCACCAGAGACCTCCACACAAACTACAAATCCATCCCCTCTGCTCCAGATGCCTTTACAGCCCAGCAGTATGACAGTGTAACAGGTCAGTGATGCAGTGCAGTAAGCCTCTCTGGCTCCAGCCTTCCCTTGCTCTCTGGCTGCTGTACCTGGGCAATATCTGCACTGACTCTGGGAAAGTCTCTCTGGAAGCTTGTGAGCCTGCTAGAGGCAGCTGGCTGCAGCAGTGGCCACATTCCTGCCCACTCCTGCCTGGAAGCCTTCTCTCTGAGTCACTTCCACCGAGGTCCTTATCCCCAGCACCCACAGTGACCCACCCTGTATATCTTGTCCTCTGCAGACCTTTCCATTATGAGCATTACAGGTGCAACAGCAGAGGTAGAATGCCTCAGTAGCCAAAATCTCAAATAGCAGTTTTCATTTCAGATATGTTATTTAGCTCTGCTCAAAGACTCAGTTTCTTTACAGTGAAGACTTTCCAGCCTAAGAAATTAATCAAAGAAATAGAAGACAGTGATCTAAGATGTGCCGTGACTCATTTGGCAATTGAAGCTCAGCTCCAAATACTTCAGGCCAAGAAAAATATGAACTGAGAGAAGTTTTATATCTTGTTTGAGGCACTAATATCTTCAAATAGACTTTTTTGGTGGTTTACTTTTTAAAATTCAAAACCAGCTACATTTAGCATGTAGTAAAATAATTAAGCAAAAATATTTCATTATAATTATGCCTGTACAAAAATAATGTGCTGCAGAAGTTAAAAAGTATTCTAAATATTTTACAACTGTAAGAATGCTCATTAATTCTTTGTATGGTAGAAATATTGAGTGAATCACTAAGAAACATTTATGAAGGAAGGCTTTATACAGAGGCTTTGTAGACAGAACCATATATTCAGTTCAAGCATTTCTGTGTGATCAGATACATTAAGAATGGCAATCTGTTTTTTTTTAATCTAATCTGATAATTAGCCATTATTGCCAGTAGGGTTGCTAGTGTTAAATTCTTAAATATTGTAGAAAGTGTGATTTTGTCAATGCACATTTTTGAGCATGGCCAAGGCAAGCATCTTGTAACAGCTACATTGCCAGTACCAGCAGTTGCCACTTGATTACCTGGGAAGATCCTGAAGCAACTTCAGTTGAAATGGATGTTTCAGTGTTGATTAATATCTTGTAAGTAGTGTCCTTGTTAGGGATCTTCATGCTGTGATGGACAAGGCTTCAGGACAAAGAAGGGGAATTTATTGGCTGAGTATATATATTTACTAAAATGACCATGTTAAATGTATCAATATATCCAAAAGTCAGTCTCTTTAAGCAGAATCTAAAATGGTTTTGAATTATTTTTTATTATATTTGTTTGGAATGGGAGCTTGAAAATTGTGATAGTGGATAAGTTTCTGATCTAAATCAGTATTCAGCAATGAATGAAGCAGCTTTGAGACACACATGAAAAGGTTCTGATATGGGTGATCATAAATTAACCTTTCCAGAAAGGAAGGTTTTTTTATAATCGTATTTAATGGGAAGCTGGTGTGTGCCATGAATAATAAAAGCTTATAACATTGCCAAAACTCATGGCTTTTTAAATTAAATGTTTTACCGTAATGATAGTTTTTATCTTTCACAATGTAGTTCAGTTATTGTGATAACTGGATCCTGTGAAGCTCTTTCCCTTAATGGTGGAGGAGCATGTAGCTCCTGGATAATGCCTTTTCCCAGTAATTTTCAAAGCAGTTCTAAAGAAGGTCACTATAATTAAAATATTCTCTTTCTTAAACTTAAGCTGCGTAATGAGTTTTATGAGATAAACTGCTTAAGAAATGGTTTCACAATTTAAAGTATGCCATTCTTTATGTATGCACAGGAGGAAAGAAGCAGAAAATCTACTCTGCTTTTTTTCCAGCCTTCATTTGATTCTTTGTTATCATCCATTACTTGTTTCCAGTTATTTTTCTCAGTATTTCCACTTGGACCTTATATAAAACACAGAGAATGAAATTACAGCCCAAAGTATTGGGGTCTATGTATTATCAGCAGGTTTGGGTCTCTCTTGTGAATGATCCCACTCTATATTTGGCTTTCTGATATTTTGAGCTCAGGTGAATATTGGCACTATTTCACTGTTTCTCAGTCTTGGGACACCAAGACTCCCTACAGCTCCAATCTGTGGGTCTGGCAAGTATCCCCAGAGCTGAGCATCTGCGCTTTGGGCTTTCCTGTTTTTTGGCAATGAGGAGCAGAAATGTGTGTTATCCCTCCTTTCTGTGACTGTCTAGTAAGCTTTGTGGTGCCTGCACAGGAAAGCAGGTGGACAACATACAATGTGATACTGGGAACACCATCCTTCTCCAGCTCCAGCTGTCCCACTGGCTCATCCAGTGGAGGTCCCTAAGGTGGGGGGCAGTGATAGACAGGCTGTGGGGCTTGAGATGAGCTGCTGTGGCTTGTGATTACTGGTTCTGAGCAGCACTTCTTGGCTCTGAAAATGGAGGTTATGCTCCACACTGCAGATGTGCAAGGATTATGTCAGTAATTTGCAACAGTGTTGGGAAACTGCTTTTGAAATTATTAAATGGATGAATTTGCTACAACAATCTGAGTCTAACCCTTGCCATGACCAAAGCAGTGATTTGGGATCATTAGCTGGGTGAAACACAGCAAAACAACTTTGAACAGCAGTTGTTACAAACTGTGAGTATTTCTGAATAGCATGCATTTTAGATGAGTCCTAGATTTCTTGTCAACAGCATTAGAGAAAGATGGTATTTGTAACCCACATAGCTGTATGATTTATGTGTTTTCAGACTGAAGGTGTTCCCTGCCATGTTTTTCTTCCTCCTTTTCCTCCTGGTATGATAAAACCTTTGTAGCAGGTGCCAAACAATTATACATTCCCATCAAACATAGCTTTGTACTTCTCAATTCTTCTGTCTTACTGAGCCATGTATTTAGTTTTTAGGTATCTTCCTTGCCCTCAGGGAACACTGAAGTACCAGAAAAATATAAACTCTTACCTTACATTTTTGAATAAGTTTCTAACCTTCAGGTGCTGCTGTACTTGCACAGATCCATGGCAGTACACCAGCGATGAGCAGCAGGAGAGAGGCATCTTGCATTGCTCACACTGGGGAGGCACCAGCTCCTGCACCCCAGCACAGACTGGCCCATCCCTGAACGTTTGGGGCAGGGCCAGCACCTGGATGCTACTGGGGACATGAGCCATGAGCAGCAAGGGTTTCTAAGCCATGTCTCACCCCTGTTGAAGTCACCATGCCTGATCATGCAGTGATAGGTGTGTGTTCTCTACATCCTTTGTCAGAGGAGTGCAAGTTTTTGCACTAAAATAACAACAATGAGAGTATGAGACTGTTTTCCCACTAACAAAACTGCTGAATTAGGCAAACTGCAAACAAAAGGAGCAGTGCTGCAGAGAGAAATCTTCTGTGAAATCCATGTTCTACCCCAACAGTGATCAGATGTTTAGCTTGTATAATGTTTCACTTGCCAGACAAGCTTGCCAGCACCATAATTCTGATTCAACGTCTGACATCTAATGCTTCATTAATTTTTAGTTTTTTTTATTCACTTAATGTAAATACCCAACTAGCACTAGAGACAAATAGGAAATTCTTTCTGTTGCCTCACACATTTCATTAACCTTCCCTCTGCCACATTTTCCTTTAAATAATTTCCTTCTGAGGCTTCAGTGTCATGTCAGGAAACTATGTTTTTCCCTTTTATGGAGACAGGGGCGTATTTAAAACATGATGCTCCTGAAGTGTGACTGCTCAGGCATGTCCAGCCAAGAGATGCCAGGCACCATGGCCTCATGTTAGGGCAGTCTGGGAGATCATTAAGATGCAGTAGCCAAGACAAGCAATTATGTATGACTGTAACCTTGTATGCGAGTAGCAGAAATTATTTTTATAGCTGAGCTTAGGCATAAAACTCTCAAACAGGCCAAATTTCAGGAAGCTAGCTTTTTCCCCTGCTTCTCCTTTCCTTTTTTTTATCCTTGAGGAAGGATAAAGGCTTAAGGATAGATACAAAAGGATGAAAATCAGAACAGATACTATAACATCCTCCGAGATGAAGGCGTAATCAGATGGTTTCTGTCTGTCTATGTGTTCTCATTATCAATTTGTTGTTGGAGGCAGCACATGCAGAGGGAAATAAGTAGATGATTGATTTGCATGAAAAAGCTTAATACAGGTCATTGCACTTGGCAGGAGGAAAATACCTTAATTTAGTATCTGTGAAAGCATCAATGGAAACAATAACGGAACACAACAAACTTGTCAGTGAAAACCCCAGTCTGTCTGCAGTGGGAATCTTGCCTGTGTCACTGCTCTGGGAAGCTTGTCCAAAATGCAGTGGAGTGGATGAGGGCTGATGGTCCGGGGTGTGGCACCAGAGGAGGCCCGTGGAAGAAGGTGGCCATCTGGCCTTTGAGTTAGCCCAGTGCCATGGTTTAGCCCCAGCCAGCAGCCAGGGCCCCGCTGCTGCTCACTCCCCCAGCAGCAGCACCAGGGAGGGGATCAGAAGAGTAAAACTGGAAAACTCATGGGTTGAGATAAAGAACAGTTTAATAGGGAAAACAAAAGCTGCGCATGCAAGCAGAAAAAAACCACAACGAATTAATTCAGTGCTTCCCATGAGCTGGCAAGTGTTCAGTCATTTCCAGGAAAGCAGGGCCCCATCACACATAATGGTTACTTGGGATGACAAAAATTCTGTCACTCCAAATGTCTCCTCCTTTCTTCTTCTCCTCACTTTATACACTGAGATGATGTCACATGGTCTGGAATACCCCTTTGGTCATTTTGGGTCACCTGTCCTGGTTCTGTCTCCTCCCAGCCTCCCAAGCACCCCCAGCTTCCTTGCCAGAGTGGCAGTACAAAAAGAAGAAAAGCCCATGAGCAGGCTGAGCATTGCTCAGTAACAATAAAAACATTTCTATATTATTGACCTGTTTACAACACAAGACCAAAACACAGCCTCATACTAGCCTCTGTGAAGAAAATTAACTCTACCCAAGACAAAACCAGCATACCTAGGATCACCGCATTATTTGTGTGACATTTTGGAGCTGCAACTCATAAGAAAATATTTTGGGCGGGGAAAATGGCAATACAAGTTTCATACAGACAATGCATGAAATGCTTTCCATGGTTTTACAGCAGGGTACTAACTTTGCTCCCTAGCTGCTGATTGAACATCCTTGTGTCAAGAGGCCCTTGTGTCATTCACTTCCTCCTTCCTCCAGCAGCCCCAGCATCATGCCATGATGGGGACCTGTCCCTATCCCAGGACTGCTGCTGCTACTGGCTCCAGCAAGGGACTGCACTGAAGGCCCCACAACAGAGTCCTTAAATTAAAGAGAAGCTGTGGGAATAGAGCAGGGCCAGATAGAGTCTTTACTTTTACAACCAAATCAATGCTGAAAGATGTGGAGATTTGATTAGAAACATTATTATTGCAGACAATAAAAAATAGCACTCCTCCACCCCAGGAGCATCCACCCAGAGTACTGAGTAAATTGAAGCCTTGGCCTTGCAGGTGTGAACAACAGATCTCTTCTGGTTTGCCCTCATCTCATTGTGAATGCTCTGATCCTCCATTAGGACAGGCCAAAGATGGGATAAAGCTGTGCTGGAGCACCACTCACGGCACCACCATGGTCCACCCAAAAAACAACGCTCATTCCTGAGCAAGGGAAATGTCAAAGCTTCATGAAGGATGGAGAAAGCGACACTTTTGCTGAAATGTCTCTGAGGGAACGAGTAACCCCTCTTGCTCCCACTGGTAGAGCCTCCAGAAAGCCAGATCTCGTTGTCTTCTCCCCATCCCTTCTCAGCGACCTCCAACTTCTACTTCTGCCCTCTTCATTTGGCCAAGGTGTCAGTAATCCTTTATTTGACTTCCTACTGCCACCTATAGAGCAGCAATGACCAGCATTAGAAAGATGCAGAAACTTTTGCTGTAGCTGGATATATAGATGTGAGTGTGTGATGATCTATTATGAAGGTAGGAGCTTGTATAAGCTAACAGCAATGATGTATTAGCTTCCAGTAAGAGGTTAAGCATGCCTTTGTACATTTGTACCTAATTCCTCTTGGCTGCTGAGAGTGAAAGAAATGCAAATTTTAGTTTCACAGCTGTCACTGAACATGAGACATCAGTGCTTCTGTGCCACAAGGTAAGGCATCAGTAGTCTGCTTCCTGGGAACATTGATTCATAAAGCAAAGGCATAAAATCTGAACAAGTACCAGGGTCCCCCTGGATCCTTCTGACTGTTTGTCCAATGCTATTTCCTTTCTCAGAAAAGCCATCTGTACAACACAACTTGGACCATTGCAAAATATAGGTGTAGAGGAAGAGATGCTGATATGAAATATCCACAGAGAAAGGGTTTATTCCCTAAAGGTTTCCTCCTCCAGCTAATGTGATCCAAATGCAAAATACCATCTTGAACAAGTGCTGTGTCTGGAGCAGAGGAGATTTTTTGTTTAAACCAGTCTTGAAATAAATTGCTACTTACTGTGTTGTCTTAGAGTTATTTGTTCACATTTGCTGTTCCTCTGTTCTGCAATCCTGCTCTTGTCTGTCTGTGAACAATTTAGTGTCTCTAAAAGCTCCAGCACAAAGTGTGAAGAGCACAGTGACTCTTGTGAGTTAACTTCTGAGCATTTTGGAGCAGCTGGAATGTTTTATCTCTTTAGGGTTGCAAATATTACATGATGCCTGGGGATAGAGTAAGAAAAAACAATATGGAAAGCTTGTATGTGTAATTTTACAAGGAAGGATTGTTAACTTTGTGGGAAGTAAACTGTATTATAGCTGAGGGATATGACTGTTCGATTTCTTCACTGGCAAAGCTTTCTGTCTCCCAGAAATTCACTGTGTCAAAACAGATCCTCCTTGCAAGTACTAAGCATGAAGATGAAGGTGAGTGGTGACGCAGGGGGTTGATGACAGGATTACAATGTTCAAGTAGAGACAACCACATTGATTCTTAGGTGTTTTAGATGGTTTGAGCTCCTTGATTTTGTTTTGTCTCAGTACAAGCTATTTTTTAAGATTATTTTTCTCCCAGAGCTATGCATTCAAGCAAGTAGGGAGCACTCATTTTTTGGGACTGCCTTGTCCAGAAATGATCTCATATTTCAACTGTGCCAGGGTCCACACTCCTTCCCAGTGCAGGCAAGCCAGGTCCCTGGTGAAGCCTGGCAAGGCAAAGTCTCAGTGCATGGGGTGTTTGCTTTGGGATTTGTTGGGGTGGGGGTCTGCACTGAAAGCACAGAGCACGGGCTCGCCGCTGACTAGCAGGGAGCTGCGGCTGCTCCACAGTCCCCTGGCACGTATTCCAGTCCAGTTTTAATTGGGAGCAGCTTGAATTTGCATTCTGCCTTTTTTGACATTCATCATGCGGGTAATAGATGCACACACAGGCTGTCTGCTCCTACAACAAAGAAGGTGCATAGCTAATTTAAAAGCGCTTGTGAAAATTCCAGCTTCAGAGGGCTTATTAAAACAAAAGACCCCAAACTGCTGGGTGTACTTCTCTGCAGTGAAACTGGTTATTGCTGAGATTCACCCCACCTCACCACAAGCTGATTTTTGTCTTTCTTCTTCAACACACATAGGTCTGTAAGAGAAATACATATACCATAGCATTGCCATAGCATTGCACAAGCACTTTCCAAATGCTATGTTTACACAGAAATAAATGTCGTGTATTTCAGGTTTTAATCTATTCTTTCCTTTTTTCAGTTTTTTTTGTATATTTTCCTCACAGCAACACAATTGGTTCTTTTTTTCCCCTCTCAGCTTGTGGATTATTTATGCCTCTGTTTTTATCTGCAAAAGTCAATACAGTGGGCCAAACTCAACTTTGGTGTAACTATATTGGATTAAATGTGCATCATTGACACACTTCTATATTGCATTTCAATATTAATTTTTAATGTGTGTACCTAGTACATTGATTTAAAGGACACTATATAAGTTAAATGCTCATCTGTAACATTAAAACCATTCCTGCCACACTAAGTGACACTGCAGAAGTATTCTGCTGCTCTCACCAGAATCCTTGGCAATTGCAACACTCTTTGTCAGACACCAACACAAAAAACCTGCAAAACCATAGTCAACAGACAACAGTGTGAAGAAATGCAGCTTTCCCTGAGCTTTGCAACTTGCTATGTGTGTGTAATTATCACAAGCAGTAGAGAGGAAGTCACAACTATGAGACACATACAGAAAGAAATGTATGTTTTCAAACATAAAATTACATTCTTCAATGTACATTTTTACTTTGGTTGTACTTCTCACTGACCCTATGTGATTTTATAATCTTCAGAAAAACAATTGCATAGAATCAAGGAAGGACTTGGATTGGCAGGGACCTTAAAGATCACCTTGTTCCAATCCCCCACCATGGGCAGGAACATCTTCCACTAGACCAGGTTGCTCAAACCTCCATTCAACTTGGCCTTGAACACTTCAAGGGAGCATCCACAACTTCTCTGGGCAACCTGTTCCAATGTCTCACCACTCTCACAATAAAGATTTTTTTCTATGATATCCAATCTAAACCTCCCCTTCTTTCAGTTTGAAACCATTCTGCCTTGTCCTGTCACCACCTGCCCTTGTAAAAAAATCCCTCTCCAGCTCTCTTGTAGCCCTCTTTAGATACTGAAGGCTGTTAAAGTATCTCCTCAGAACCTGTTCTCCTCAAGGAACAACCCCAAGTCTCTCAGTCTGTCCTCCCAGGAGAGCTGCTCCATCTCTCTGATCATCTTCATGGCCCTTCTCTGGACTCACTCCAACAGGTCCATAACCTTTTATGCTGGGACCCCAGGGCTGATGCAGCACTGCAGGTGGGGTCTCAGCAGAGCTGAGCAGAGCAGAGGCGCAGAATCCCTTCCCTGCCCTGCTGCCCACACTGCTCTGGATGCAGCTGAGGATGAATTTGGCTTTCTAGTATAGACAGACAATCTTTTACAGTTTTGAGAAACCTGAATGTTCAGGAGAGGGTTTTTCCCCACATGTTTCATGAAGGGATGCATGGTAAATGCTTGAGCCCAATCCCTTGCTTTACTCCAGCTTCACTGTGTTCTCAGCCAGCCTTGCTCCCCAGGGATCACACAGCTCCCAGGCCAGCCTTTCTGAGGGCTGCTCTGCAAAATGTGGTATTATCTCTCTGTGTTTGGGTGACAGACTCTGAGAGCAGGCAATTACATATCCTGAAACAGAAAAAGGCATTAATCCCTCAGTGAAATGTTGTGGCAGTGTTGGCAGCTCTTGGTGTAGCCACCCTGGGGGAGCAATGCCTCTGTCCCTTGTGTCAGTTCCAGGATCCTGAGTTATATCTTTTAGCAATCCTACCAATTTGTTGTCAGCATTAATTATGTCTGAGATAATCATCATTTTTTTTGATGCTGGCACATATATTAATAATAGGGATATTGTCACTGGCATTAAAAACCAGCATTATTGGGGGATTCTTGTCTGTGTTTATCAGTGAAGTGTTTGGGAATGTCTCAAATGGTACAGTTTAGCCCAGAATATCAATGTTGTGGTTCTCAGGAACTGCTGAGAAAATAAGCTATGAGTAAAATAAAACTGCAGGTAATTTTTTCTATTGCTAGGCCAAGAAAACCTGTAGAATAAAGAGTTGGTTTAAAACTGTCCTTTAACAATGTTTTAAAACCATTATTTAGCAATTCACTTCTATAGATCACGGATCACATAATATTCTGACTTGGAAGGGACACACAACTCTTTAGGGAATGGCCCCTGCAATCTTAGTGTTGTTAGCACCATGCCTTAAACAAAGAAGCTAATCTCTATTCTGCAACAAAATATAATCATGGCTGCACTTGTCAGCAAAAGCATATTTTTCTTCTAAGTGGCACAAGATATGAGTCTCCTTTATATAGCTCAGCTGTAGTGGAGTGATGTTTTGCCTGGGTTCTTCAGCCAGTACACTAACATGCAGAGTCCAAGTCCTGTTCTCATAAATAAAAGCAGCTGGGGCTTGGGCCATTAAATCTGCATCTGATGGCTTGTGCTGTGTGATGTTGGTAAAAGCCCCTTTTGCAGATCAAAAAGCCATGTGGTAGGCTGGTGTAGGACTCCACGGAGTTTCTGTGTAGTAACTTCTCCCCAGGGTTTTATATGCAGAATATAGTTGTGCAGTTGAGAGAAAATAAAGACATGAAATACCCTCTGGTTGTATGTTGTGTGAGACAGTAGAAAAAAAATACATTCACACTTGGTGTTAATGCTGTGCTTTTCCTTTTCCTTTGCTGCATTGCCATATTTTTTTCCATGTTCAGTTTTCAAAGAGAAAGACTATATTTACACATTCTTCTGTGATGGATAAAAAATACAAAGAGAAAGTGTGTATTTACATTTTCCTTTGCAATGAATAAAAAAACCCAAAAGCCAATATTTCCCTTCACAGAGACTCTAATTTATACCAGATGGATTGATCTACAGGAACACAGGAGATTTGTTATGCATAAAATATGGGACTGTCACAGCTTGTTCTCTATCAGAAAGGAACTGGTCTACAGATTATATGGTTTATAGCAGAAAATGTTTTAAAAGTTCTGTACAGATGGCTGACCAGTCAAACCAGCTTTGTAACTCTCTGAAAGACTGCCAGAGATACCACTGCATGCTTTACTGGCCAAATTGCTTAGGATTCTTTAATGCCATTTCCCTCTTTCTTACAGATCTGTGTATTGTAGCATAGTTATACATAAGATATTTTTCAGCTGTTCCTGCAGAAGAATATAAGGAGCAAAGCTTCTGAAGCTGATGAATAGAAATAAGATTTCTTTCGCATACATGCACATGGAAAGTTTGGTCTCCAACCTGTGCTAAACCTGTACATGCATTTACCTTGTTGCACCCATGTGCTCTTCAATGCATGTTTATGTAAGAGGTAACAACCATGCAGACACACATACACTTTTCTGTGTGGATATGAATATAGGGCAATGTGCCCTTTATCTGCCAGAATATCCTCTTCACATTGCCTGATTCATCAGAGCAGGGTATAAATTTCATACTTTTCCATGTAGGTTTTCTGAATAGGATGGGCAAAAAAGAAACCCTAGTTATACTGCTAGGTACTCTTGCTCTTTATAGCGTTGATTTTATTTCAGCAAATTTTAGAATGGCCATAACAGGTTTTCGTGCCATTAGTGGCTTCATCCAAGAGACTTTGAGTTCTTTAAAATCAATTACATTTCTAAACAAGGCATCAAGTACAATACTTGCATTTCACTACAAGGCATAAAATATTTTGGAGAGGTCTGCAGTCTTGGTTCAATGCAGTGACCCAAGGATGAACCGAGCTGGAGCATTCTCACCCTCAGGCAATTTTCAGCCATTAAACCTCTTAGTCAGAAGCTGAGACTTAAGCAAATGCTATCGGCTGGAAAATAGGCTTTTGAAAAGAAAGGAAGGGGATGTCTGGAGTAAAGGGGTGTCCTGCACCTTTAGACACCTACAGGTTCAAATAGCTGCTCCATGACTGATCCCCTACATCACTGCAAGCAAGGCACTAATGACAACATTTTAAAGAATACCTGTATTTCCATTTCCCAAAGTGCTACTTCCAATGAGACAGAGACCTAAGGATGTAACTCTGGATTTAACTCTGCTGTACGAAGTTGAAGCTTGGTACATGATATTCTCTTGTAGCTGAGGGTCTTCTGTTTCTCAGTTTGTAGAAGAGGGTTGTGATGACATAGTATTGCAAGTGTCACCATTTCCCATGGTGACAGTGCATGCACCTTAGCAGGGAAGAGAACATGTGTATGGTTATCCCCAGCACAGGGAGCACATGGATTTGTTGGAGCAAGTCCAGAGGAGAGCCAACAAGTTGATTAAGGGATGGAGCTGTTACAAAAGGCTGAGAGAATTTGATTTTTCCAGCCTGGAAAAGAAAAGCCTTCAGGATGACCAAACTATGGCCTTCTAGTGCCTCAAGAGAGCCTGTAAGGAAGCTGGGGAGAGTCCATTTACATGGGCAGGTCATGACAGAACAAGGTGGAATAGTTTCAAACTGAAAGAAGGGGAGGTTTAGATTGGATATCATGGAAAAAAAATCTTTATTGTGAGAGTGGTGAGACACTGGAACAGGTTGCCCAGAGAATTTGTGGATGCTCCATCCCCTGAAGTGTTCAAGGCCAGGTTGGATGGAACTCTGAGCAACCCGGTCTAGTGGAAGATGTCCCTGTCCATGGCAGTGGGATTGAAACTAAATTATCTTTAAAGTCTCTTTCATTCTATCATTCTCTGATTCTGTGATTCTGTGATTTAGAAGGTGGGTAACTGACACTGCTCCTCACATAGTATTGGCTGTAATGAACCTTCTTGATGAGAATTTCTATGCTATTGACTTAACAGGAAGAAGATCAGAAAGTATTTTAATTTATACTAACCCAACAGGCTGGGAATTCATTAAAGCACTGGTCTTGTCCAAATAAACAATACTCTCAAATGGCCTTCACTTTCACCTCAATGAGATAAGGCTTGCAATCTGCCTACCTTGGTCTGTTCTGTTGGTATAGTAGCCCATCAATAAAACTGAAAGCAACTGTTTCCTAGGCTGAACCTCAGCCCTTCCTGAATTACCAAAAAAATCAATGTAACTATTGTCCTTCGCTGCTGCTGCACTGCACAGCATGTCTTCTGAAGGGCATAGAAATTTTTGAATTATCTACATTTAATGCAGAATGATTTCCATGATATTGTTTTTCTAAGGCATGTCCTTGAATAAGGGCATCCTGTCTAGGATTTCTCTTGTACTGAGAGTGGGAGAGTTGTGTACATCCACAAAGATCTTAAAGGTCTCTACCCAGTTCCCAGGTGACACACAGATTTTCTGGATGACATGAAGGTGTTAAATCTGCTCAGAAATCTTCTGTGTGCTTGAGCCTTGCATTGAGTAGGGAAATCTGTGCTTAGACATGCTTGGGCATTAGCCTCATCCATTTTCTCTTTTCCAAGCACAAATATTAACAGCAAATCCCCTTCTATGAAAATATTCACTTATTCTTACGGAAAAGCAACACAAAGACAATTGTGCCTGTGTTTATAATCCATACTGGTGAGACACACAAGGGGCTGTGCAGACACCTTTACCAAGGTAATATTCACGTGGAATGCTACTGTGAACAGGGATGGGGACCTCGGCTCCCCACAGGCTTAGCCTGGAGCCTGATGAACAGAACTGCAGGGAAGCAGCTGGAGCTCTGCCTTGGGGAGGATCATGAGCAAGGTGACATTTTATGTATTAGGATTAAAGGGCAGGCTAACAAAGGTGACACTGCAGTGAGTGTTTGCTACAGGCTCTCTGATGAGGAGGAGGAAGTGGATGAGCTTTTGCAGGCATCTCGAAGTAGCCTCACAGTCACGAGTCCTGGTTCTTGTGGGGAACTTCAACCACCCTGATGTCAGTGGAAGAACAACACAGCACGGCTGGGACAACAACCCCTGAGGTTCCTTTCAGCCCACCCCTGATGTTAACTTTCTCCTAGAGACTGTGAAGGATCCAACAAGGGAAGGTATACTGCTGGACCTTTTCCTAATTAATAAGAAAGGCTGGAGGCAGCCTTGGCTGCAGGGATTGTGGAGTTCAATATCCTGCAAGGATGAAGAACATCAGACTGCAAACCTAGACTTCAGGAGAACTAATTTCAGTCTCTTCAGGGAACTTCATGGAAGAATGCCATGGGAGTGGCCCTGCAGGTAAGTGAGTCTAACAAGTTGGTCAGTATTTGAAGATTTCTTCCTCCAGATTCAAGGAAGGTATATCCATCCCCATGGGCTAGCAAGTGAGAAAAAGTGACAGGAGGCCTGCCTGGATGAACAAGGGAAAACCCAAACATGGGGTGGAAACAGTGACAGGACCCCAAGGATGAATACATGGATATAGTAGATGTTTGCAGAATTGCAGTGAGGAAAGCCGAGGTGTAGCTGGAATTAAATCTGACTAAGGACAGGAAGAACAGCTTCTTCAAATAGATGGTAATGAAAGAAATGGTAGGGAAATTGTAGGTTTGCTATTGAAGGGAACAGGGACACTCACAATCAAGGTTTTAGGGAAGGCTGTGTTACTGAATGCTTCTTTGCTCCATTCTTTACTGCCAAGCCCACCCCTTAAGGAAACCCAGACCCAGGGGACCAGGGAGAAGACCTGGAGAAAGGAAAGCTCTCCTTTGGCCGAGAAGAATTGGTTTAGAGACCATTAAGTCAAATTTGACATCCACAAGTTTGGACTTGTGGCTTTGATGGGGTGCATCCACAAGTGCTGAGGGAACTGAGGCTTCATTGCTATTTCACTCACTATTATCTTTGAAATGTCATAAAGATAAGAAATGGTGCCTGAGGACTTAAACAAACCCAGTCTTCAAAACTGGGAAGAAATAGGACCTAGGGAACTACTGGCCAGGCAGCCTCACCTTAATCCCTACAAAGGTGAAGGAATGGCTCATCCTGGACACCATCTCTGAACATGAAGACAAGAAGGTGGCCAGGAGCAGTCAGCATGGATTCATTAAAAGGAAATCATGCTTAACCAACTTGATTGCCTTCTATGATGAAGCAACTACATGAATGGATGAGGGGAGTGTAGTGGATGAATGTCCTGAACTTTGGAAAGTCTTTTCATGATGTTTCCCATAATATCCCCATGGACAAACTGAGGGATGTGGGCTGAATAGTGGACAGAGAGGTGGATCAAGAGCTGGCTGAACAACAGATCCCAGAGGGTCAAAATCAGTGGCACAGGTGGAGGCTTGTCCCTAGTGGTGTTCCCCAAGGTTCATTACTGGTAATTACTAACAATTACCAGTATTGTTAGTATTGCTTACTTGTTCATCCCTGACCTGTAAAAGGTGGAATGTGCCCCTTCAACAAATTCACCCCAGGGTGCTGTGCATCCCTTCAGAAGGACCTTGGCAGGTTGGAGAGATGGACAAAGAACCCTGTGATATTCACCAAAGGCAAGAGCAGGGTCTGCACCTGGGGAGGAACAACCCCAGGCACCAGCACAGCCTGGGGCTGACCTGCTGGGGAGCAGCTCTGCAGAGAAGGACCTGGGGGTCCTGGTGGGCAACAAGCTGTCCATGAGCCAGCAGCGTGTCCTGGTGGCCAAGAAATCCAATGGGATCCTGGGGGACATTGGGAGGAGCATTGCCAGCAGGTGAAGGGAGGTGATCCTGCCCCTGTACTCAGCTCTGGTGAGGCCTCACCTGGAGTGCTGTGTCCAGTTCTGGGCTCCCCAGTATAAAGAGACTGGAACATCTTTCTTACAAAGAAAGTCTTGGGGAGCTGGGACTGATCAGCCTGGGAAAGACTGTGAGGATTTATTATTAGTGTATGCAATTGTCTGAAGGGAGGGTGTCAGAGGATGGAGCCAGTCTCTCTTTGATATTGCTGAGCAATAGGATGAGAGGCAAAGGGTAGAAACTGATGAACAGGAAGTTTCACCTCAACATGAGGAAGAACTTTATTAAGCATGTGACTGAGCCCTGGAACAAATTGTGAAGAGAGGCTGAAGATTGTCTTTCCCTGGAGGTGCTTCAAAGCCACCTAAACATAGTCCAGAGTCCTGCTTGAGTAGGGAGGTTGGAGTATATGACCTCCAGTGGTCCTTTCCAGCCTTAACCATTCTGTGTTTCTGTAATTCTGTGAATGGCAGTCCTAGTCCTTAACCCCTGCTAACCCCATCGGATAGATATCCTGACTCTGTGCCACGTCTCAGCATGCAGCCTTTGGGTTTCTGTTGTTATTTGACATGTGTTCTGATGCCTCACATGGCACTGCTGCCTACATCTCCCAGAGCAGCTCGACATCATTTCCTGGAAATAATTTAGGAGCATCACTGTGGGGATCTGCTGAACTGGGCTGTTTTCCTCAGTGCAGCAGCTTTGAGGATTTGCAGCTGGTGAGGAAGATGTTCACAGCAGAGCCTGTATCTGTCTTTCAGAGGTTCCCACTGTGAGCTTGGCAGTTTCTTACCTTAAGAAAAAAATTTAGTCTTTGGATTTCACAGATTTTCAAAGGCTCAGTGTGCTTTAGTACATTGTCTGAATCTGCAGAATGATAAAATGGCAGCAATAGGTTTGAGGGCCCATAAGGGTGAGTTTGGGTCCTGCATACTGTCTTTGGATAAGATGTTCCACTGGACATTTGCCTTGAAGAGTTAAGCTTTTAGGAGAGATGTAATGTATACTTCAGTGTCCCACTGTAAATAATTCACAAAATGTCAGCTGATGTCAAGAAATGGAAACTTTTGAATGCAACTGAGGTGATCAGTCATGTTTTTGCTTCTAAAGCAAGGCTGGAATTATGCAGGAACAATGCAAAATACTTTAAATATGCAGACCTTATAAACTGCTCATCACACACATTAAATTGAAGAACACTCTCTTCCTTCTTCCCCTACCTTCAAGCAAATCCTTTGGCAGAACTTCTTGTCTTGGTATCACACACAGTTGGCAAAATCCTGGTGCTGTAAAAATTTGATAATGCAGGGAAAAAAATCAAAGGACATAAAGCACATAAAAGTGACTCTTTAAGCCTTCTGCCTGTTTTTAGAACAACACTGTCAGGCATTGATTCTCACATTTGTTTTTCACCCAAGTGAAGAAATCTTTTTTTTTTTTTTTTTTTTTTTTTTTTTTTTTTTTAACCTGGGAGAAGAAGAAATCAGTTCCCAGCTTTCAGGCCTCTGCTTTCTCTCTTGAGTACCATATGGCTTGGTGCTCTAGCAGACTTGGGCCTGAAGCAGCAAGAGCCAAGGCTCAGTGGTCAGAAACCATGGGGAATTCTGCAGTCAGCATAAACGCAGAATTGATCTGTTTTGTAATATGGCCACTTAGACTTTTGGCATATTTTACCAATCATATCCACACTAATTATAAACTCTTAAGCTTTGTATTCTCTGCATTGCTCTGCCCCTGAAAACTGTCAGCCCTCCAAATGGCTGATACTGTAGGGGCCAGGCAGAAGATTTCATTCTGTCTCTTAATATCCCTTAGATAACAAAGTAAAAATATGCTTTAAAAATATATGTTATTTTCTTCCTTTCAGTATCAGAAGACAGTGACAATTTTGTGAAGCAAGGATCATAAAGTAAGGCAATTTTAAAATACTGTAGCAAGAAGTAATATTTTCAGTCAAGCTCCTGCAATACCAACATAGAAATGGGTTTTGTCAAATCTGTGTTATATGTCTCCCACATGCTTTGATAATCCATTCCTGTATCTATGCATTTAATTTCTGTAAATGTTAAAATTCTGCAAGTAAATTCTGCAGGAGGCTTTCATATAACCGGAGTTGTGTGCTCATTGACCAAAAGGGTGAAATTGAACACATTCCTGGGCTCAGCTTTGTCTCAGCTTCTGCAGCATGCTCCATGCCAGCTGCTGTGAGATCAGACCAAGGCTGTGCCAGTGTCTGCCCCCAGTCCTCCAGGAATGGTGGCACTGTCCTTGTCCTCCTCCCCTGGAGGGACAGGCATGCACGGGCTTCCCAGCCAGCAGAGGAACTGGGAGAGCCTTTGCCCCATCTTGTCCCTTGAGCTGTAAATGATTAATTGTAAATTAGCTGCTTGGGAGGAAAAAAGGGCAACTGACTTACTGACCCATTCAAACAGCATTGGCAAACACTTGCCTCCTGGGCGATGCATGGAGTTGTGATTGGCCTGAGAAAATGGACCAATCCTGCTTGTCTGAAGACCAGCGTGTTTGAGGTGAGGACCCTTTATCTGGGCAGTGCAGTCAGCACTCAGGAAGCAGACTGGACAGTCTGTGTTTCCCTCATCCTGAATGCTGGAGGTGGTGCAGACTCAGTGTGGAGGATTGGCTCCACAGCCTTCTCCAGCAGCCCTGGGGCAAAAGGCAGCAATCAAGGCAGAAACAAAACTCTTCTGGTGGCTGCTGATGTGACTTGAAAGAGTTTTTCTCAGAAGGAGGTGATTCATAAAACTCCCTATAGCATTCTACTGCAGAGAGAGGATGAGGATGTGGCACTGGAAGACTTGTGAGAAGTCAGGGGGCCAAAGAGGCTATCTAGATCTCACTGCCTACCCCAGGCAGGGAGCAGGAATCTTGCCATCACATCACACCCTCACAGGATTTTAAGAAAGGCTTGTTTGCTGTGAGAGTGCATACGCTGCATCTGCAGAAGCAGCTGCAGGGCTGATGGAGTTACTGTACCAGAAGATGTTGCTCAATGATGCACAGCATTTTTTACCGCTCTGATCAATGGGTATCAAGAGAAACTGCAGAAGCTCTTTGAAGGAGAGGGAAAAAAAAAGGATCTGCATCAAAACATATAAATGAGAATCACTGGCCTGACAGTAAATTCAGTAGAGTTTCTGAGAAACTCAATGCTGCTGGATTGCATTCTTATTATAATCTTGTAGGAACTGCTAGAGCCAACCTGATTTCAGAAAATATTTAAAATGTTAAAGTTGTGTATGGATTTAATAGTAACGAAGGAGTAGCGAAACACGTTTTCACTGTGCCCTTTGTTCCTACTTATCAGAAAGGCACCAAATCCCTAAGAGCCACAGCCTGTGTAAGATCAGTTGCATTTCTGTGTCTGTGTGATACACAATTGCCATCTGGAAGACAAATTACCTGCTATGTAGGTACTGTCAAGATAACTGAACAAAAATCAGCCATGTAATTGTTCTGTATTTTTCTGAAAATGACCTTTTGATATCACTTGGAAATTTGGCTCATTATGTTTAAAATGGAAAATATGAAATGATATTATTTTTGGATGTTTGGTATTGTAGAAGAAAGAATACAATACATTTTGTGGACTTGCATTAACAGCACAGTAATCTTTCATTTGCAAAGATGTGTTAGAGCAAAGCAACACTTAGATCACATTTCAATTCTTTGTGGTTTAGGAGATCGAATAGTTTTTGTGATTTAACATTTGCTTCTAAAACTCTTCACACTAATTTGCTCTTTCTTCATGTCCACCTGTGTCTTTTCACAAACTAGTGAGTGGTCTGCAATCTCAAGATATGGTGGGACAAATATTAAAACCATTACATATCACCTACCCTTTTCCAGTTCCTACAGGAGTAATTGTTAATAAATACTGGTCATATACCAAAGGAAAGGTGTATCACATTACATTACATTGCTGCAGTAATGAACAAGCTGGCGCTGAAGAGCACTGGGATACTTTTAGTGCCACATACTGTCTCACCCTTGGGAAGGTACAGAAAAGGCCTTGGAGACCACCCTACCACCATTCCAGCAGGCTTAGCCCTGTGCATTTACTGACTTACTTTTAATCTTGACCAAAGCTCAAGCTTTTAAGAATCCCACTTGTCACGAAGGCTGAAAACAGAAAAACAAGGAAAATTTTTGGTTTGCAAAAACTGGAACAGGGGCAATACACTATGGTGCCACAAAATCCCTCTCCTACTTTGCTCTCTCCCTACTGTGCTTTCCTGATCCTTCTCTCTCCCACCTGACCAAACTGGTTACTTCCCTCCAGCCCTTCAGCAGCACTATCTTTTTTTCACCTTAAGTCCATAATCGCCTTCTTTCTTTGCTATTCTGGTGCAGCTTGGTATATCTGGCCTCCTCTGGTCTATCTCCTGCTAGTTTCTTGCTGTGGTTCTGCTGGGGTCTGGGCTTTCTTGTCTTACCACCTTGCTATACCTGTGGGCAGCCTTCACTGTGTGTTACAGCTGGAATGTGCTGTGGGATGCCTATTTCTTCCTTAAAAGCACTGCAAGCTTATCTGAAGGAACAGGGTCTTGTGATACATTGACTGAGGCCAGCAAGCGTGTGCATAGGTGTGTGCCTTCTGGAGGATAAATGTTTTAATGAATAAATGAGATGAATCAGGTTCATGAAGCATGTAATCCCGCCTGTGGCTTTCTCTGACTGTTTCAGTTTTTTGATTTGCATTCTGTTAATTTATTCTAGCCTAAATCTGTGCATTAGCACAGATTGGCCAGAACAGAAATGATAATAAACGTTGGCCTTCCAGCTAAATTTTCCTCCCAGATTTTTACAGACATAGATTACAGGCCTGATTTCCCACTCAGTTACTGTCTCCTTCTCACTGACTGTTGGCCATCTGCCCTGCAACCCTGTGGAGAAAGCAAGTTAGGGGCTGTTGAATGGAGCAGAGTACACTCATGGGCAGCACTGATCACTAGCAATATGGGCTAGGGGCAGTATCTGTGTCCATTTGCTGAGTCGTATAGGACCATGCCATGGGAATCAGCCTCGTAGAGAGCTGGCCTGCAAAGACTGATGGTAGCAAGGCAGAGCATTATGAGCTCATAAAATCAGTTTAGACCTGCTTGGAATCAGCTAAAAAAATTGGCGGACTTGTGACGATGAAGATAAATATAAGTCAGAAATGGGTCTTAGCTCTCCCCCACCATTTTATGGTGAGGCATAAGACTGGCAATCCACAAGCATATGCGTGGAGATCACGGATGGTTTCTATATGAGGTACCCTTAAGAGAGCCTTAGGACTGAAACCACTCTGGCTGCTCTCAGTGTGCTGATGTTTTGCCTCTAGTCCTGGGGCTTGGTCCAAGAGCTAATGTTTTATCAGCACTAAGCAGCAACAGAAGAGATCTAGAAGGAGGACTCTGCATTTGCTTGCTGTATTCTTCCAAGGACAGATGACAATAATTTATCATTTTTTTTATCTTCTTGATACACTAATAGAAGGGACATCAATATTCTATTACTTTTTCCAACAGTGTCACTGTTTTGAATCCATTTCAGTATATACTGTTGCTGGCTGACCTTTGAATCCTTTTTCTGTCAGTTAAATGCGGAATTTTGGAGTCACAGTCAGGTTTTACATATGGCTGTGTTTTTTGTGCAAAGGACAAAGTAAGGAACAAATAGGAGAAAAACATATTTCTCTACCTGAAGTCTTTTTGAAATATGTAGAATAAAAGACCTCTAATGCAAGGTTTCTAATGCAGATCCTTGTAAAACTAATTCCATTTCAGAAACAAAGAAATTTGAAATGACTGTTACACACTGATTAATGAAAACCTAACAGGAAGCTTGAGTTCATAAGGAACATGTTCCATATAGTACAGATCATCTACCATAGCAAAGCATGGCCAGAGACAGCTGGAAATTTCCACCTTTGGATTTTTGTTTCTGTTTAATAGGGCTGTAAGTAAATGTTTTTCATTTGAATGGTGGTTTTTTAATTTTTAAGGAAGATACCGTTTTAGGACAATAAAAGAAAATGGAAATAGCACTTAACAATTTGTCATCCTTCACCATTTTTGCATCTGTTTAATGTATTGCTATTATAATTTATTCAAAATGAAAAATAACTTTTAGAATTTCAACAAAAGTGGAAAAAAGATGCAGACTCTGCATGTAGCTTGTAAGGGGACTGGATTGATTGTCAGTGATTGTTTTAATTTCTTTGGTTCTCATAATGTAGACTCATTATTTATGTGCATGTCTAATTTAGAAAAGTGAATAATTTAATTTAGAGGACTACTCACACATTTAAAGTTAGTCTTGTGACAGGGTATCATTTAGAACCAAAGAAGTAAATCTAAATGTGTAATCAAGTATTTTTTCTCATTAATAAAATATTTTCAGTGGGGGACAAAAAATACTTCTTTACTTCTATCATTTGAATGACACATAAAAATTTGAAACAGAATTGCTCTTTTTATTTACAGAAACTGTCTCCAAGAATTTGTTCTCATCTCATCTTAATACAATGTAGGGAGACTAGAATGTACCAGGGAAATATAGGTTCAGTACTTCTGTATCTCCATAAATAAAGAAAAATACCCAGTTACTTAAAAGAAGAAGTCAATTTTTTGATCAGTGGTAGACAGAAGGTTTGCATAAGTATCCAAACTGACCATCCAAAGTTCCTGAGACAAGAATTTAATGGAACATGTCAAAGTTCCATTTTACTAAGCAGGTTAATTATTTTCCTTTGCCTGATTTCTAATGGTGTTGAAAAAAATACTGTAAATAAAATACTGTACATTAATTGAAATTAATTGTTATCAGATGCTAAGACTTCTGCCCTATTTTCAATGTTGCCTGCAGTTCTTCCTTGCTCAGTTGGTTTTTCTTTGTCTGCTTTCACAAATTCAAACAGTTGTTTCTAGCTTTATCCCCTTCAGCTCATGTTTGCAGAAAATTATATGGTACATTGACTTATCTTGACTCTCTGACATATTTAAATTACCATTCCTTTGATTTTTCAAATAATGTTTTAATAGTCCCAGCTGCAGGAGGAAATAGAAACTGTAGTGCAGTTCTGCCTGGATCACCTCCTACAGAGTATTTCAGACACACATACCCATCTTTGAGAAATTATTGCTCTTTATGTATATTTGGTTTGTGTGGCAAGGATTTTGGTAGTAGGAGGGGGCTAAGAGGGGAATTGTGGGATGATGACCAAGGAGCCAGGAAAGGGCTAAGGCATCCTATCTACTGCCCATGCTATGTACCCTCTACTTTATCTTTGAAGATGGAGATTTGCACAGTTTACGTTAAGAACTATTCAACTGAAATTAATTTCTGTTTCTCATAGTGATGCATTTTTATTCACAGCACTATTTGAAGTGCCTATCTATGCTGACACCAGTGGTGAGTTCTTTTGCCATCAGATTTGCTTTCAGATGGAGAATAAAAAACACAGTTCAGTGTAGGACTGCTATTCGCAGTATGGATCCAACTTCATATAGTCTCTTGCAGTTGGCAGTCAGTAAAAAGGGAAAAATATGATTAATTGTTTTTGAATAGATGAGTATATTCTCTCTTTTAAACCAGCAAAATGCACTGCCTGCTTTTCCTTGTTAAAAAAATCGGACAGCAACATGGAGCTGATAGATAATAGCTGTATTATTACTAAGATCTCACATTGTGCCCTAGATGTTTTGATGGCAGGAGCACTCTGCCAGGTTCAGCTGCTCCTTTGTCTTTTGCCCCTGCAACCCCTGCTCCTCCCAGGCAGCCCAGTGCTAATGGGGCTGGGGCTGCTCCCCATCTGGCATTCCTGCTGAGCATCTGGGCACCTTGGCAGCTCTGATAGGATGCAGAAACTAGGAGGAACTGGCAGTGGAAAGATTTCTGGCCTTCAAAAAGAAGATAATGAGCTTTGCAATTGCCCTTTCCAGGCTGAGATGCACTGGGGAACCAGGAACACAGGAGGGGATGGGAACATGCCCACATCTTTTCCCTTGTGTCCCTTGCACATGATGAAATACCATCACTTTTGGTAGCAACAGTTAAGCCCAGCAGAGCTTTGGGGTTGCCTTTGGGGTCTGTTATTTTGATATTTGAGCTGACTATCAGCCATTTTTTTGCTATACTTACAATGACTGAGTGACATTAGATGCTCAAAAATAGCTGGAAATATGTTATCATCATTGCAGTACCTAATGTTTATGCCTCAGTGGAGAGTAGTTCTTCATTTGACGACATATCACTCTGATGATTTTTAATCTGGTTGTTACAGTCTTTCTGATATGGTATCAGTAATCAACACTACATCTTTCTTGCCATTTGGTCTTTAAGTCTCTCATGTGTAGGTAACTTTATCTACAGCATCCCTGTGATGTTTTTTCTTAGATTACTGAGTCACTTATAGCCTACATACAAGTGAAGATAAGGTTATCTGTGAAAATAATTGCAAGTGAGGAAGGACATAATATTTGTAGCATAGCTCTCAGAAAGAATTGAGCTAAGGGAGGTAAAATATTCCACTCATCTCTTAGAACCATAGGAGTGGTGTAGTAGTTGTACTGCAGGGTTGAATACTCAGCCTTGAAAAGAATATTGCAATTGAAGCCTCACTGTTAAAAAAAAAAAAAATTCAGTTCGTGTTTATCGCAGTTTTGCATTAAATCTCCAGACTGAAGCATGCACTTACTGTAAACAATCTCACCCAATGTCATCTACATGCCAGGCTTTCTTGCTTCATAACTTGGATGGGCAACTAATTGTCACAGTGGAAATCAATCCTTCATTAGTTTTGTGCCTTTTGGGATTTGTGCCAATCTTCTGTGTGAAATAAATCTAGGCAAAGTAAACAAGAGACTACAGAGATTCAGCAGTGCAGTTACACTGATGGGTATTTGAACAACTTAATGGTTAATACTGAACAAATAAATGAGGAGATAGCAAGGAAAGTTGTTAGAAGGTAAAGGCATTAAGATATGTGTGATACCTGGGCAAAAGAACCTACTGGAATTATAAAGGCTTCTGAAAACTGCCTTCAACAGTTTACCACAGGAAACATGTCTGGGAGTGGTTGAGTTTCTGCCCACATCTCTTGCTTCTGTCTAGATGCAGATACTGTGCAGGCAAATGACTCAGCACTACTACAAACTCTATAAACAAAGGGTTTGTGAGTTTGAGTGCCTCAATCTGTCCATCTCCACAGATTGCAGAGATCTGACCCTGCACAGGACAGTGATGACTCATTTTTGAGGGAGACACCCAAAATGACACCTGTTCCTAGAAGACCAAGGTGAGTATTCTGTATTCACTCAGAGAGATCAGATGTGGACTTGATGTCCCACAAAACAAGATCCACCCAATGTCAGTGCCACAAAGTGCTAGGCAGGTAGGCTCCTGACACCCTGCCAGCATCATCCTTCTAAAGGACAAGGCCAAAAACCTAATGCAGGGTAAGGAGAGTGAGGGAGGTCAGATTTTAAAAGATCACAAATGCAAAGCCAAAAAGAGAAACAGATATTTTCCTGCTGAACCACAATGTATGCCTTATCCTGGGAGCTCCATGCACCCATGTGATTAATAGCTGAGTGTTACAGCTAGTATGCCAATTACTTGAATTCCTTCTGTGTTGCCATGTAAAAGTGCAGAGTGACAGACCTTTGGCACTGGCATATGACCTGTTGTCTGGACAGCTGCTGAGTCAGACAGTCCTGAGTCACATCTGATTGTGCCCAGCCAGTGAGCCTGTGGTGAGCACAGCAGAGATGTTACATTTTCTGAGGAAGCAAATGGTGCATCATTGCCATGACACAGCACTGCATTTTTTTGCCAGGTTGTACACACATAAACATCTTGATAGCATCATTTTGAAGATTAGTATCTGCAGCAGCTCTGGGCTCTTTCTGTTCAGGCACTGGAAACCTTCTCTGTTAGAGAAAATGTGCTGTGATGTAGCCTCTGAAGTTGGTGGGGATTCCCTCAAGAACAGCACATTGTTGGCTGCTGGTGCATGACTGATTCTCCCAGAGCACAAGGCTTTCAGTGTGTGTAGTACAATCATGTGGTGCTGGAGCTTGCAGCACACCCTCCCTCTTCCTAGTGTACCTTACACACTGCATCCAACCTAGCTCGAGAATAGCCTTCCAGCTGAAATTGTCTGAAAAATGAGGCTTTAAATAAATTAAATAATGATACTAGTGCTCAATTCTGAGACCATAGAGTGCTTGCATGTCCTTGGGTGAGAGGTTCACTCTCCTTTTCTCAATGCTCTGCTTGCAAATCAATGCCTAATGTGCCTAATGTGCCCTAAGAGATTAAGAGGGTGCATCTGAGGTACATGGAAGCTATTGTCTTAAAACAAACAAACAAACAAACAAACAACAAAAACTTCCAGCAGCCCATCTCAGATCCAGATGTGCTAGGCCTTATTGCACAGAGACATGAGGATGCCATCTGACATCAGGCTGGCAGATCCTGCCCTGAAATTTGTGTCCTGCCACAGGGATAGGAGAAGTTTATGGGACACAAATGTAAGCCTCAGCCCTCCCTCTCTTCTCCTTCTGTGACTATTGTACCAACATGTGTTGGTGAAGATATCTCTGAGACATCCTATCCATATCCTGTTGTAGAACTATAGTCTAAAACATTTCCGACCATGCTGATGCCATCTATCCCAGATCCCCATGGCAGAAAATTACAGAAATTACTAATTGTTTGGTGTACTAGAAAGAAAGGACTGTGTTTCATGGGGTTTAGGCTTACCTGCTGCTGATTTTACTGCATGTTCCTTAGTTGTCTGACTGCCTGACATTTGCAGGGAAAGGTGGGACCTGTCCACCAGAAAAGCAGGTCCCACAAATCAAGTTCCTCAGCCAAAGGCACCTCTGCCAGCTTGAGTGTGGTTGAGGTCTTGCTGCCAGTAAATCCCCTCTGACCCTTCTGCAGGTGGGCTAAGTTCCTTCCAGGAGATCCAGCAGCTCTCTGATCTTCTTCGTGACTCAGCATTTTTGCCAAGGCATTCAGAACCCTCCTGAAGATGCCTGGATGAGTAGAAAGCACAGGCTAAGGTTTCCCATGGGCAAGGTGGTTTGGTTGTCTCATATCTCACATGGAAGAACTGATAAAATTGGTGAGCACTCCATGATCAAGACCCAGCTAGGAAATTCTAGTCAACACTTTCATTTTCAGGTTGTCATTTTGACCAGTCTCTTTATTTCATCTAGAACAGAGAGAATATCTTTAAATTATTATCTCTATTTTCTCTTTGTTTTTATTTTCTTCTTTTTTCTTTCTTTTTTCTTCTCCTTTTTTTCCTTTTTCTCTTTCTTTTCTCTTTCATCTTTCTTTTTTTTTTTCTTTTTTCCTTTTTCAGAAGCTTAGTCTTACTGAAGCATCTAATGGAAGGGCTTGGCAAGACTTTCTAACCTGCTCATTTAGTGTCTTAGCTAGTACAAGAAACACAAGTTTCCTTGAAGTACCAGACCATTCCTTGGGCACAGGTCAAATATGCCTCGAATACTTTCCTGAGGATTTTTTTTCTGCTCTGCCTAATACATCCTGTTCATTCTGGAAAACACGTCTCTTCTTCTAACCAATTTTTTTTTTTTTACAGTCAGTGGTCTCCCCCATCATGTAAATCTGCTTGTCAGATGATCTGGTTCTTCCTGGCTGCCTCTGGAGATTTGGAGTAGGGAAACTGCTTTGTGCATCACTACCACAGGAAACTGGAAGTCCACCAAACCCAGCATGCTGTGGGAGGAGCAGATCTGCAATTTGAAAAAGACAGCATCTGTGCTCCCAGTGCTCAGCTAGGAGGTAGGCCAAGAACCACCAGGTTACCCCTCTTCTTCCCTCTTCTAATCTGAGCAAATGAAAGGAAACATGAAAGCATATTTGTCAAGCAACACTCCATGAATTCTGCAAGCTTTGCAGATACATGTTCTTTTCACCTCAGTTAAGTCATTTGAGGAAAACCACCTGAACTCAGAAGTGAGACTTGCACAAAGTGTTGGCATCAGTCCAACTGTTATGGAATTTTGCTAACTCCACAGTCCTGGTGACACCAGAGGTTTAATTCTTGCAGTCCAGGAGGGGTTTCCTTGTGTTCGCATACTGTTTTACATTTGGCACAGTTTAAGCATGTACTTGCTCTTATTTGAAACAGATGCTTACATTCTGCTTTGCAAAGAGCTCATAGCTCTAGCCATGGC
Organism: Muscicapa striata striata; assembly: GCA_030060385.1. Taxonomy (NCBI): domain Eukaryota; kingdom Metazoa; phylum Chordata; class Aves; order Passeriformes; family Muscicapidae; genus Muscicapa; species Muscicapa striata. The sequence goes on from JAREIS010000060.1 coordinate 4,389,528, forward strand.
TTTCTGACTTGTCTTTGGTGCTACAGGGCTTTCTTCTGGTGCTACAGGGCTTGTGATGATACCACCAAATGAGAACACCATGACCTTAATGCAGAACATGTATTTATAGGGCTGCTTCAGATTGCCCAGTGCCTTGCCATGCAATCACCTGGTTAGTGGCAGTGGTAAACCGCATTTAGAGTGCAATAAATTTGGGTATTTTTTGAAGTACTGAACTCATTAGAAGTCTGAAGAGAAAGCCTTGCTATCCTTGTTTCAGAATCATGGGTACTCATTTGCAAATGTGATATTTTCTGTTATGAAAGGAGGTTAAATTTTATGTGCTGATTCATAGAAAAACAACTTGTTTTCAAGATTGGGCTCTTACTAGTGTCCTGATGACTTGGAGTCACCATAGTGTCAGTTCCAGCTGGACTCACACCTGAACAAAATGTTCGTTTGAAGATGAAGGGCATCAGTGTGCTTTTGGAGGGTTGCTATGCTCACAGACATTGATTCTGTGATGTGCCCCCATTCTGCAGTAGAAGCATTGGCTGGCTTGTCACAATCAGCTGTAGCTAAAGCAAGAGATGTCTGCACACTGTAGGGAAAAGCTCCTTGAAACATACTGTTGCAATGAGCTCTGCTCCCTTTAAAGAGAGGCGAGGAGGGAAGCAAAAAAAAATAGAAGAGTTTGCTGTGCATCTCTAAAGTATAAAAAGGTTTTCAGGTCTGAGCAGATCTTGATATTTTTTCTTTTGTTTCTATGTAGAAGCAGTTTATAAGAATTCAACAGGTAGTCCTGCTACCAATGTTTAATCTCTGGCTGTTCTTCGGGCTAAGACTTCTTATATTCCTCAGTCCTTATGGGTTTCAAGAAAATCTTCCTGTTACACTAAGTACCACAGAGTAAGAGCTGCTATTCCAAAGCAGTTTCATTTATTGTGGATTGAATAGCGCATGTGCAAATTCCTCAGTCATGAAAGATTTGCTCCTTTGCATCCCAGAGGGCAGCAGCCCAAACTGTATTAATCAGCCTGATCCTTGACTCATGCACACAGATGATCAGTGGATTCTGCAAATTCTGCTTCTCCTAGAAGTGTGATTGCATCAGCAACAGCTAGATCACATATTAATAGAAAGCAATGTGCAGAAATCTGATCCCATGAAGGCTACAGTTATTTTGGTTGGATTAAAAAATGAATATTATGCATAATTGCAGAGCAAACTCTAGCTGTTTTAAAAGGTACTGAATCGTGTGAAATGCCTGACATGAAACAGATGAATAAGGCAATCACAGTAGATCAGGAATGAATGAAACTGCAGACAGCAGTTGCAGCAGGGCTTTTACAAAGAGCTACAGTAGTATCTTCTAAGCTGTTTTCTCAGTTTAAAACAAGCAGAGTAATAGCCCTGAAAATCTACAGCAATAAAATTTGCATGAAAATTTTCAGCCACTCAGTAACTGTACCATGTTGCAAATAGACTTTCCACTCTCTCAAACAACACTGAAGGTTACTGGGTGTCCCAAAGGACATGTTTGTGTACCCCCGTGTCTCACCATCAGGCAAAGGCAAAGGCTAGGGAAGAATGTTAGCTCTCAGGATTGTTCCTGGGGATTGCCAGGACTGAATCCACTTGGATGAAATACATGGGAGCTATTGGTGGCAACCACATCTGTGCTGACACACACCAGTTCCAGGTCTGGGCAGCACATGGAGAGAGATGTGCTTTTGTCTCTGCCACCTCTGAACAAGTTCTAAACTTTCCACCCCAGCAGTTGTAACACCTCCATCTGGGGTGATGTGGGAATGAACCAAGTTGGGATGCCTGATTCCTGTCTGTGTGGAGGGCACTGGTGCTGGCTGTAGACACAGACCTCTCAGATTTAAATGCTACTGGTTGCCATCTCCTTTCCTTTAGATGTTAAGCAATAAAATGTAATTAAAGCTTGAAGCCATAGATGACTGGAAAGATAAGGGAAATGAAAGCATCCTTAATCAGCCAAATCTCAACCAGGACTAGTAATTCAAATAGTGTAAAATGGTATCCCCAAAGTGTTCTGGAAGTTAAGGACAGCAATTCAGCTTGACTGCTTTGTGTGTGATTAACATAAGCACAGTAGGATGAGGTGCTGTATTAATAGCCATGTATGCAGAACTGAGAAATGTTACAAGGACGAGCATCAGTAACATCCATTTGAAAATTCATGCTATAACACTCCCTATTTCCAGTTCCAGATTTACTGATTACTTAATAACCTGTTCTAAAGTTTACTCTTCACCCAGAAAAAGGAAGCCAGGTCTTGTGCCAACCATGATCAATCACATGTGAGCAACTAATGGCTTGACTGATCTTGTACCCCACTGGGATTTCAGAGAAGCAGGATTTGTTGGGGGAGGACAGCTGCAATGTGTTAATGACCTTCACTGGTGCACTGGGGAGACACCACAGAAAGCAGATCTCTCTGCTGTTTGCTCCTTTAGAAATGGTGTTTATCATCAATTTGTTACGTGAAGAAAAAATGTTTCTTTTTTGTTATGAAGCAGACTCTCATTTGTTTTATTGCAGTAAAAAAGATAAAAGACAACCAGAAATGAATATACACAGTTAAAATAGGAAAAAGTTTCAGTTGACCTAGATAAAATTTTTTTCTGGAGTTGCAGTTTGGGGAAGGTAATGAGTTTTTAATTTTTGTCTTAGAGAAAGCTATAGCATCATTAAAAGTTTAAAACTGGAGAAATTACTCCTTGTCCCATTGCACTAGCATCCTATCCACCCAAGAGCAAAGATGGCTCTGGAGCCAAGTAATGTGTCATGCTCCAAATCCCCTCCTCCACTGAACAGGAGAGAAAAGCAGCATTCCCCTTGTTGGTGACCTGTTGGTGACCTGCTTGGTAACAATACCAGCATGCAGACAGGAAAGAAGGGCTGTGCTGGCCTTACCTTTTCCCACAAAAACTCAGAGCAGAATCTAGGTAATGTGTGAAAGCCTCTTATGAAACCATACTCAATAGGAAGGAGGCTCATAACTAGCTTTTACAGGACAGAAGAGAAATCAACTGAAATGCAATTTCTTTCTTGTTTATCACTGGTGGCAAGATTTGTGCTATGTGGGAATGATGAGAACCAGAGCTGTTCCTTTGTGTGGTAGATCAACTTCATGTGGGAAGTGGATTTTTTCTGCACCCAGTTCAACACTGGCAAAACAACAGGGTGTTTGTTTAACAAGACTAAACCCATGTCTGTTCTCCTGCCCAAAAATATCTCTCACAACTTATCTTGTGACTGAGGTCAGCTTCAGATAACTGAGTCCTTGTCTGTGCCTCGCTATGGTGCGAATGAGCAGGCAGGGAGGAAGGTTTGCATTTATTCCCTAAGTTCCCACTGGGGTCCCTGTGGCCTATGCAAAGCAAATGTGTCATGTGCCCCTAAGCCCCGTGGTGAAATTCTTCACTATTCCTATTTATCTAAGACCCCACTTCATTTCAAACATCACTCTCATCGAATTCAATAAAAAACAAACACAGGAAGCCTCTAGCCCTTGCCTTCTAACAGTGCTGCAGTATTGCTGGGGTATTACAAGCATGGCAGAAAATAAGGCACCAAGAAAATACATCCACTGCTTTAGCTGATCATTTTCAAGAAATTTCACCTTTGAATTTTTACATGGGCTTTTTACAGTTATACTGAGTAGCAAATAACTTCTGAGTACATGCTGCAGAGATGTAAAACCACAAATTCTTTTTGAACACAACCCTTCAAGCAGAACACATATGTGGATAGAACTCCCTAATAAAATTCCTCCACTGAGCTACATAAATAGATAATAATTGTACAGTTATTAAGCTGCTATAACCGAATGGTGATTATCTTTTTTCATTTTGCAATAACAACAGCAGTATAGAATAAGTCAATGTAGAGGTCTTGGCTTCTGTTTGAAGAAATCATGTTTCAGATAGCATGCTGTGCCCAACCACAAAGTTTGCCCACTTACAGGGGGATTGTAAGTAACTTGGTAGAGTGCTGTAAGTCTTTAGAAGCTTGAAAATAGGATGAAAGACCACAGAAATTTTGCAACTCCATGCCTCATCCTTAATACCATGTCCAGTCATCTAGCTGGATGGCAGTCACATGTTTGCTATACCTTTGAGACAGTCAACTAAGACACTGTGTGGTATGCTTTACTTGCCTGTATATTTTTGCTGGAGGTAACTGTGGAGAAAAGGCATCTTGAGGATGGATAAATAGATAGGAAAAGGAAGTAATCAAATCACATCTTGGCATGTAGCCTGAAGTGGCAGTGGCTGGGGAAGTCTTGAGGTCTTTGCCTCAATTACTAGCCCTTTCTAGTTGCAGAGGGACTTCAAATAATTGCAACAGAGATGCCCTGACACAATTTAGGCTCCTTTCCTCATTCACTTCTACATGTAGTTTACGGTATCTGCCTTTTGCTCACAAAGAAGGAAATGTAACTGCAACTTAGCATGAGCATAAATTGGTATGACATTGTTGGCCAGGATGCAGTTCTCAGGACCTAGACAGTCTGATTTTTCAGTTTAATGTCATCAAAATCCAATTAGTGATTTCACATTGTCTGAAACATAAGTACAGTGCTGAGCTGGGTTCAGTGCTTAGTAACAAAAAGTGCAGGGCAGTTCCTATGAATAGCATGCAGGCTGATCTTCTGCTAACTAGCACACATGTTCAGGCAATATGCTTGCCATGCTGTATGGGTCAGTTCGGTCCAGCTTCTGATGTGCTCATTTCTTTGATGACATTACATTCACTCATACAAGGATGGAAATTTCGCAGAGGAGATGGGGTTTATCAAAGATGACAAGGTTATTCCTGGGATTTAAAGGCAGATCTAGAGTCTAGGCCATTCCCTTTCATTTCAGGAAAAAAACCCCAAACAATTATTTGATGAACCCATTTCTACCTTCTTTTTCAACCAATGTATCTTTTACATAGCAAAACGTTACATAACTTTCAATTCTGCAGAAGAGAGATATTGCTCTGAAATTCTTTAAATACCTCTACACCAGAATGTTCTTCCTCAAAAGTCTGCTGAAAATGCTGTGAAGGCCTCGGGGGTTTAAGCCCTCACTTCTTAATGCACTGGAAGTGATCAGCAGTGGACCTTTTAATGGATGAGACGGAATGTTTCAAACCTCTCTCATTACTATTCACAGACTGTTTTGAAAGGTAAGTACAGAGAGGCTTGTGTCCAGAAGGGCACAAGCCCTTATTCTCTTGTAAATCTGCCCATGGAGCATTTCACAGGACACCAGCCTGAATTATATTGCTCCTGACAGTGATGTCAGAATGAGCAAACACTGAGGTCATCGACAAGCAATGCTGTCAGCATGGCACAGCAGTGTTCAGCTTGTAAACCCATGCTTTCCTTGTCTTAAAAAATACAGACAGCAGAATAACTGCCTTCCAGCTTCTCTGTGTAATTGCAGAAGCCTCTGGCTGCAAACAGGCAGGGCTCCCTGGATGCCTGCCTGGGCCTGGGGCTGCTTCCTCCTCTTGCTGCCAAAGGAGTCAGATGCCTATGGGGACAAATGGCAGGGTGGGGGCAGCCCATGACCCCTGGCAAGGCTGTCTACAGCCCTGCTGCCTTTTCTGGGTTTCCTCCTGATAGTTGATGTCTTACGTCTACAGGAATTGAACCCACCTGCTTTAGTATTTTTGTGTTTCCTGAGTATTTTTGTTGCCCTGAATTTCAAATAAATTGAGAAAGGATCTTTGATTTTTCTTTGACATGGGACTGTGCTCTGTGAGTACCACTGATATGGGTGAAGTTTGCCCTCCAGGAAAGACCTCAGTAGTTTTAAAATCTCTTCGCCACAGCACCATACTACATAAAGTACAGATTAAAAGTAGACCTTCCAAACACTGCACACCCAGATGTTGCTGGGAAGCCTGGTATTGAAATATTCAAAGTCCAGTGAAGCAGAAACTACATGAGGCTGAACATGTAGTGGTGGAGAGGTATGGTCATGGAGCAGGCTGCACACTGACTGGCACCCATGAAGAGATGGCTGTGCTAAAGAGCAAGGTGTCTTGGCTCATAAGGAAGTGGTTTACCTAAAACAAGACATACCCATATGTGGAGACCAAGGGGGGCTGCCACTAAAGACACTAGACTCTGGGTCTGGAGAGGTAGAAACAGGCAAGGAGAAAACCCCCTCTAAGGTGATGGTGAGAAGTTCCTTCCTCTCACAGGCCTTTTTGCAGGCACATGTTAATGTCTTGAGTTTGATTGTTCTGCTCAGTTGTTCCACCCCTGTTCCACCCCATTCTCCTTATGTGTATCCACCCTAGAATGTTCTCCCCTCTCCTGATCCCCATTTGCTATGTTTTGCTGCAGGGCTCCACCCCTGTCACCCCACTGTGTCCCTTGGTTGGTTGCCCCACCTCTGCACCACTTTCCCCTGTTCCCATTGGCCCTGGACCCTCAGATCCACCCCTTCCTCCGTGTATTTAACCCTGTGCCCTCAGTCTGTCCCTGGACCCTCTGAGAAAGCTTCCATTGGATTTCTGTACAGAGACCTGTCCTTTGACTTTTTCATCAGCCAGTTTTCTTTTAAGCAGGTGTGTTCAGGGTTCTGAAATCGCAGGTCGCTCCCAGAGGAGACCCACTGAGGTGCAGTGCTTCACCCACAGTAGGAGCAGGAGCTCCAGTGCTGTTCTCCTATCAGTTTCAGGGGCAGCAGAGCAATGGAAGGGAGGCACCGTGCAAGAAAAGAGGAATGGGTTTCATCCCGTCTTCTCCTGCCTCTGCCTGATTGCATTCACAAGCAGAGCAAGCACGTTTTCTGCACAAAGCTGGCCTGCTGGTGATGGGTAGATGTGTCTGCTAAATTTGGGTGGGGTTTTGATTCTTATCCCAAAAGGGAGAGGAATTCATCATAACTGCAAAGCTCAACTCTCTGTTGCAGATCGGGGAAAGAAGGATCAGTGGACTTTGTGGAAAGTGCATAGTAACCACGACTGGCAGCTGGTAACTGGTGAAAATCCTCAGCATCTCCAACTGAGCTGCTTTGCATGTTTGAGGTTGCATGTCACAAAACCTACAACATGGAAATTTCAACTACCTACTGCAGTGAACCCATTTATACGTTTCCAATACTTTTTCATAGCTATTTTTTATGCTGGAGAGATCTAACCCATCTCCTGTTGTTCTTTGCTTTCCAGCATTTTTAGCATTTCCTTGCTGCTTCTGAGGGCAAAGTTAATGCTTATTTTCCCTAAAGCAAAGCTGGTCCCTGAGCATCCCTTTGTCTCTCCCTGCTTCTGCTGTGTGGTCTGCTTCACAGCAAGGTACCACTATTTTGGTATAGAGGAAAATTAGAGGCCGTGCACTCCCTGATGAATCTGGCACGGTCTGTTGTAAATTTGAGATTGACCTAGGGATGCTCTGAAGGAGCAACTCCTCCAGTTAATAAAAATTTACCCTTACTACAGGGTAAATTTTCAGGCAATAGAAAAGTTACCCTTAGGGAAAATAATTGCTAGAATTTGTAGAAGAAACAAGAATGGATGCATCTCAAGGTTTGTTTCATGTTCTCAGAAGTGTGGGGGCAAACAGGTCTAGAGATAAAAGTGTACTCTGGCCCGGTGAGCTTAGACACCTCTTACCAAAAAGGAGCCGCACTTAACTAGGGACATGCTGCCTGCAGGACTGCAGTTGAGAAAGGGTTTTGCTACCTATGCTAAAAAGCACAGTGCTGTGAACATTTTTGTAAAAGCTCCAAAATTAAGCAGTTTATGTGTGTCTATGTGGAAGCATTCCTTACATAGTGGTGGGACTTGCTTTTCTGGAGCTGCAAACTGCTCTGCCACCAGCTGTCCCACTGGTGTCCTCTGCAAGAAGGCACTCACTACCTCCATCCTTAGGTGAATTAACAAACACAGGCTTGGTAGTATTCTGTTTTACATGGGGAATTTTTTTTCTGCCTTTGGCAAGAAAACAACACTATATTATTGAATATACTCTCTAAATTTAGCACAGGCACCTGGAGTACTAGTGCTTTTCATCTCTTTGAGCTGAGGCAAGTCATGTAATTGAGGAGTCATGCCAAACTGAATCTGCTGTTGAAGCTGAAGAATTGAGTGTAACAAATACCCCCATATTCTGGAGAAGCCAAGTCCACTGTCTTCCATTCTCCATGTTAGACACAAATTTAGAAAGTCATAGAGAAAAACATGCCATCCATGCATGTCTAAAGTGTTGCTGAATACTGCTTTTAAATAGTGTTTTGTATACTGTTTCAAATTCTTTAATGTAGAGATTGAGACAAGAGAAAGAATAGAGTTATTTTTGTTTTTGTCAAGATACATCCTGACATTTCTCATGACATAGTGGGTCACCTGTGACCTTCAGCCAAGGACAGGGTCTCTGTTTGCTACCTGTTGTACAAACACAGAGTAAGTAACAGCATTTGCTCTGATTAGTTTACATATAGTGTAAATAAACAATGTCAGTAAAAGATTTAGAATTTTATGGCATGCTATCTGAGGCACAGAGGAGTTAGTTGCCCAGTGTTGCATTGGAAGTCACCTGGAAGGTTAGGACAAGTGCAGCTTTCAACAATATGCATCTAAATCCTGTGGGGAGCACTCAGTGAAGGCAAGTGGCCTGTTTTGCCACATCTGCTGTCTTGAATGTAATTCATGATTCTACATATGGAAACATATAATTAATAAGTACTGTGAAAAGTATATCTTTGGCTGTTTGTGTGTTCTTGATTAGTTTGGAGGTTGGTTTTTTTTTGTATTGTCATTCTGAACTGCATGATGTGCAAACAAAATTCTTGGTTTTGCTTTTAAAGCCCAGAGACAATTAGCAATGTAAAATCAGGGTTTATTTCTGTTAGGTAACAGCAATGAGTCTGCGGTTATTGACGAAACTCAAAATCTCCTTCCAGTCTTGGTGCTCAATGTTAGCAGCTCCCAGTCAGGGCCTTGCAGGTTAGTAGATGACTGCCCTTAGTGTTGCTAAGTCACCCTAACCTGCAGAGAGTGCACAGCCCTTCACAAGCCACCCACCTCTTTCTGACGTGTTTGACACCTTCTGGGTGAGGAACAGTCTGTTACTCAGTTTCCTGGAGTCAAATGAAAGAAAATACTAAGTATGCTATTTTCTATCAGAAAGGCACAAATATTATGCTGGCACTCCCAGAGAAAGGTATGAAACCAGAAAATCCTAGACTTTTGTTCTTATCTAGTAGGGTCTTTCCCACCACCTTATTTACCCAAGGTGATAAAAGGTGACTTCCTGCCAGAGGAAGCCTAGGGGGCTGCCATGTCGAGGGGGAGGGCAGGCAGGGGTAACTCAACATCATTCATCCTGTGTTGCTTCCAGACAAGCTCCCTTCACTCAAAATTGCATTTCTCATTCCTATTTTGCTTCTGACTTGTGCTGTCTGGGTGCTGGGGCAGGCATTTGTGCTTCATGTCTTTATATTTGATTAGTGAATACATCTATTGCTGTGTTTACACCTTTTATTTCTCCCTGGCCTCTCCTAGCACTATGATCCGGTGGTGGAAGTCCCATTTGTACATTTAATAATTTATTTTATAAACCCTGTGGGTTTCGTTCTTAAACAAACTTCACGTGAACATGTAATGTGAAATACCTGATGGTAAGTAGCTGCTGTGTGCAAAGGGCTTATACAGGGAGGCTTCCTCTGGAGCCCTTTCCCAGCACCCTGGGAAGAAACTTTTTGTGGAAACATTTCTGTTCAGTGTGGAAGACTACTTCTGAAACATACCTAAAGCATGCTGACTGCAAACTATACCCATGAAGTTAATACCCCTCTCCCTCCTCACCAAGCCTGAAGACTTGAGGACACAAATGAGTCTGTTTGTCAACAGTGCAGCGAAACTTGGACCAATGATGGCACAGCTTGGTGATCTTTCCCAAAAAGGCATCAATTCAAAGCCAACACTTCCACTTAGCCCCAAAGGACTTCAGTCTTCTGGTTAGTGAGGTGGGTTGCTAGACAATTGCTTTCCCTCTCTCTTTTCTTGATGACAGCTCCTCCAAAATTAACTGCTTTGTTCTGGATGTTCAACAGGTGAGACTGAGAGCAACCCTTCTTGCTCATGTTGTGCTATAAGTCAATGTAATTGGCTACACAAAAGCAGAATCAGTCACTGCTCTCCTTTCCATTATGTACTGCTTAAAGAAAGGGGGTAAATTGTCTGGCTCCATCTGGTGTGGGTGTTGCATTTTATTAAGGTTCACCGTGTAAGATCAATGCAAACTTTTTAGGCAGTAAATGCAAAAAAATAGACCATTTAAAAATAATTTCGCTTTTCATCTTGGCTCTGTAGAGGAGTATATGGCCTGTTAACAAGTTCCTTAGGATTCAAGGTGAACCCAGTTTTTACAAAATTTTCAGGATGTCAGGCCCCATTTTGATGTTATGTGTACAGATTTTCTTCACCATCTTCACCATTACTGCTTTGTCTTGCCCAGTCTTTTGTACTATTATATGTCAGGAAGCATTTTGCTTAGTGATGTTACTATTACTAGTTTATAGAAACAGTAGACATCTCCAGACATCTAGCTGAAGCCACCTCAGGCCTAGAAAATCTTCCAGGTTAAGGTGAGAAAGTCAAGTCTAGGTGAATGATGCCCTCACTGAGCAGATCATATATACAGTGTTTCAGCTGGCACATTACGTGGATGAGTTCAGCTGGAAAGAAATACCTGTGTGTGCTGAATAACACATACCCATTGCTACAGGCACATCAGCTAACACTACCAAAGTGCACATTTCAAAGTGTTTTAAAATTCACAATCAGGGAGATCTTACTGAAAACTAATTGTGCATTTCAGTCTGAGTTTAATAAATAAAGTGTCAGTCGGAGAGAAATGTAGCAAAGGTGAGTGGACTTCCTGCTCTACCCATAAATAGGTGTGTATTCAGTGAAGTATATATTAAACATTCCAGATTGCAGGATAAATATTGAAATATCAATCCCTTTGGCCCTTCAAAGATAATGAAAGAAAGATATTGCTGTCTGTCTCAGTTGATTAGTTTGGATAAAGGTGACAAATCAGAGAAAACATAGGTGTCAAAAACATATGTACTACATGTGTTTTTAAGAATTGGTAGAATTTTTTTATTCAGTTGGCTTGATATATACTTACTTAATAAGCTGGGTATTTTTTATCTCATGTGCCAGACTTCAGAATTGTGTTTAGACATGTAAAAGTACTTGTGCAAGCAGGATCACACACATGCATATCAATATAAACACACACACAGATCTAGGTAGATAAATACATTATTTATATAATTAGAAATTATTACCAAATATAATATGGCAGAATGATCGCAAACTATAACAGAAATATCAATGCATGTTATGAAACACAAATGTAGCAAAAATGTAAATGAGACATTATAGGAAAATCATTAATGCTTTCTATTTCTGTCTTCGGAATATGAATCCTGCCTTGCTCTGGGTCTGTTTTTCCCAAAGGTTAGTGAAGTGCTAATTACAAAGTGTGAAGAGCAATCAATTTCCTAACAGATTTTATTTTGAAACCATTTTTACTCTGAGCTTCCTATCTACTGTCTCTACAGTTTACCCTCTTCAGTGTTGTTCCTTCATGTTTTTTTGGAAACAGTCTTTTAAGATTAAGAAAGCTTTAGCAAAAGAAACCCATACTGAAGTACTAAAGCTACAAAACATTTCTATCCAAAGAAAGACAAAACTGAATCAATTAATGGGCATGGAAAACATAGTAAAAAATAGCCTAAAAAATAAAAGTGTTTCAAATAAAACTTTCAGGGAGTGAGCTAATCATTATTTGTTTAAGCAGTAGATTTGGTGACTGAAAGAGGAGCAGAAACAGGCATAGAAATCAAATCATCAAGATGAATGAAGGAAGTACATATTTCTACAGATTAAACATGAGACATTTTTGGCCAGAAATTAATTTTCTAGCCTAGAAGAGCTCTCCCTCAAAATTTCTAAGTTTAAGTGTGATAACATTTTACAAGCAGAACAACAAACATTTTCAAAGTTGGGGGGGTGGTTGATGGGTAGTGTGGTGTAGTTTTTTGGTTTTGTTTTTGTTTTTCATAGGTCGTAGATGTAAACTGAAGTTAATAAATTGGGGAATTTGGTCTCATGGAGAATGTTACCTATATCATATGTCACCTGAGCATCAGGGAAGTGATGCTCTGCAGCACCCAGAGAGGCAGTCTAAATTTTTCAGATACAGCAAGGACACACTCAGTAAAATGAAGGAAGAAACTGCAGGTCTTGAATCTTAATCCTACCTAAAACACTGAATGCTGTAATGGTGTTGTCTAGTGTTGCTAACAGTGGCTACTAGAGGTGAACAGTGGCAGAAGATGTGACAATTCACATGTGAAGTGGAAAACAGTGAGTAAGGGAGAGGAAAATTCCCACAACATACAAACAGTAACACAGTAATGAAAATGCATGTTGGAGTAAATCATGCTATCCTAAGGTTAATCAAGAAAACTGGAAATTACTGAAGATGTGTAACAAAACACTTTTGGAAAAAAAAAATTGAACTATTGAAGACATGTTCTAAAAGAAGGCTGGATAGTATCAAAAAGCTTTTGATTATTTACACTTCATTGCACTGAGTCTATAAGAGATGTGTCATGCTTTGTCTCCTACTAGGGCTATGTAGAGAGAGCAACCACCAAAATAATGCACTAGCAATTTGTCTCCCATCAAATGTATGGTTACACAGATCCCATTCCTCATTTACAAGTGACATTTCACACAGAAGTGACTTACTGAAAAGTAACCTCCTGGGAAAATAGCTTCATGATCACTGATCTGAATGTGCATAGGCACAGCAGGCAGCTAAAAGGGGGTTATTCAGGAATATATCTTATTATTTAAAACAAATTAGCTTTATGCCATCTTTGTCATTGTGAAGTACAATTCTATTTCTCTGACTTCTTGTTTTAAGTAGAATTCTGATATTAAGTAGTATTCTGATAGCTAGTTAGGCATTCTGTAGTATTGGGCTAAGATGTATTTGACTCAGACAAAACGTTTAATTTTTTTGTCACAGGTAGCTCTCACACCTGCTCTTCCCCCTCATCCCCCACCAACTGTGAGGAAAACCTCACATAACTGCAGCATGGCAGCAATGTTTGGCTTTGCACAGAGAATGGCAGCTCTCATTTCCATTAAGGAGACTACACCCACTTTAATCATCTGCACTTTACTAATATATTTATGTGTATGTTTAGATTAGACCAGAGAGCATATTTTATTCATTATGAAGAAATTAGAACCTAGGTGTGATATTTCAGTTCTTGCCTGGAGTTACAGTGTGTCTCTTGGCTATTTGCTTCCAGTAAGGTAGATGCTTGCCTGGGGGAAATCTTGCTGAAAAGTCAGGACCTGCAGGTATTCTACCTCCAGTCCTTTGGTCCCAACCAGATCTCAGGCCCCAGCCCTTCCATTCCCTGAAACCATTTTGGGGATCATGTACCTCAACTGCCCTGATGGAAGCAGAGTACACAGAGTGTGCTTCCTGCACCTTGGTAGACCTTTCTCCAGGAACCCCAGAGGGGAGTGGTGGTTCTTTCGTTGATGAAACAAAAATTTAAGTTTTTAGTTGAAAGTCTAGCAACAGAAATGTACTTATAAAATAAAATTTAAATCACAATTGTGATTCAAAAATTAAGATGTGTTTAACAGTCTATTAAATAATGCTTGGCAATGCATAGGGGGCTGAATCTTATAGCTGTCTGAGACTACAAATTGTTGCTCTATTATGAGTTCATCAGCAAGCTGTTGCCTGGCCTGACAACATAATGCCTGTCAGAGGAGATAAAGACTGCAATTATCCACATAGATTAGTAAAGCCATGATTTCTGATGGGTAACCTGTGTGATATGGAGTCCACAAGTGACACATGAATGATGCTAAGGACAGACTGATCAGCAATGTACTTTGCACCAGCATGTTGCATCTTCTAAGTTCAAAATATTGTAAATTCAGGATGAAGGTTTCACACAACTAATGCACGGCTAATGGAATGCTCTTTTCAAAAAAGAATAAATGTTTTAATTCCTTTTAAAAAAATTTTAACCCTACCAGAATCACAAAATCTAGACTGTACTTGTCTATTTCTCTTGACCCATGAAAATCCCAGCCTAAAACTATTTTTAAAACCCTGGGATATTCTATTCTAATAATGTGCTTCTTTCAAACAAATCATCACTTCACACACCTCTAAGTGTGTCTACAGAGAGGCAAGCACACGCTGCCATCCCATGTTCCTAATTTCCCACAACAGGTGACAGTGGAAGTTCCTGAGCCTGTCTGTGACTTGTGGATGTCCTTTCCTCATTGCTGCCCCTATTTGTTTCTTTCATGTTTTTCAGTGTCCTTTTCTTAGGGACAAATGCATTTATTTATTAAGCACTGAATTAGGGAATCTGTTGTAGCCTCCTCAAAGGGGCTGGAGCCTGTTGTATAAAAGCATTGATAAGCCCTAAATCATCCTCAATGACAAAGGTACATGCATCTTTTAGAAAGGAAATTACAATCTAAATTTCAGTGAACAGGAAAAATCACCTGAAGACACTGCTTAAGTGGTGCAAACTCATTTCCTGAACTGTGTGGGATCTTACTAATATGTCTGGGGGAAACAAAACCACTGATGAGATTCTGACCATGAAACATTCACAAAATTACATTTCATTTGGAAAGATGAAAACACATGAAGATGAGTGTATCAAGTGAAAGTGGCTTTTCTTTCTTTCTGCCTTGGAGGCATTTCTGGTGGACTTATAAACTTGATGTGTGCATGTATCCATCAGAAGTTTGGATATCTGTGCAAACACACACTGCACACACTCACACATACCTGCTCAAATGAGTATCTGACAGCCTTTCCTTTCTGACAGACAATATCAAACTGGATACAGAGCAGTTTGTCATGCTCCCATCTGGCATGCAGGTCCAGGCAGCTGACATGATATTCTGCTGGAATGAGGAATGAAGTGGGTTTTTTTCTGTCTTGAGGAACTGATTTTTAATGGGAAGGCTTTTCTCCACTAGGATCATGTGTGCAATCTGTAACATCTAGCATGAATTCATGCCTGAAAACTACTATCAGGGGTTTTGTATCTTGCTGTTGGTGCTCAGGTTTTCCATAGACACAAATACTGTGATTACCTTTCATTTGAACAGCACCTCTATGGTGGTCAGGGCAGCTATTTCTGCCAAGAAAGCACAAAGGTCAATGAGCAGTGTACAGGAATTGCACAATTGTTATAGAAATCTTCATGAGCTCTTGTTGAAGATTAAGAAACATCATGATCTTTTCCTATAATGTGTGCCATATTAGTTGGGAAGATGTTGAGATTTCACAAAGTTTAAGCACATCCAATGCATGCAATAGCCTAGTTCTGCCTTTGAGAACAGCAGCCTCCTGCACCTTCAGCAGCTCTGTGACTGTGCATTTCAAACAGTACTTTCCAAGCTCCCTCTAGTCTTCTCCAAAGCTCCCAGTTTTTGAAACTGAAGTAATTAATCAGTTAGGCATCAGTCACTAGTAAAATTTTATCAATACCTTCTCATACCAAATCTTCAAAACCAAATGTAGATGATAGCTTTACTTCAGTAGTGGCACTTGAAATACCTGTGAAGTGTGGACTGCCCTGAGCACTGCCTGGCTAAAGAATTTTTGGTTTTTAGAAGTCATGTCAAGACATGTTCCATGTTGATTTAAAAGTATAAGAGTAAGATTGCTGTGAATGGTTTTATCTATGTTCCTAACAAGTTTTAGGACTGTGTGCATTCCCATGCTCCCAATCACTTCTGCAAAAGAAATTTTTTGTGTTTGTCCTGTGTCTGATGAACTTTTGGAGGAAAGTAAGTACCAGCAGCAGAAAACATGCTTGTCAGCAAATACTTCTTGTATGAAAATAAGTTGTAACTGTGCTATTCAGATTCCATTCTCTCATATATTTCCTGCAACTGCCTGCAGTTGTGCAAAGGGTGACTGCCAAGGTGGAGGACTACCAGCAACCAGTGAGATGAGGCCTCAGAGTTGCAGTTTGCAAACGCAGGACAGGAGTCCCTACTCCCTCCTCCCTAGGAGGAGGATGCAGCACTTCACAGAGGGCTCTCCAACCTTACCAACTTTAAAGGCTTGGCTAGGCAAAGCCCCACCAACCTGTTAGAGATATGGAGAAAGTCCTGCCTCAGACAGTGTATCCCTTTTTGGGCAAGAGGAAAGACCTCCAGGGTGCTGTATAACAGGTGCCATCCTAGCTAACACTTCCAAGATTCTCTGTATGAGCATGTGAACCATGCCACCATGCTTCAGACCTTAAATATACAAAGTATTCCACTTTCTTATTTAAAAGTTAAATTCACACTTTTTTCTGCTTAAATTCACAGATGTTTTCTCCAGTCCTCAGTGCAGGAGGTGTACAGCAAACTAATCTTGTGCCCCTTCTCAGGATTGTTGTGTGTGTCCCACCAGATATCCGTGCCAGAAAGACTTGCTGCCCTTTTAAGGTTCGCTCTCTCTTTCTGATTTTTCAGATCTGTCATAGTTGTGGAGCTGGATTTTAACACTCTGAATTTAAGCTGAAGATAAATAATGGTACAGCGTAGGTGTAATTTTTCTTCAGAGCCGTGAGATACCTGCAGCTAAATGTCTCAGCAGCAGAATTCAGTCTGAGAGTTCATCAGGCTGTGACACAAGTTTCTCAAGCAGAAATGAATCTTTTTTGTGTACTAGGGAAGAGAGTAAGAAAGGAGGACATTATGAAATAGTGGAGAAGCATGTCTCTAACTTCTCACAAACCAGTTTGCACAAGATTACTGAGATGCAGAAATTAATCTGCAGGAAAAGTGATGAAGCAAGATCACAGGTGGAAATACCACAAATATGAGCACAGAGAGAGTATCTATATGTCTATTTATCTATCAGTCATCTATAGTTTCATAGCAACCTCAGAATTACAGTCCATCAAATGCCTGCACCTTGACTGCTAAAAATCACTCTTACTTTAGTCAATCAGCTTTTGCAGCTACTGCAGCATGAACCCCTTTAATATGAACAAGCCATGGTGGTTATCCACATATGAATCCCTAAGTCTGCCTGCTTGTTAATTTCCTTTTATAATTTTTATTGGAGAAAATGGGAGAGTCCTCTGTGAAGACATATTAGCTAAGTTTACAGTGTAGAGTGAGGGAAAATTAGAATAATCACCCGTAGGCAGTATTTCAGTTTCTAAAGTTAAAGGGGATTAGTTAAATTAAATATAGGGCATACAAGAATAGCAACCAGGGTCAGTGACAGGAACAAAGTGATGGGAGGTGGCTTCTCATTAGCAAAGCAGTGATGAGAGAGAGGAGAAGAACACAGTGGCAAAGATATAAGAAGTGAAAAGCACCCCTACAGAGAAGTGTTTGGGCCTAACCTGCCTTTAAAATTGTCACTATGCAACCTCCTAAAGTGGTTTATTATCAGTGAAGAATCCCTAATCTTCCTTAGGTTCTATTTTTGATGATGCTTTTCAGTTACCTCCCAAACTGATGTGGTTATTTGCTGCCCTCCTTGTTTTCTAGTGTTTCCAGTTTACTTGATCATACTTTCTTTTTTAAAAATAATTTTAAATAAACACAAAGTTTTCAAATTAAATCCAAGTGACTTATTGCCTTTCATCCTTTCCAGCAGGAGTACATTCAAATCCAGTACATTTTCTCTAGGACTTAACCTGAAAGCAGCAGGCACCTTGCAATGGAAGGTACAATAACCCATCATGATTAATATTTATGCATTTTTCACGTATAACGTGAATTTTTCAACTCCATCTGCATTTAAACATGTAACTCTCATCACAAATGTCAGTAAGTTCCAAAGGAAATTCCAGAAGAAGGAAAAGAAATTTTTCTTTTCCATCCTTTATCTCTGTAAGAAGAGATTCTCTTGTCTTTTCCCTCCTTATTATTAGCTCTGAAACAAAGAAAATTCTAGACTGATGCTTAGACCTCACACCTTTCTCAGAAAAGCCATCCTGTTGCCTTTCACAGATTGATACATGTGTGTTCACAGCACCAGGCTTTTTCTACAAAACTTACTGCAATTTATTCCTAAGTAAAAGTATCCCAGATGTGAAACAATGACACTTTAGCTTTAACCTTGTTTTTTACCCTAAGTTATTCTCTACCCAGTCACTACATAATTTCCTTTTTGAGTTTTGGTTATACTTCTTGTGTACTCTACCTTCATGGCAGGAGTCTGCACAGCTGCTACAGGGGTGTGATTGCAATGAGACACCTGCATTTTCTGCACAGAGTGTGCTCTTACGATGGAATTTCAGTATGTGCCAGAAAACACCACCTCAGTTGAAGGGTATGGAAAAAACTCTCTTACTTTATAAGTGGATGGCTATTTTAGCTCTGCCTGCTGTCACTAAAAGGGTCCAGCAAATGTGCCTCTAAAAATACAGAGATTATTTTTCACCTATAAATAGATGCTTTGAGAAATGAATACAAACCTCAGGGAGATTTTAGCAGCCACAGGCACATGTAATGTCTTGCCTGTGGTAGCTGTAAGCCACCTTGCACTTAGAGCTAGCAGTAAGAATGTGCAGCTGGGTGATGGATAACCACTGATGAGCAGTGTGCTGGGCCCTGCTGCTCAGTATCCTTTGTGTGTGTGTCTGGCCTGAGTCTTTTGAGAAAAACAGATCCACAGGCTTCAGTCAAAGACAGCATGTCAGCCCAGCCAGTGAAATGGTGAGGGTTAACTCCTCCAGGCCAAGAAGGCTCAGGCTCATAGTATATCCAGCCTTTCAAAACCTACATGAAAGTCTGGGATAAGCACAAGGCCAGTGTTTGTCTGCTGGTCTATGACATCTTTGCAGAAAAGGTCAGATAAATCAACCAGTCACAACCTGAACTGTATTTTCATCTCTTGTTGTGGTTTAGAAATACGCACAAATTTTCATAAGCATGTATCTCCAAAGTAATGAGCAGTGTTTTCTCCTGAGCAAGACACAGACTCCAAATGTCAGATTAGTATTTGAGAATCTCCTTTTTATTTCTCAAACAACAACAACAAAACTGCCAAGGAACTGAGGATGCTACTCATTACAGGAATTGAAATAACCAAAATTTTGAAAATGACAGTGCTTGCTATTTTTACACAAAAATGCAGATATGCCAGGAACTCCTAAAAGTGCATGAGGGATTTTGCTAGAACTTGTTGATTTATGTGGAAATAAATGAAATGGTAGAGCCTTACAAATGCCTCAGATCAATACCACGCTTGGCTTGCTGAGGCCCACAAAGGAAGGTGGGGTTAGAAAAAACAGGAGCTGCTGAGTCCTCTCTCTGATGCTGAAGTGCTAGCTCATGTGTTTCTATTAACATCAGTAGTATTTTTAGAAACGTTCCGTGTTACTCTTTTCACTTACCCTTTCAAACATACTTGTTTTCTCTTGACCTATTGGCTGAACTGTAGTTACTGTTTTCACTTTTACAGAAAAAGTTAGTGACTTGCAGAGACACTGCAGTTTTCCTCTTGATATCTCCTGACTGTAAACTCAGGGCAGCCTATCATAAAAACTGTGTCTGCTTCTTCTTCTGATTATCACTGTTTCCTAGTCCTTAACTTTTACTAGGCTAATTAATTTTCAGTGTCTTGTCTGATGCAGTGTGCTCAGAGAGGATGTTTTGTGCTTAAAAATATTTTAATTAAAGGTTAACTCAAATATCAGGGTTTAACAGCCTCTAGAACTCAATCTACAATATGTCTGACCTGACTAATCATGCTGTGGGCCAATTAGCAACATGACAGGCACAGTGCTAGTTGGAAGAATGATGGAAGAGGCAGGAGCTGTGCCCTGTGTAGGGAACCCAGTTTGCTCATCCCAGTTTGATGCTGGGAGAAGCACAGCTCTGCTTGGGGTAGAAGTCAATGTTGTGAAAGATCAGGTGCAATGAACCTCATTGTTTAGCCTACTATCTGTGAAAATTTCCTTCCTGAACCAGCTGGGATTTTCTTTCAGCAAAGCCTCCCCTTCTTTATGAACATCTTCTGGATTGATAAAAATCTGAGCTTTTAATAGAAAAGGGGAGGTTTCCCTTAGTTTATGTACTGAAGACACTATTGCTATATCCATTTGGAAATGAGATGGTGGTTTTGGATTAGATCTTTGAAAGCATAAAAAAGCAGAAGCTGTCCAAAAAATGCAAATTTTCTTCGGATTGAAAATAGAATACTAGGAAGGAGGATAAGACATATTTTCTGTGTAATTCCTGATGTCCCCCCATGCTGATTTTTCTGTAGCATTCTGTTTCCATGTCTCAACAGGGATATGGCAGAAATTAGAAAAGCCCAACCAGGGGCAGAGGATGACCAGAGGAAGGGCAGTCACTTCTCAAGGAATGAGAGGGTTTTACCTTGGAGATGAGCTGACAGAGCATCATTGAGAGGGCTCTGTAGACACTGAAAAACACAGGTATGTGAGCAGAGGAAAAACAGCTCAATGCCTTTTTCATCACATGCTGTGCCACAGGAATGTGGATTTTCACATGACCTGCAGCTGAGCGTGGGAACTCCTGGGCACAGGAGCAGTAGCAGGTAGGTGCTAAATTCCCACAGTAATGTAAAAGGCACTGAGCTTCTCAAAGCAATAGCCACTGGAAACTGCTACCCAGCTGCCCTGGCTGACAGCATCCCGTGCTGTCTGTTCCTCCCAGGACAGTGTTCAGGGGCAGCTTCTCAACATTCACTCTGCCCTGCCCTGAGCACTGGGTTTTGGCATCTGCCAGTGATGGGACAAGACATAAAGATTTGGTCTAGTCCAGCACCCCATTTGCTATAAAATAACTTCTTGAGATTCTTTACCTGTTTTGTTTTGGTGTTTCTCTGAAGAAAATGTATTCTCCAGAGAGAAAGATTTTGTTCCAAAGAGCAAGGCTGATTAAAAAATAAATAATAGCTGAAACCTCAGTGAATGTTTAGAATTTTATCTTAGCATATTTTTTCCCCAGCATCAGGGAGATGCTTTGTAACCCAGTTGAGCGGGGCAGTCATTGGGAGAGCCCTCAATGCCTGCTTAGTCAGGCAAGTGGGAGGTTTCTGAATTCCTAAACACTTATGTAGTAAAAGCCTATTAAAAACTGTTCTAACTCTTCTTAGTAAAAAAGTTTTTTCCACAAAGGACCACAGTTTTTTTCACTGGGAAATGGAAACCAACCATTCTCCCCTTAAAGAGCTTTTTCAATGCACATACCTTTTTTCTACATACACAGTATTAGACTGCTACCAGCTGAACTGGCCCTCAGACATGCAGGTATAAGACACAACCAGCATTATATCAACAGCTGTGTAAATTCAAGGTCTGTATTTTTCTCAAAAAATTGAACTTATAGGATAGCCAGTCAAGAATTTTGCATTGATTGTAAAAGGGAAAAGAAATCTCACAAGATGGAAAATCCTGTGTTCCCTGTGGAATCAAAGCTTTTTTTTGGAACTCAGCATACACAGAGAGGATAAGGCTCTAACTCCTGTTACACTGGATTGAAGACAGTTTTACTATATATTTACTATAAAGTAAATTACTTTTTAGTAATTAGTATGCATTTACTAAATTTAGTAACTTAGTATGCATTTACTATAAAGAATATTAATGAAGCTATCAAAGATGCAGTTTCATAGAGTCATACCAGGCTACCTTTGTGGCAATGGGTCCAGCTCAGGAACTGGCATGAAGTACAATCAGGGAAGCTGTTGGAATTAGCTGTGGATACTCAAAAAGTGTAACTTCCTAGATTTAGCTAAAACTATTCTCAAATTGATAAGAGACAAGAGATAGGATCAGATGCTCATATCCTCATCAACATGTTTTCTACAGGCCTGGTTCAAGGAGGCTGCTATTTTCCCTTTGGAAAATTCCTAAGGGAGGGTGAGAATGGTAAACAGCACCTGCTTCAGCACAGGGACAGGCAAGGCAATCCCTGTGGAGTATAGCCTGCAATTAAAAGCCTCTGTGGCTGTTGAAGGGGAACTGAAATGGCTCTATAACCTCCCTCCTGTCATCTGACTATACAGATTACCCTGCTTTCACAGCTTGTAAGAAACAGAGCTGCACATCTTTTAATGGCCAAAGGATACTGCAAGGTTTTTGACTGCAGGCATGCAAACTGTTGAGGCTCTCGTTTCTTACTCAGGTGAGATAGGCTGTGCTGGGAGTGCATCCCATGCTGACAGTAGCAAAAGCCACGTAAGCAGGCATGGGCTGACCTAAGAGTCCAAATCTTCTGGGATTTGCTGCAGTGAGGTGGTTTGTGGATAAGACTTCTGCAAACGCCGTCAGGTTTGAATGCACAGATCGATGATGAAAGTCTTGTTGGTGCATGACAAAATTCACTGATACTCTGAGGGCAGGTGGCCAGCTGCCCACACAAGCACGAGGCAGTAGCCTTGTCACTGAGATTTATGGCATTAACATGATGGGTTAGAAATAGATAGCTGCCAATTGCAAAGAGAAGGGAAAACCCATCTTCCTAATGGAAGCAGAATTTTCTTCTGGTAACATTTTTGCAAGAATTAATGATGGCTTTCTAGACTAGTCTTTGGTGCAGTTACCTGCTTTTTGGGAGCCATCCAGAACATTTTGTTGCTCTGCTTAATGTCTAAGTACTGATGGTGTTTTATGCTTACATGCATGTAGTCTTTGCTCCAAAGAGCTGAGGGGTTTATATGTGAAAAGCGCAAACATTTAGTTTTTCCAATGAAGAAAGGCACTCAGCTATAACATTTCCCAGATATGTTACAGTAGACTATCTGTAGTTCTAATAACTGCTACAGTCTTCTGCTGCCTACAACACCTGTTTTACTTCTATTGTAAATCCCTGTTTCCCCTTTTGGTTTCCTTGTTGAACTTTTTTTTTTTTTCCTTTTTTCTTTCTTTTTCTCCACTAACATAGCACTTGCTTTGAAATTCTTTTTATCCCCTAAGCTTTTAATTTTTTACAGCACTGGATAATTTCTAATTTCTTATTCCTGGCATTGACTACCCCTTGTATATATTTCCAAGATATTTTTATGTTAGGTTTTTGGAAGCTCTGTGCTAGATTTTCACCTTTGCCAAAAGCATCTGTTGGGAAGAGTGTTTGGAGATTCTAGCTCTTTGAAGGAATGTGGCCTTTTCCAACAGGTATCTACATATTCCTGCTGACCACACAACAAGGACAAACAGTGCTTGAGGATTTGTATGCTGTAGTCTTTGTACACTGCACATTGCTCATTGCTAAGAGGTGTGGGGGGGAGGAGGAAAACTGGGAATATAGTGATAATGAGCAGGAGGAGGCCTGATGAAGGACAGCTGACAGGTGATAATAACTGGCACCATTAGAGTATGGATGAGGGAAGAAGAAAGAAATGAGGGAGCATCTGCAGGTGGTATGGCACTTTTTTACAGCTGGGTGTTTGGAGCAATGCTAGTGTTTGTTGCCTGCAAATAAAGGTGCCCCAAGGGACCCCAGTAGCCACTGCTGGTCTTGAGGGCAGGTGGCCTCGGGGGAGGAGGAAAGTGGCTGAGCTCTGCAATGCCCTTGGCCCAAGGTCCCAGCAGGGAGGGTTCTCTTTCCCTGGCTCTCACTGTCTGCTGAGCTTTTCTTAGGCTTTCTGGTTTGATCTTTCTCCTGGTGGTATTTCTGTTTGCTGCTTGTGCTTGCTGCTGGCAGGTTGAGCCTCGTGCCTCTTGTTGGTGCACAGAGGGTAGCAGCCTGCTCCAGGGATCCAGCTCTCTTCAGGCTGGTTCCTGGCACTGTCAGCAGAGGAGACTGGGGAGGCTGTCCTGTGGGACCAGTGTGCTGTGCCCAGCCTCTCTCTCCCCCAGGCACCCATACTGGCCTCTCTAAGAGGGGTGTTAAAGGCACCTGGAAGTCACATCTGCACTGCTGTTGTCATGATTTTAAAGTAGGCCATAGGAATTAACTGAGTTATTCCTACCTCAAGAGCTTAACTCCTGACATTTCTTCAAAAAAAAAAAGGGAGTTTTGATATAAAACATTGAAGTGAGAACATTGGCCCAGAAAATTGCTCTACTGGTTACTGTTTTTTAAACAGAAGTGGTTTTTTACTGTGAGTTCAGCTGGCTTCTGTTTGTAACCATCTGATCTTGTAAAGGCCCTGCCTGCTGAAGGGCTCTCTGCTCACAGTAATTACCTGCCTATGCAGCAATTCCTGGACAGGGAGCAAGTCGCCTCTCAACCTTTCCTTGGCTGAATTGACTAGACTGTGCTTCTTCAGTAAATAGCTTCTCCTGGACTTCTGTCATTCTCCTTGTTTTGCTCTGACCTCTTTTCAGTGCTGTAACGTGTCCATCACAGTGGCTCCCAGCAGAGGTGTGGGACTCCAAAGTTTCTGTACAAACACCACACATAGCTTTGAAGTAACACATCCCTACTTCTTCTGCTGATAGTTCTGTGCTTATTGCTTGTTTTGTTAGGTATGCTGGCAGGGCAGGGTCAGCTTGACTCTGAACCTTTTTGAATCCCGTGTTTCCAAACTATTCCTGTATTGGTGTGTCCTATAGCCTTCAATCTGAGATATTATGCAAAATGTGAGTATGAAATTGTCTTACTGGAATACAGATCTGACAATAGCCATGGCCTCATCTATTCACTAGCCCACCCATTCTGCTTCAATTTCCAGCTGTATGTTTGTCATCATCTAAATGAAAATACATGAAATAACATTGGACTGTAAACAGACTCCTTTGGCCCATCCGAAATACCTCCATTTATCATCAATCATTGTAACTTCAAGGCCTAACAGCAGGCAGACATCCAAATATGAACTTTCCAAGCTGATACACAAAGGTATCTACGGACCAAGTTTATATTGGTGGGTAGGGATCCAGGATCTGCATACTTCTTAATTCATTCCAGTCTTCAGACCATGGCCAGTTGGCTATGGTTGAATAACAGCAACTTTCCAGGAGTTAAATAATGAAGTATGTCACAGAGACATTATTAAAAAAAAAAAAAAAAAAAAAAAAAGGAAAGAAGAGAGAGAAAGAAAAACAACAACAAAAAAAAAGGCAGTAGCTGTCCCAGGTTTGGTAAAAACAGAGTAAGAGCTGTGGTGTCTCTAAGGAAGATGTGAAGACAGAAATGCTAGCTTCCTAGGCTTCCATTTCTGTGCAAGACAGAGACACAGTTTAGGCCAGTTGGTCTGATGCCCTACTGATCTGAGCAGCTTGCCCAGCTCCTGGGATGGCTCACATCCAGATATCAGACTAGTAGTGGTGGTTAGTTCTGTCCCCTCTGCCCTCCAGCTCCACCATATGGGCATGAAGGACCAAACCTGGCCCCAGGAATGCTTCTCCCTCCCTGCTGCTTTCTGCACTGTGCACAGAGGGTGCAGAGGGCAACCTGCAACTTTGGGTGAAAGTAGAGGCTTGGTAGCTCTTGCAGAGCTAA